>JAAGEH010000040.1:24024934-24053283 GCA_011751065.1 Lasiurus cinereus
CCCCTAACACAGACGCTGACAGGTCAGCCTCCCCGACCCCCTAACACAGATGCCGACAGGTCAGCCTCCCCGACCCCCTAACACAGACGCTGACAGGAGGATTCCATCTGAAAACCTCCCTACTCCGCCATGTCATCACGGTCAGTCCCAGAGAACTCTCCTGAATTCATTAGAAACATGAGCACATTTGGTTACTTAGCCCCGGCCAGTTTTCCCAGTGGTTAGAGCATCATTCCTCTGATGAAAGGGTCTCAGGTTTGATTCTCCAGACAAGGGTACATACCTCACTTGCAGGCTTCATTCCTGGTTCTGGTCTGGGCTGTTCAGGAGACAACCAATCGATGTGTCTCACATTATATCTTTTTTTTTCTCTCTCTCTCCCTCTCTCTCCTCTGCCCCTCCCTCCTCTCCACTCTCTCTAAAGAAATCAATGGAAAAAAATATCCTGGGGTGAGGGAAAAAAAAAAAAAAGATTTGGTTACCTAAATCAAATTGCTTTAGTAGAAAAAAAAATGAAGTTTTTTAAAAAAATGCCAAATCTTTAATATGCATCAGCAATATTACCAGATAGGAATAGAGTCTGATTTAAGAATTGAATACATGATGGGACAGTTAATTTAATAACATAAAAGTGGTATATAATTTTGCATTTTCAAAATTGCATTTCATAAATTAAAAATGTTAGCAGGAAACAAGGTAATGAAGACGTGTGGTATTGGCCTACCATAGACATACAGATCAATGAAATGGAAAACAGCTTCCAGAAATAAGCCCATATACCCAGGGACAACAGATTTTTGACAAAGGTGCCAAGACTATTCAATAAGGAAAAATAGTTTTTTCAACAGAAGGAGAAAGTTCTTCTGCCATTTGCAAAGGAATGAATTTGGACTCTTAAAAAAGTTACATAAACATTTAATAAATTTGAGAACATTTACTCATAAAGGTATATGTGCTCCTATGTCCTTGCACCATTATTCACAGTAGCCAAGAAATGAAAACAACTGAAGTGTCCTTCGATGGATGATCAAAGAAGATGTGGTACATACTAATATAGGGTATGGAATACTGCTCGGCTGTAAGAAAAGATGAAATACTGCCATTTGTGACAACATGGATGGACTTCGAGGATATTATCCTAAGAGAAATAAGTCAGAAAAAGTTAAGAACCATGTGATTTCACTCACATGTGGGATATAAAACTGAAACTCACAGACAGAGACAACAGTATGGTGGTTACCAGAGGGAGGGGTGGGGAGATAGTACAGGTAACATGGTGATGGAAGATGATCTGACTTTGGGTGGTGGGCACACAACACAATATACAGATGATATATTACAGAAATGTATAGTGCAACCTACATAATTTAAACCAATGCCATCCAATAAATTTGATGTTTAAAGTTAATATAAAGATCACATAAAAATGGATCAAATAAGTTTAAGAGCTAAAACTGAAAACATATGAGTAAATTTCATGAGCTCAGATTTGGAGTTTTGGATATGACATCAAAAGCACAAGCAACAAAAGGGAATCGAAAAGGCGTGTGCTCTAAAGCAGCGGTCACCACCCTTTTGGACCTCATGGACCACCAGTGGTTCGGGGACCACTGGTTGGTGGCCGCTGCTCTAAAGGACACGGTGAGGAAAGTGCACAGACAGGCTAGATCGTGGGGAAATATGCGTAAGTCATGCCCAATACAGGACGTTTATCTGTAATATATAAAGAATTCTTGTAATGGGCAAAGGGTCAGGACAGACACTCCCCAAATATGCAATGGCCAATAAGTAGGTGAAAAGATGCTCAGCATCATTAGTCCTCAAGGAGATGCCAACCAAAATCACAACGAGATAGCACTTCATACACACTAGGATGGCTGGAATAAAAAAGTCCAAGGCAGTGACAAGTGTTGATGAGGATGTGGGGAAATCAGAACCCGCATGCCCTGCTGATGGGAACTTGAAACCAGCCTGGTTGTTCCTCAAACAGTTCAACATAGGAGTCACCTTTGGACCTGTATTCCCACTCTTATCTGTATACCAAGAAAATTAAAGACATGTCCGTACAAACATGTAGACATAGATTCATAGCAGCAATATTCATAACAGACCCAAAGTATAAACAACAAAAGTACTCATCAACTGGTGAATGGATAAATAAAATGTGGTAGATTCATAGAAAATACCATTTGGCCATAAAATGAAGCATTCATATATGTCATAATAGCCTTAGCTGGTTTGGCTCAGTAGATAGATTGTCGTCCTGTGGACTAAAGGGTCCGAGTTCATATCTTGGCTGCAGACTCCTCCCTGGCCTGAAGGTGTGTGCTTGTGCAGGAGGCAACCAATCCATGTGTTTGTCTTACATCAATCTTTCTCTCTGTCTTTTCCTCTCTCTTCCACTCTTTCTAAAAATCAATGGAAAAATATATTTGAGTAAGGATTAAAAACACACACACACACAAAAACCACCACCAACAACAACATACATGTCATAACATGAACAACCCTTGAAAACATGCTGAGTGAAAGAATCCAGTCACAACCCTTACACACATGGCAGGATCGCATTAACTTAACATGTGCCAAGGTGTTCCTGCCTGTGACCCAGCTCACAGGCCTCTCTGCGGATGCAGCAGCTCCTCGGGGAGAGCAGAGCGGATGCTTTCTCCCGCCCAGAAAGCCTGAGATCACAGCAGTGTTTCCCACAAGCTGCATCACCTGCTGCCACCCAGGGGTCTCATATGTGACGAAGGCAAATTCAATTCCTTCCAGATGTGATGGAGCCCAGCCACCGCTCTCTGCCTGCACTTTTACAATTTGATTGGTGGTGGCTCACACCCTCTTAGTCTTGGGCCATTGCAAGAATGCTGAGGTGCTTTTGAAAGTTTCTCTCGGGGATGGCACAGCAGTCCCCCTTAACCCCCACCCCCAGCTTCAGCCACGATGTCCTGCCCAGGAAGCCCCAGTGCCAACGGGATGGGACTAGGGCCAAGGCGGGAGTCTTCTTCCAGGAAGAGAGCAGTTATGAATGGGTCTCTCTGGACACACTTACCAGCCCAGTTATTAATACAGCTCATTGTGCACATGTCCTCTTTGTCCAAATGACCAATGTTAGCAATTTAACACCCATAGGGTAAAAAAAGCCGAACACACTTATACACAGACACACATGATTTCTTGTTAATTCTACGATGGGTTTAATAAATTGTCAACACAATAGAGATGAACCTCAAAGCAGAGATATTTCCTTCCATTAAAATTTCAATACGCAGCCCTTCTGAGAATTGTGCAGAAAAATGACACTAAGTATGCTCACGGCACTGCCTTTAAAGGGGCTGTGGGACAGCGGGGGTGGGCTGCGACATGCCAGGAACCAGGGGCTTCCTCCCCCTGTCCTGCCTTCTCAACCCTCCGCTGCACTTCTCTGCGGCTGAGCTCCCACCCCAGCTGCCGTCCTCATGGCCCAGCCTTCCGGCATTTCCTGTTAACAATTCTTCCTGCACCACCTCCTGCTTCATTTTTCTCAGCCCTGACAGCTGCCCTGATGGGTGCAAAGAAAGAAGCATTTTCTGGGGTTTTGCTTTTTCCTTATGGAGAATAGAAAAGTGGAAAAATGAGAAAGGATAGTTCGTGGGGTGCAACGAGAGGCCACCATGGAGGTAAAAATGCAGGAGAAGGATTAAGCATCACACCATGGCACTGGCAACTAGCTGCCTGGAGTCTCATTCAATGTGTGTCCAGGGAAAGACCCCTTCCAAGGAGGAGCCGGAGCAGCCTCCAGGCGCAGAACTAGTTCTTTCTGTCTGCCCTCAACAGGTGTTGCCATGGTAATGGAGGTGAGAGAATCTATACAAAAGCACCATGGGAGGTGGGGAGGGATAAGACAGGTGCAAAACTAACATCAGACCTAAGAGGACCAGCAACCCAAGACATGCAGGCCACTTGTCAGGTATTGACATGTGAGCATGATGCT
Organism: Lasiurus cinereus; assembly: GCA_011751065.1. Taxonomy (NCBI): domain Eukaryota; kingdom Metazoa; phylum Chordata; class Mammalia; order Chiroptera; family Vespertilionidae; genus Lasiurus; species Lasiurus cinereus. The sequence goes on from JAAGEH010000040.1 coordinate 24,028,911, forward strand.
GCAGGGACAGGCGGCAGGAGAGACAGGAGCGTGGGCTCAGCTCACCTGAGGTCTCACGTCTCTCCCTCCTGTGAACAGTTTGGCTTTTTGGGTGACTTTGGCAAGAGCTGCCATTGTGTTCTCTTCTATCTGAAAAGTCTAGAAAGGGCAGATCGAGAGGTGAATGTCTCCACTATGCTTCTCCCTCCAGCAGGTGGTGAATTTGGTGACAATTTCTCTGCTTTCTTCCTTCAGACGAGACATGAGGCTTACCTGCTGTGGATCAGTGAGCGGCTGATGGATGGCTCTCCCTTCCTGTGAACAATCAGCCGCACCTGCGGGCCTGGCCCGGGACAGCTTAGGAGCCGGCTGGAACCAGACCCACTTCCGGGCCTCCGTCCACTGCTCATGGCTTAGTGCAGTAGCCACAGAGTTAGCATCCCCACATATTAGCATCATGAGTAACGGCATAACCATGACCACTCCTGAAATGCAATTCTGCATTTTTACCCTGTAAGCTATTCATGGAGCACTCTCCCTCCCCTCATTTACCCAGCTTTTCATTGACGTTCAAAGGACCCTCCACTCAGTCAACAGCACAGGTTAGTTTATTAGCAAAACAAAGACAGTCTGAAGGTTCAGTCTGAGACACATCAAGTGTCCCTGGTGATATGCTGTTGGGCCAGCAGACATCAGAGTGTCTGTGCAGATGAACAAAACCCCCTCCCTAAGATCCGGAATCACTGGTTCCCCTTCAAAGGGTCAGCTGAGGCTCAAACAAGCTAATGAGTAAGACTGTGTTTTGTCCACAAACAGTAAAACACTAGCTGATGTTGGAACTACTGCTGCCTCTTGTCTTGTGAGCTTTCTGCTGTGTTCATATTCCCGGATGCATATATTTGATGACATGCAGGCCACAGACTGTCATATGATGTTGCTGGCTCTGTCCTCACCATCATTTGAAGGTACTTATCTGATTTGGATGCCGTTGTTTCCTGTGAGTTCCTTTTCTTGACACTGTTGTCTTCAGGTTGGCAGGTTAGTATCACAGGAGTGTGTGTGTGTGAGTGTGTGCGCGCACATGTGCAGAAAGGCTAAGGGAGGGAAGAGAAAGAAAGGTCACCGAGAAGGAAACAAGAGGAGAGGGCCTGGCAGATGGAAGGAGTTCTCCCTCCATTGCAGATGTCCTGTCCCTGAGAGCGTCTTCTTCAAGCGCTGTTCTGTGCTTGTGAGAGTTCCGCATTCCGGTGTCCCCACCTCACCCTGTCGCTCAGCCTTTTCCCTTCCTCCCCACCTTCTGCTCATCACCTTAACTTGGTGGCCACACCCCAGGTGCTACCTCCTAACATCTATTACAGCAAATGCCCAGTCCTGTTATAATACACGCTTACTGAGCAGGTCACAGAATACAGGTAGGCATGTTATATTAAAAAAGGGCCCTTATCTTACTGCCCGATCCCTTGCCCCATACAGGTGAACAGGGCGAGAGGTAAATATTTTTTTAAAAGGTCTGGAAAGATACAAAGATCAAGAGGCAAAAGTTTTCTTTCTTTATTATATATACACTAGAGGCCCAGTGCATGAAATTCTTGCGTGGGGGTGGAGGGTGCCCTTCAGCCCAGCCTGCTCCTTCTCCAATCTGGGACCCATTGAGGGATGTCCAACTGCCTGTTTAGGCCTGATCCTCTCACAATCCAGGACTGCTGGCTCCCAACTGCTCACCTGCCTTCCTTCCTGATTGCCCCTAACCACTTCTGTCTGCCAGCCTGATCACCCCCTAACCACTCCCTGCCAGCCTGATTGATGCCTAACTGCTCCCCTGCCAGCCTGTTTGCCCCTAACTGCTCTCCCCTGTGGGCCTGGTCACCCCTAACTGCCCTCCCCTACAGGCCTGGGTCCCCCACAACTGCTCTTTCCTGCAGGCCCGGTCACCCCCAGCTTCCCTCCTCTGCCAGCCTGGTCACCCCTAACTGCCCTCCCCTGTAGGCTTGATCACCCCCAACTGCCCTCCCTTGCAGGCCTGGTTCTTGGCAACTGCCCTCCCCTGCTGGTCATCCTGTGGTGGCCATCTTGTGTCCACATAGGGGCAAGATCTTTTGACCACGTGGGGGCAGCCATGTTGTGTGTTAGAGTGATGGTCAATCTGCATATTACTCTTTTATTAGATAGGATAGAGGCCTAGGGCATGGGTGGAGACCAGCTTGTTTTCCCTGAAGGGTGGGTGTTCCCTTGAGGCATGGGGTGGCCTGGACAAGGGGCCTGTGGTGGTTTGCAGATGGCCACACCCTCCAGCAACACAAGTGGAGGTCCTGGTATCTGGGATTTATTTATCTTCTACAATTGAAACTTTGTAGCATGGACCGGAGCCAAGCCTTCTGCTTGCACAGCCATTGAAACTTCATTGCCTTAAGCACCTGCCAGGGTTTGCAGAAAGCTTGGCTTCCTCCATTGCCAGGGGCAACCCAAGGCTAGCTCCTGCTCTCAGTGGCCATAGCCATCTTGGTTGGGTTAATTGGCATAATCACTCTGATTGGTTGGTGGGCATGGCTAGTGGGTGTGGCTATGGGTGTAGCAGAGGTACGGTCAATTTGCATATTACTCTTTTATTAGATAGGACTAAAGGCTCAGTGCATGAAAATTCGTACACTTGGGGGGTGGTCTCTCAGCCCAGCTTGCATCTTCTCACAATCCGGGAGAGAGTCCTGTCTGATCACAGCATGGCTCTGGTGTCCTAGACCTGTGGGTGAGGGGAGGGACCCAGATTCCCAGATCCCAGCATGGTTCCGGTTCCCCAGAGCCTGCAGGTGAGTGGAGGGACTAAGAGGCCAGTTCAATCATAGCACAGCTCTGTTCCCATAGCTTTCTGCCACCGTTGCGCCGTGGGCAGCCAGGACCCAGGACTGACTACTGCCACTGGCCGCTGGGACCCAGGACTGACTTTTGCCATGCTGGCTGGGATCCTAGCCTGGTGTTTGGTTGTCCATCTGGACATTTAGGTTGTAAGGGACCCTAGCTCTTTATGTATTACTAGTGACCCAGAGCACGAAATCGCATGAGACCCAGACCTGTGGGAAATCGTGCAAGACCCGGGACCCCAGACCCTGCTATGCTGCAGGACTCCCCAGAGTTCCACTGGTGCCACAGGACTCAGCCCCTCACACCCGCACGTGCCTACCCGCACATGAAGCCTCCTGGTGACTGGTCTTTGGTCGCTGCAACATTAGGGTCACTGGGTTTTTATAATATAGATGATAGGTCCTGCCCTAGGCATTCTTCAACACTTTCTTTGTATTCATTTTCTGCATCTTAGAGAACTTTCCAGGTTAGCACATATGTGGAGGGCTGTCCTATTCCTTTTAACCACAGCGCGTTCAAGGGTATGAATATACGAAACTTAGATGGGCTTAGTTGGGGTGTGGTTTTTCTCAGTTAGAAACAAAGTTACAATGGCTACTCCTGTATGCCTATCCCTGCTGCCCAAGCCAAGACCATGTGGAGCTACCAGAAATGGAAGACTCTTCCAACAGTTCCCAGAGGGACCGTGGCCCTGCCCACACCTTGACCCAGAGTTCTAGCTCCAGAACTGTGAGACAATCAATGTCGGTGGTTCTCTGCCACAATCTGTGGTCCTTTGTCACAGCAGACACAGGAAACTGCCACAGGGGTGGAGTCCCACCTCTCAGCACTGCATCTGGTACCCCTCACACAGCAGCCCAGCCCTCAGAGTCCTCACTACCCGTCCTAGGAGCACCCTACTGTCATCTGCTTCCTACCTCTTTGCTTTTGAACACACTGGTTGCTCTACCTAAACCCACCCTCCCTTCCCGCAAGCTTTATCACTGCACGTAGCTCACACCGGTTACCTCCTTTAGGAGTGCTTTCTGGCATTCTCCTTCCCCACTTGCATCCCACATAACTGACTGTCTTCATGTGTCCCTTCTGCGCGCATGGCGAGTATCTACTGTTTATGCACATTATGCCCTCTGCTTCGCAGTGAGATGATTGAGGGTAGAGCACTCCTTGTATCCTAGCAGAGTCCCTGCATGCAGAACATCCAGACTGTCTAAAGGCAGGGCTATGAGCCATAAGCACGTCCCCATAGGCTTTATTCAGCGCCTCCTGTGCAGCGAGGGGAAGCGTAGGGGACTGGCTGGCTGTACAGGGCCGAGGTTCACGCCTGACAGTGCTGAGTGGGACTGTCCACACGGAACTGTGGCTATTTGCAATTTGTCGTTATTTTTATATGATTCACATCAGATACTGTCAAATCTGGCAGACTGGAGGCATGAAAGGGGGGCCCAGGGGGAGGGGATGACGACTAAGGAGGGAGGGGTTTCCTATAAGAATGTTTAGAATGGACTGTGATGATGGCTGCCAAACTGTGAACATGGGGAGCCACTGAGCCGAACACTTCCAGAGACTGACTTATAACTCAAGAAAGCTGTTTAAGAAAAAACAGCACCGTTCTCTTACCCTGCCCACTTCACCAGAATCTCAGTGAAAACAAGTCTGCTTTTCAGGAGCCAAGCATCCACACAGGAAAGAAAACGAGCTGTGCATGAGTGAAAAGCAAGCCAGCAAAGGCCCACCCATACCCCGCCAGTGGCGCCAGCCCTCAGCAAGCGGTGGGCCAGGTGGCCTGGACTCTGCCAGCCCAAGGCCCAGACACAGAGCAGAAGTAGACCCAGAACTTTCTCTCTTGTCTCGAAGAATGGATTCTCTCTTCTTTCTCTGCGTGTCCTGTTTGAGATACACTTAGTTCAAAAAATGGGAGCACTAGGAGGGATCTGAGATAAAATGACAGCCAAGAAGGGAACCCTTGCAATCTCTGAAGTTTCAGGTGCTGGAGGGGTGTCAGTAAACAACTGTCTAGGGGTGCAGGATACACCCTACTTTACTCCTTGCGCTGAGAGTTGTGTTTCCTTTTTACTGACACTGTTTAGGAAAAAAACAGGATGCAATGGTGGGAATAACACAGCCCCCGCGGCAAACCCTTCCTAACTGATGGCACTGCTCCCAAGCCCCTTTGCGAGGTCCCTTGTTCTGGAGACAGGGTGTTGAGCACACTGCGACCGCAGCCGCTGCTGATCACCCGCCTCGGGCTGTGAACCCATCGGAGCAGGCGGTGGGCACATGCGTAAGCTTCAGTTTTGAAAACCATCTCAGGGTTCGCTCGGTCTTTCTAGAGGGAGATTCACTGTAACCACACACAAGACCTTTATGATGGGAGGGAGGAGTGATTCCTCTCTGCAGCCTGTTCTCCCGTAGGCCACACTCCAAAAATGAGACTCTTTGCCATTGAAATCTGATGACCAACCAGAGTTCAACACATACCTGTAAAGACTGTAATTAAATGTAATTAGTCAAGATAAACTATAGATGGAACCATGCAAATGTCTCTCGCGGCTCCCAGAATTCAATATGCAAGGATGCAATTTTACACACATTCACAGAGAAATACTCCAGGTGCTGCTTCTGAACGTGCGTCGGCCAGCCCCCGTGGCCAGGCCGCTAGCCCCAGCCCTTGACCCAGGCTCACCTTCTATCTGGGAGCGTCTCTCCCGGCTTCCCTGGCCCCCGTCCCTCCTGATTCCCCTAGCCACTCCCCATCCCTCCCAACTGCCCTGGTCCCTGTCCCTCCTGGCTCCCCTGGTCCCTGTCCTTCCTGACTCCCCTGCCCCCCCCACCCCCAACTCCCCTAACCCCCGTCCCTCCCGACTTCCCTGGCCTCTGTCCCTCCCGACTCCCCTGGCCCCTGTTCCTCCCGGGTCCCCTGGCCTCCCATCCCTCCCTATTCCCTTGGACCTCCCCATCCCTCCCGATTCCCATGGCCTCTGTCCCTCCCGACACCCCTGCCCCTGTCCCTCCTGACTCCCCTGGCCTCCTCATTCCTCTTGACTCCCTGGCCCCATCCGTCCCATATCCCTTGGTCTCTGTAGGTCCTGAGGGTCCTTCTTTGTGAGGCTCACTCTTCGCCTTCTGCCCAGTCCCCAACACCAAACACCACCAGCCTGCCCTACACGGGGGTGAACCCTTTTTTTCCTGACAGGGTTCAGCCAGATCACACTCTGGCTCTGCCCATCTCTACATGTATTCCACTCTAGGTGGGGACTCCCTGCTGGGTGATGTGGGTGTGTGAGGTAGCCTCCAAGACGCAGTTCCTCTGCTCCCTCTGGGCCCTGAGTTCTTCCCTGACCTTCTGTCACTTGAGCTGCCCTCGGCTACAGAGAGGATGGACCCTGCAGTGTGACCGCTTCACTCTGGGGATCTGTACCAGAGCAACCAGCCAACCTGCCCCCAACAGGGCCCTCACTAGGAATCAGGTGATATTTGAGCTCAGCTGCCAATCCTTTTATCATCTCTCATTTTTTTTTCCGAACTGGGTAAGGTCCTAGGGGTGTCATTATGGTGGTTTCATCCAAGATCCAGCATCACTCACACATCCAAGTATCCTTATGCTGACCAGGTGGCCTTCAAAGCGGATGTGAGCCTGTGTCTCCTCTCTCTGCCTGGTGTTGTGCCACATCTCGCAAGCCTTTGTCCCCCAGTCTTCACTGCAGTGCCCAACATAGAGTAAAAGAAACTCAATAATTTCAATCAGGAAGACATCATTTACCTAATAAAAGAGTAACAGGCTAATTTACCATAGCTTCACAATGCCCACCAGCCAATCAGGAGTGAGTATGAAAATTAACCCAACAAAGATGGCAGATTAATTTGCATACACAGGTGCCCAGTGGCCGGGGACAGGGTGGAATGCTTGCGTTGTTGCCATGCGCAGGCCTTCCGCATCACCCCAGCCACTCCTGGTCTCTGGGCAGCATGGGAAGGCAGAAAGGCAGCTCTAGGGCAGAATGGAAAGGCTGCTCCAGCCAGAGTGAAGGCGGTGCTGGCAGCCAGGGGAATGAAGGCCCATTCTTGCACGAATCTTCATGCATCGGGTCACTAGTCCAATTATATGAAATGAAAACCAAAACAAAACTTAGGACTATGGCACTTGTGATTCCAGACACTGGTTGTGATTTTAACAATACATTTTTGCTATAAAAATACATCCTCACCCAAGGATATGTTTTTATTGAATTTTTAGAGAGATAGGAAAGGAGAGAGAGAGGAAAGGAGAGAGGGAGGGAGGGGGAGAGGGAGAGGAAAAGGGAGAGGGAAGGAAGGGGGGAGAGAGAGAGAGAGAAGCACACATGTGAGTGAGAAACATCGACTGCCTGCCTCCCTTCTGCACCCTGACTGGGATTGAACCTGCACCCTTTTGGTATATGGGACGATCCTTCAACCACCTGAGCCTCTGGTCAGGGCTATCAAGGTGTTTTGGGTGGTCACTTAGCAGCAGCATTGGCATAAAGTTAACAGAGGTAGGTGACCTGCAGCGTGAAGAAAAATGCATGCTGAGTAAAAAGAATGAACGATATGGCGAGGCTGCCTGTTTTCCTCATCCAAACGCATAAGACCTCACTTCAGCCTATCCAACCTCACATTCACAGCGAGGAAGAGAGAATTATGTGGTGTATCCAAGTCTCACTCCCAGCACAGTGACGGTAATCCATCCTGAACCAAGTTCTTACTTACCTATACCTTAAACCTAAATCATACATGACACCTTAGCCTCTGCTCACATTTCTAAGAAACAGCTCTGCATGAGCATAAAAAGGCGCTCATGGGAAATGTTGCTGAGAAACAAGGATCCACTCATCTATGTATATGTTTGAGTGCCTTCCCATGAGAAGACAAAAGTAAGCTAAATGCAGAAAAATTACAACGAAATCAAAATAAGCACAATGCTGCAAAAGCTTTAGAGGTCAATTAATATGATAAACTACTAACTACTAATTTCCCTTTAATTTAATTGTTGGCTATCTTTTTTAACTTAAATATGCATTTATTGAGTGTTAACTGAATAATAATAGCAACAAACACGTGGCACAGACAAGCAGCAGGAAGCACGCAGCAGCAATGCTGGTGACCATTGCTTCTCCAATGCCCTTCCGGTTTCCAACTTGGTCACGTGCTCTCTGTCTTCCATTATTGCGCCCGAGCAAACACTGTCAGACCCTCTCCACACAGGAGAAACAGAGGCTCAGAGAGGTCTGGTGACATTCCTGAGGACCGAAGGGTTGGTCCAACCAATGGCTGATGCCTGGCCGTGACTCATCCATTTGGGGTTCAGGACACAGTTAGGGGGCACCTGTGAGGTAGGCTGGGCTGCTTCCTTGGGCCATCCTAGTTGACAAAGAGCCAGTAACCAACAAGCGGATGGCACTGGTTGTGATTTTAACAATACAATTTTGCTATAAAAATACATCCCCACCCAAGGATATGTTTTTATTGAATTTTTAGAGCGAGGAAAGGAGAGGGAGAGGAAAGGAGGAGGGAGGGAGGGGGAGAAAAACAGAAATAAGTCTATGAATATTTTTCCTTTAAAAGCAAAACTAGGGAAGACCACCTTAAATTAATATAGCTCAATTCTTTACTTCAGAAATTTAAAAAAATGTTTCACTGTTACTCTTCAATGCTCAAATCAGAATGACAGTGTTCCAATTAAAATTGAGACTCCAAATTAAAAACAGCCATGGGCATTTTTCAATGAAGCCTTTAATCTCCTATCAGATAAATGAGAATTTAATCACATAAATGAGTCCACTCACTCATGCACCAAGATATCAGCATTCATCTCACAGAACAAGCTTATATGTCAACATCCACAGCAGCTGTGACGGGAAGAACATTCTAGAAGTTCCTGCACCTGTGGTCACTGGGGTCTGAGGTCCCAGCACCACTTCGCAGTCCTCACCGCACATGTGAACCTGCGTCTGCCCCATGGAAAGCGCACTGGCACATGTGTCATGCAACCTGGAAGAGAGGAGGAGCCGGCCATCCTGAAGTGAAAGAGAAGGGCTCTCCCCTCAGTCTGGCCCTCACGCCAATGCCTGTGCAGTCAGTCCATGGAGGCATGGCACTTTCCTTGTGGGAGGAACACAGGACAGACTGGCAGATGTGAGGTAGAGGACTCATGAGAAAAGCAGGTGCTGATATCCACACGTGCCACTGGGCACCTGGTCCCAGCCTCCCACACTGGAACAAGATAGAATTGTGCTCATTACAGACTAACACCCCTCACATCCACCTCCAAGGGCCCTCAGTCTCTAGAGGTGAGCCAGGAAAGAAGAGAGACAAAGAGCAAGTCATCCCTCGTCCCTTTGCCACCCCTTCTTTCCTGCACTACAGCTCCCCATTCACCTCACACTCACTTGGGCCTTCCCAATTATCTCACCCTCACCTGGGCCTTCCCATTCATCTCACCCTCACCTAGGCCTTCCCTCACCTGGGCCTTCCCATTCATCTCACACTCACCTGGGCCTTCCCATTCACTTCAAGACTTTTCTGGAGATAGGTCTGTGCATACATTTAAAAACCTTAACATTTTTTTCCCTGAAAAATGTAAGTCACGGTGCCAATATTAAGCTGGGTCTGATATTGGTGGACGTTGAGATTTACTAAGCCCCTGTGAAGCATCATCCATAGCTTGATGACATTCTTCTCCAAAGTGAGTGCTGAAGGGCTGGATCCCTGGGAGATGTGATAGAGGAAATAGAAAAAGGACAGTACAGAGAAGTCCTAATCTATGCAAATCACTGTCAGGTACCCCTTAAACTACCTGAATTTTTGAAACCATCAGGACCTCAAATGCCATGCAAATGACTGAACAGATTCATCTACTTATGCATTTCTCTGTGTCGGGTTAATTCAAAGTCTAAATCTTCTTTTCAACCCTCAATCTCCTTTGTTTCATTGTAGCTACACAGATTTTGGCAAACCCCTTCTAGCCCCCCACCTTCCCAAAAAAAAGCAAAAACCACAGAAGAGGCCTAATTTACAAAGTAAGTTTATCCCAAAAGTTCATCATCAAGGCTGTCGTTAGGCCACAGAACCCACTTTTTCATCAGAAGGAGAAAATGAAGATGACTACATTCTTACGACAGTTCCTACCAAGTTGACCAACTCTGTGGGAAACAGAGAAACCGTGACTGTTCAAACCATGTTTACTGCAGCGTGGAGTTTCCTTTCATTTTCCATTTCACAGAAACATTTCCAACGATGCCATTGGCGAAGCAATACTGTTTGTACCATTTTCAGTTATTATGTCAAATATGCATTTCCATGTTTCAAAACAGACTGCAAGTCATGTCATTTAAAGAATGACACAGAAGTATATATTTTTATATCCTTAGTCACTTTCTCATTAATGAGGCAAATTGTTCCCAAATTTTCACTTTCAAAAAAATGTGCTGTCATGAATACTTGCATGATGACTGCTGCCCCCTTTTCTCAATGCCGCCAAGTCACCATCACATCTGACAGGAACCATGGCATTGAAGAAGAGCCCTTCATTGACCAAGTCCAAGGCCACTCTTCCCACACCTGGCAGATGCAGCACCTGGGCCAAGGACAACCTCAGAACACCCAACAGAGACAGGGACCACACGACCAGCATCATGCCTCAAACATGGTGGTTATTATTACCATTACAGCAAGGACCACTGCTACCACAATTTCACAGGCATCTACCGCTGGCCAGGTGCTTCGCAAATATCATTTCTATTCGTTACAACTTCTACAAATTAGAGGTTATTCTTCCCATGGTAAACATGAAGAGGGCTGGAATGCATGTTCTCCAAACGGTCTCCACCAGGGTCACGCTTCTTCACGAGTCTGCCCCTCTTTGTTCTGCCCCAAACTGCGGAGTCATTGGAAAAAGGTCGTTGGCTGAGGCTATCCACCTACAGGAATCTATTCATTGAAATGTGAGTCTGTATAGTGGGACTTCACATGCCACCCCCCAGCTCAGGTGGGAGGTTTGTTGCTCCTCAACCCCAGCAGCCTGAACAGTGAAATAAACGCTGAGAGCAGCAGCTGCCTCCACTGTAAGAGCAAGCCAATCAGCAGGACACTGAGCCTGTGATTTAGCTGAGCGCCCATAATCACAGACCTCTCCCTCTAAGTGTTCCAGCTCTCTTGAAGTTTCATGGTGGATGGCATTTTTCTCTAAATCAGAAAGTAAAAATCCTCCTTAATTTGACATTAATTGAACTACCTCACTTACTTACATGTCTGATCAAAATATAGCTTTGAAAACCTAAAGATAATCTAAATCTCAGGGAGAAGGCGGAGAAGCTTATTAGTGTATTATATAATCATTAACAGAAGGAAAATATTAATCTTTCATGATCACTGTTGAGCAAGCATCGGGAACTATTATTCTTTGGATTATTTTGTATGAACAAACCCAAATCCTTATGTTACACAAAGGCTAATGTCTTTGCTCAGAAGATTAGAATCAATTTGTGGCATCTGCTTTTGACTTAAGTACTGTACTATAAACATCGCCGTTATGGGCTGTTCCCACATAACTTTCCAGATAGAGAAACTGAAATTAAAGTACGATGCAAATATTTACTGGATAAAGCAAGTACCAAGAACAAAAGCACTCTGACATAGTGTCTTTTCATCCTCACTAATCCTTCTGTATTTCAAAGTTTATTTATTTTTACTGTGTTTGTGTGGGATTATCATCAGTTACTATAACATAATTTTAAGTTCATAAGAGAGAATTCAGAGCTAATATCATGAACTTTAAAATAATATTCAAATAATACTGATGACATGAAAATGCATTTATCTGAGTATGTTCTTTGGATGAACCAAAAATACTGGAAATCTAATGTTACAGTTTTAACTCCCCAGCCCCTGCCAATGAGGCCCTGCAGAAAGACAGAGATTTAATTTTAAAACCTCAGTGATGAATATTTTACAGTGGCAACTCAGTCAATCAAGTAGTTATGCTGTCTTCAGTGTACCCAAAAAGTAGAAGCACAAATCTGACAATATTCTGACTCTTTAGCATTCCCACATTCCTGCTTGTTGGCAGGATCTAGAGGTGAGAAATGGACCCACCTTTCCGTGGCTCATTATGGAGACAAAGCAGGTCATTCCTCATTGAATGTACTATGGCTACTTGTGCGGGCTAAGAAAGCAGCTTCTTAGCCCACAAGGGGCAGAGAATAGGGGTGGTGAGTACTGGCTGTTTAAAAGCCTAGACTGCTATCTTCATGGTGTCCATGTCTTCTGGGCAGTCAGGGGACCACCCTGGGGCTGGGGGTGGTCAGGCAGGAGAAACATGAAGAGGAGAGGCACCTTGGGCACAGGGGATGTCATTAACAGGGAGGGAAACTCAGATGGCGGAGTCTAGTAGGGTAGGGAATAGACCCAGGAAGCACTTAGTTTGGTAAATATGGATTTTCAGGTGGGTGTGTGGGCACGGAAGTGAGACTTCTGGTGGATGGCTAAATTCAGGAATCAAGGTTTTAAGAAGAAGGTCACAAGAAATAAGACCAGGGCATGCAAGCACTTTCTGTAACAAGCGAGAGGGTAACTATTTGGGATTCCGAGGGCCATATGATCCATCACAACTAGTCCTTCCCACCATTATAGCAAACAGCAGCAGCCATGCTCAACAGCTGGAGAACAAGTGTGCCTGGATCCTAGTAACAAGTGTGCCTGCATCCCAGTAACAAGTGTGCCTGGATCCCAGGAACACGTTATTGTCAAAGCAGGCGTCCACATGGGTCTGCTTGCAGGCCACAATCTGCCCCCGCAGAAGGACACTGAAGCCGAGGGGAGCACAGGATCTCTGGGAAGGACACGTGGAAGGCAAATGAGTACGATCAGAAGTTGAAAACATGGAATTTTGAATTTCTGTCCCATTCAGTTGAGATCACACACTATGTTCAAGGTTTGCAGTCAGAAAGATGGTTCACAACCTTGGCTCTGGTCTACCGTGAGTGGAATGGGGTGAGTAGGTCAACCTGTGAGCTTAGTCCGCTTGACCGCAACATGACAATCACAGCTCCCAGAGCCTGGTGCCAAAGAGCAGGCATCTGGTGACTTGCCTGCGATCAGGTGCTCTTCTTGCTTCTTTTCTAACCCGGCTCTCAGTCATGCCCACACCCAGAAGGCCAGGCTGAAGGCTGGGGGAGAGAGCGAGGCTTTTTCCTGCATGCGGTGCACAGGAAGAGCCCTCTCATGGTGGCCATTATTATCATCACCCCGAGGGATGTCACAAAGGTGATTGGACTGAGGTCAGACTCACCCCAGACCCTTACCTTCATCGCAAACCGCACCCCAGCTTTAAAATGGCTGCCAGGTTCAGCGAAAAGTCAGCTATGCCCAGGGAGCTATGTTAGCACCAGGGATGGAAAGACCAGGAGGTACAGCCCAAGAAGTTAAGCGTGGCCCCTGCTGTAAGAAGTAAGTCAGGGCTCCTTTCCTGGAGGCTACAGATACATACCAAAGCGTCCTGGGTCCATTGTGGAGGGAGAGGCGGGTGGAGCTATCTGCAGTCCCAGGCACAAGTGTCCATGCACATAGCCTCCCGAGGGCATCTAGAGCCATGCTTACCTTTCCAAAGGCGCCTGCGAGCTGCCAACAGGCCTCACTATAGCACACTGATGCCCTTAAAAAGCCTTAGTACAGCCCTGGCTGGTGTGGATCAGTGGATAGAGCCCTGGCCTGCAAACTGAAGGGTCCTCAATTCAGTTCCAGTTATAGGTACATGCCTGGGTTGCGGGCTTGATGCCCAGTGGGGGGCATGCAGGAGGCAGCCAATCAATGATTCCCTCTTATCTTTGATGTTTCTATCTCTCTCTCCCTCTCCCTACAGTGGTACCTCGAGATACGAGTTTAATTCTTTCCGTAACCTTGAGGTGTGGGAAACTATGAGATGCTCGAGTCGTGGTAAACTGGTGGGTCGTGTGCAGCCGGCCGATCCGCGCGATTTACTCCTATTTCAAATGTTGCTTGTATTTCAAAGCAAAAATCGCTCGCTCGACAGCTCGTATCTCAAAAATCTCGTATGTTAGGGCACTCGTATCTCGAGGTACCACTGTATATGTATTTTTAAAAAGCCTTAGTATTTTTATAACTTCCTATTTTTGAAAAGAATAAAGGACTAGATCGTGAGTCTGAATTCAATGAGTAAATATGTGTGTGTCTGCCCTGAGCCTTGGTATTAGATCTAAACTCAAATTGCTGTCCATTAGCAGGAAGCCACGCTCCTCTCCCACAGGAGAACTCATCCTCCATTCAGACTTTCTAAACAGGTGGGGCCACCTACTGAGCACTGGCAAGGAGCTGTGTCTTCGGTAGGTGGCGCTCACCCTACCTAACAGATCTGCAAGGGAGCAGCACAGTGTTCTTCTCAGGGGCTGATATGTTTTAAGTGAATCACAGCAAGTTGATGGCAAAAGGAAGGAACTGAGAATTCCTACAGTTCCATTCATCTTACAAAAAAAGACACTTTAGAATTTCTTGGGAGCGAAACCTATTCTCTCCAGAGCAAAATAACTTCCTTTTAAGAACTAGAGCTTGGTCGACTTCATAGACCTTACAAAGACTTTTTCTTGTTGTTAATCCCCACTGAGGATTTTTTCCCATTGATTTTTAGAGAGAGTGGAAGGGAAGGAGGGAGAGGAGAGAGAGAAACATCAATGTGAGAGAGACACATCGATTGGTTGCTCCCCCACCCCGCCATAGACGGTGCCACCTGGGGCTGGGGATCGAACCTGCAATCCAGGTGCGTGCCCTTGACCAGGAATGAAACCTGCAACCCTTTGGTGAGAGGGCCAGCGCTCTAACCACTGAGAACAGCAGCCAGGGCCACAAAACTCTTTGACACACCCCCTGCTCACATGACTTTTCTGCCTTGCCCTGCTGGTTGCCAGGGCCGGCTGGGCGGCTTCCCCATGTTGCTGAAACCAGCACACAGGAGGTCCTTAATGCTTCCAGGCCACGAGCGCACAAGAGGCTGCCACCTCAAAGGTAAAATAAAAGACAACCAACATGAGCTGACCTTCCTTCTGAAGGTGACTCCCATCCACTTTAAACAAGAGCTCGGGAAATGAGCCAGCCCGGATCCTGTCGTCCACCCCAGTTCACATGTTCACACAGCCACGTGGGTAATTCTTAAATGCATCCGTGTTCTTCTCTCAAAATCCCTCATAAGCCATCGCTGGTGGGAAACCGGTGGGGACCCGCATGCCCAGTAGCCCATCATGGTAACACGCAGAGCTGTGCCATCGCAGAGCCCTGAGGTGCCGCTCTGGGAACTGAGGGCGCCGCTGGGTCAGGCAGACATGCAATCCTGAAGCCCAGGGCCTCCGCTGCAGGGGGGCCAGAAAAGTGGGTTCCAGGCCGTGATGACAGAACAGCCTCCTCATGGGCACGAGGGGAAGACGCAGAGAATGGCGACAGTGAGTCCTCTGGGACCCAGGCTGCTCCAGCCCTGAGAGCACGAGAGGAGGCAGGTGAGGAAGAACCAAGGCATGGAAGAGTAAATGAAAAGAGGAGAGAAGACACGGTAGAGAGAGAGCCCAAGGTGTCTCTGAGCTACGGGAGGCCTTTCTGGGCAGGAGTGCTGATGCCGAGCTCAAGTGCGGTCATGGACACTCTCTGGTGGGAAGGATGACAGCAATTTAGTATCATAACTAACAGTCATTTGTGTCAAAATGAGTTTATTTGATTCATTCACTTAAAAAGTAATTTATTTTAAAAGGAAATAGAAAACATGCACACAGACACCAACTGAGAGAGAACACTGTAGAATCAGAAGTGAGTTGGACCCCCGCTCCCCGGGGAACAGATCCATATGCTTGAGCATTCCCTAGAGATGGCTAGGATTTACATCATCATGCTCATTAATATTCAACTCTTTCTTGCTACTCTTGGGTATTTTTTTCAGGGCACAAGCAGGTTGCTATCAAAATTTACTGGTTAAAAAATACCAACAGGGTATGCTGAAATCAGCACACAGAGCTCTGGATCTCCTTCTACTTGAACCTGTTTCCCCGTGCAGACAGGTGTCCAAAGTTCTCACAAGGTGGGGTACTTCTGATGACGGAGCCACTCTGGAAAGCCATGGCGCTTCCTGCTCAGAATTGGTTGGAATTAAAAACCAATCCCAGCTCTGGCCAGAGTGGCTCAGTGGTGAGAGTGTCAGCCCAAGCACCGAAAGGTCTCAGGTCCGATTCCCGGTCAAGGGAGTATGGATTGCAGGTTTGATCCCCAGCCCTGGGTGGGGTATGTTTGGGGGGCAACCAATCGATGTCTGTCTCTCACATCGATGTTTCTCTCTCTTTTCCCCTCCCCTTCCCTTCCACTCTCTCTAGAAATCAATAGAAAAAATATCGTTGGGTGAGGATTAACAACAACAAAAAACGAATCCCATTATTTTTCTTTAGCTCCTCAATGATGGGGCTCACTGCTAATTGTGTGAACTGTGGCCTCTGAAGAAACACTATCTATTGGTGGGTATGAAGGGTCCTGCCTCCCCAGATGTTCCTGATGCTGTCTGTCCTCAGTCATTGTGTGTCTTTCTGAAAAGTGCAACGAACAACCCAGGAAATTTGAAACTCACTTCCAAACAGGAGCCTGGAAAAGGGTGGGTGGGTGATTTCAGTGCTGAGTGCTCAAATGAGAACATCATAAAAATAACTACTGTCATCACCAAAGTTGGTGAGGATTCTGGAAGAACCTATTTCCAAGGTAGAGGTGAGTCACATGGACAAGTTCCCAAAGCCTATAGCACTGGACTAGCACTGACATGGGGAGGAAAGGGGAAGAGCCACCACTGGTTTTCATGGCAAAATATTACTGTTGAGAAAAAAGCTCATATACAAATCAGAGAGAAGCCCTAGCTGGTTTGGCTCAATGGATAGAGTGTCAGCCTGAGGACTGAAGGGTCCCAGGTTTGATTCTGGTCAAAGGCACATGCCTGAGTTGCGGGCTTGATCCCCAGTATGGGGTGTGCAGGAGGCAACCGATCAATGATTCCCTATCATCACTGATGTTTCTATTTCTCTCTCTATTCCTCTCTGAAAACAATAGTAAATATATTACAAGTAAATAAATAAATATCAGAGAAGCTGAGCTTGAGATCCCTCTTCACAAATACTACCCAGTTTTCATTAGTTTCAGAGATGCACTCACTGAAGGACGGGTGAGCACCCTGTGTGTTACTGCGCGCCAGGCAAGCACTGGATGTTGTAGATGCAAAACCAGTCAGGTCTGAGAATTACCCTCCAGGTGGCGTGTGGAGGAGGGTCAGGCAGCCAGCAGGCAATTAACTTCTGTGATCAGAGGCACAGCTGATGACTGTGGAGGCAGCCGGACGAAGGAGGGCTCTCAGGGCCCATGGGAACAGGCAGACCATGAAGGGTAACCTGAATTTATAAGAAAGCAGGGAAGAGCATTCTTGGAGAACAGCACATGCACAGACGGGAAGTGTTGGAAAACCACACCACATTCATGCTAGTGAGACACCACGGAAGAGGGACAGCAGGCAGGGCCCTGGGGCAGGTGGAGGATCACACCTTGAAAGTGTGCACTGTCTTCGGGGAAGAGCTGTCTATCTGTACGAGTCCCTCCTGCCACAGACCCTGGAGCCGGGGAGGCCAGGCTACGATCCACAGGAGTGGAGGAGAGGAGGAGCACAAAGGCCCACACTTGTGAGCTGCAATGGAAGTCTGACCCCAACATAGCCAGGGCCCCTGAACATTCACACATCACCTAAACCTCAGAGGCTGCTGTGGACTGCAGGCAGAGGGCGCAAGGCTGGATGGAGATTTCTGCTTGAGCGATGGGTCGATGCGTCGCAGTGGGGCCATTAACTTGAGGCAGCGACTCCGGGAGGAGGGGTCGGAGGTAAGGAGAGGACAGGGAGGGTGGGGAGAAGGCGGGTTCACTGTGCTCAAGTTAATTCTGAGAGCTGCTTGGGAGCCACAAGTGAACATAATCAAATGTTTGGCAGAGAGCAAGCTGAAAATTCTGGGTTAAATTATTTTTTAAGGCAGAAAAATATCCTCAGTAAAATGTAAGCAATCAGCCGTGCACAGAAAAGTAGGGCATTTACAGGCTTTGCAGACGTTCCAGAGCACAGGGCTTCCAGGATCCAGGACAGATGAGACCTGTTCCAGGAATGTCCGAGACCTGTTCCAAAACACGCGGACTACAGTTCCTGCCTAACCCCGGACTACGGAGCCCACGAGGGACGCCAGAAGCCGGCAGCTGCGGCAGAGAGGGCAGCGCATGGAAACAAAGTGTTCAGTCTGCGGCTCAAGGCTCTTGCCTAAGGTGGGGAGGTCTAGGAAGGCGCTTCTGTTTTGTGGGCCCGCAGGTGCTTCACGCGCAGACCGGTAGCCTGAGCTAGCTGCGAGCACAGGCTGTGCGTGGAGTCGGGTTCAATCTAGAAAGTCCTCTTGGCTGGAATCCAAAATGACCGGAGGGGAAAAGGGCTTGCTCTGCTTCGAGAAGGAGCTTCCCAACTCGGGGAAGATTTATTCAGAAGATGGGCCTAGGTGACGAGATTCCTACAGGGAAGAGATGGGGACCGTTCAGGCCAGGTGCCCCCCTTCCCGTACACAGGAGGAATAGAGACACCTGACCGGGAACCGGGCAGCAGGTCACAGTGCCAGAGGCCTGCAAGTCTTCAAAGCAGTGGGCACAGCACTTTAAAGTCTAGTACTCCTCCTACAGATCCACAGCCTCGGAGTGAATGAGTCGCTAAAATCAAATGTAGGACGTCCTCGTGTGGACTTGTTCCTTTAGGTGGGATGACTGTTTTCTGGATTTGGTTCTGCTCACAGATGACCCAAGAGGATTAAGAAATGTTGATACAAGTGTATTCTCAGCACCAATGAGGTGCTAGCATCACTGACAGTCACAGGGAAACGAAGCCCCGTGAGTTTGGCTGGTGCGGTGAGCACTGTTTGGAGCTGGAAATCCACAAGGCTACCTAGTTGTCTCTGTCTCAAAGCTGAGGAAGGAGACCAAGAGGGCGGGCACTTGGCCCAATTCCACGTGGGTGTTAGAAGTCAGAGACCGTGCCCATCTCTGACCGCCGAACACCGTGGTGCGGGCAGTGGGCCCACTGGCATCTCAGTCTTGGTGGCAGAAGACACACAGCACAAAACTCAACACTGGACCATGGATAGGTCCCATGAGACTTTATGCTTTCCAAGGAGTGTTTCTACAGTCCTACAGCTCGGAGTCCCAGGTAAAGCACAACTGTACAAGGCGGCTAGGAGCAGGCTAGAGCAGGCTAGGAGCGGCTAGAGAGAACGGCCGCACGGTGTGGGAAGGGAGATGGGACAGGAGACAACTTCAACACTGCGCCAGATGAAAACCGCCATCAGTAGGGGCGGAATTATTCTCTTTTCATTTACTTATTAAAGTTATGGGCAGTAAAGAAAGCAACTCACAGACAATTATTTAGTTACCAGAGGCCCATTGCATGATATTCATGCAAGAATAGGCCCCTGGCTTCACTCCCAGCTGCCTGGGAGCCAGCAAGTCCCTGCTCCCAATCACTCACGAGCTGGCAAGTCCCCACTCCCACTCCCCGGCTGCCCCAGAACCAGCAAGTCCTCCCTTCTGTCTGGAGCACCACTCCAATAGCTCCCTCTGCCACCCCCCTTCCCCTCATAGCAGCCTTCACATCGCTCTACTCTAAGCCTACATATGCAAATTAGCCTCCATCTTTGTTGTGTTGATTTGCATACTCACTCTAATTGGCTGTGGGCATAGCAGAGTGATATTAATTTGCATGTTTCTCTTTTATTAGGTAAGATGTTTAGCACTTGAATACTATGAAAGAAAAATGTGTAAAACCCAGTTAGAACTTGCTCTTAAAACACTCATAGACTGTGTAGGACCCCCAGTTCCATGCATGTAGGACCTCGGGACCATGGCATGGACCGTGTGCCCTCAATGGTTAGTAATTGTGCCCAAGCTTAGTCCTGACCCGCTGCTTTGTCCCTCCTCCTTCTCAGAGCCCTGATGGTCACTAAGGATGAACATGCTGCAAACACGGACCTCTGAGTTGTCCAGTTATACAACTGAGACCAAACGCAGCACCTGCCTTGGGGAGACGACAGCCCCATTAGAGAAAGGGGGCCAGGCCCAGTGCTGTGAGCTGTGTGGTAGCCGTCACAGCAGATGGAGCCACGCCATTCTGTGTCTTCATCCTGAAACATGCTATGCTTTTGTGAGCATGGCTTCCTGTGCTCAAGATAAACCGTGTCACCTGCAGATCACTTCCTCCCAGAGGATGTGAGAGCCATGCCCGAGAAGTGTCATCTCAGACCTCGAGTCTGACTTTGTGACCATGGATCTAAGGTGCATCCTCCAATATGCGAAGTGGGAGCACCAGGCACTGGGAGCACCTGGCAATGGGAGCACCCAGGCTGAACACTCTCAGAAAAATAGCAGCTGCAGCGAGCAATACATTTTCTTTCTTTTCTGGATAAAGTTTAAAGGGGGAAAGGATCTATTTAGTAGGAAGAAATAAAAAGCAAAGTAATGCTAGATAGAAAGATGGAAGGGAGCCCTAGCTGGTTTGGCTCAGTGGATAGAGCATCGGCCTGTGGACTGAAGGGTCCCAGCTTCGATTCTGGTCAAGGGCACATACCTGGGTTGCCATCAATAAAATATGTAAAAAAAAAAAAAAGGAAAAAAGAAAGACCAAAAGGAGACAGTGACGCTCACAGGAAGGTGCGACCCCTGCTTGACCTGCCATGTCACACTCTCCAGGGCTCCCACCCGCATCCCCTGACACCTGCCCAGGTGGCCAGAGCCTGCGGGAGAAGCGAGGGAGATGACAGGCCAGGAGAGTAGGAAAGGGGTAAACGCCACATTCCCCCAGGGTCCACTTGCTACAAAGGAAGGCAACGGAAATTCTCACCTCTTTGCCTTTTTCAGGACCCCCCACCCCCAACCCCACCAGCAGAGCAACGAAGATCACAACATGGAGGGCTCAGAGAGGTGTCCATCCCACCCTGCACAGCCACCACTAAAAATCCAGGAATATGCATTTCTAGCTCCAAAGGAGGTCATCAGAAACTCGCATTTGAGAATGGCACATGTCCAAGGCGGAGAAACACGCTGAGATGTTGCAATGTTGCTAAAGCTGTCTCCTGAACACCGACAGCCCCCAGGCTGTTCAAACTTACAGATGGTGGGGACCCATTCAGGAGACCAAGTCCCTAGCAGACACAGTATAGAGAGACGCGGGCCGTCGTCAATGTGTACAGCAGGGGCTACAACAGAACAGAACAGGCGGGGCCCTGCACGCAGCTCCCCGCCGTGCATCGCCCTCCCTGCCCCAGCTCTCCTCGCCTCTCCCACAGTGTGTGTTTGCTTGTTTTGTTAATGGGCTGCACAACTAATACAGAAATGGGTATGGCACAAACCACTGGGTTTTCAACGGGGACCGTATGCTTATTAAGGGGGAGTGGGTCCTGGGAGCTGGCTGCTGGGTCCTCCCACTTGTTCCAGCTGGTCCTCCATCTGTCCCATCCTTCTCAGCCTCTCTTTCCCGTAGAATCCAGTGGAGAAACCGGTGATAACCATGCTGAGTGCAGAGCACTGGCACTGGGCTGGGGGTCTCAGTTTGAGGGCCATCATTCCCTGACCTCCAGCTCACAACCACAACCGTCTCTAGACTTGACAGATGTCCCCTAGAGGGTAGCACCGTTCCTCAAGTGAGAGTCACTGGCCTAAAATGAATGGTGACTTAATAATGTTTACATCTAAACTTTCGAATTATGGAAAAAGACAGCCATTTTGATAGGACTGTCAGAAAGGGCCCAGGGGGAAGGGCGGGAGGAACAGACAGGTACTGAGCACCAGCTTCATCTCGGGCCTGTGTGATGTCAATCATCCGATTTAATGCTCAGACCTCCCCTGGGACCTGCTGAAGTCTACATTTTCACAGAAGATCCACATGCACACTGCACTTCAGGAAGAAAGAAGTGGCTTACGTTTGAACCAAGCTGGTTCAAGCCCATGTGACAGGAGCCACAGGCACCTCATGGAAAGGTGCAGTGACTCGCCTGGTGAGGTCCGGGGCTTCCCTGGCCTCTGCCTCCCCCCTCCACTGACTGAGCTGGCTTCTGGGTTCTATCCAGCGGCCTCACACCTGGCTCTGCCCCCTGTAGCCTGGCAGTGTGGCTGGAGGCTGCAGACTCCACTTCGCAGAGACACTGCCACTCCGAGTGCCTGGCTCCCAACCCCATCCGCGTGCAGGCCAACACACCTGCCTTGGGGGCATTGAGGGCCCTTGATCAGCCTACATGAGCCTACGTGCCCCCAGGTCTATGCGGGACACCAATGCAGAATGGAGGCCCTGCCTCTGCAGCTTTTAGAAGGCTTAGCTTCCTGCTGCCACACCCACTCGGGGCTTTCCATCTCTTTACCGGAGCAGCCGCCTTCTCTCTTTAGAGCTGATTTTATAAATCAAGGAAACACCATGGTATCCGACACCCCAGGATGAAGATGGAGGCTGATGCTGCAACTCGCAGGTGTTGCTGCAACAACAGCTTTATTCCTAATAACAGAGTGTGACATCTCCATCAACCCAGACACAAAATCCTGCCCCAATAGTCACATGTCACACATGAAATAACACAAAATTACCCAGTTTGGACTCTCTGGTTCTTCTCTTTCCAGACCCGAGTGATTTGGATGCTGTGGCCTGTCATTGTTCACCGTGACGACTGAGCCACCAGCAGTGAGCCGCACTGCGTGCAGACCTCACATCAGGGATGCTCACGAGAGTTTGTGGCGTCTGCGCTTCCTCATTCTGGTGCTACTGGGAGACTGAGGTTTGGAAAAGTTAAGCTAACGCAGCCCAAGCTTTCCTGACTCCTCACCCACCTCATTCACATGCACTGTTTTGCATAACACACAGCTGTCGCCTAAGGGTGTGGCCATGTACAGTCCTCAGCGCATCTTGGCACCCCCGCCTTCCTCCCCACCCCCGACACAACTACTCCCAAATTTTACATGTGTCTGCTGAATCACAGTGGGTAAACCAATCCCATCTCTCACACAGACACCTTGGTTAGATATGACCATTTTTAGATCTGTGATCATTCTTTTAGCTGTTTCTCAGTTGAAGAAATCAATGAATGGGGCCCACCTGGCATCACTCTGCTAAACGACAATGGTTATAACAAACCTGCCATCGACTTGGGCACCTGAGAGCAACCTCTGGTGGGTGGATGACTGGCCCCCAATCAGGAGAAGACGCTGGCAGTGACCACTCACTTGGTTCCTTCCTTGGCTGAGGCCACGGGCCTCAGATCAGGTTAGCACGTGTCCAAGGAAAGAGAACTGAACACAACCCTCCCTGCGTGGGCTCATTGCTGCAAGATCTGAACCTACCAGCTTCATTCTCTGCATCTCTTAACACCACGATTCAGATAATGGCCCTGCCTCCTCTGCTCCCCCAGGATTTGATGGACCCAGGGCCCTGGGGTAGGAAGAGCTGAAGTTAATGAACTTGTATTCACACACTCAGTGTCGAGTGACACAAAACCTGGCCAGGACACAGCACATGCTCAGCAGGGCTAGGCACGTGGGGCTGATCATATTTCTTTTGAAGTTATTGAGGCCAAAATAAACAAAACATCAACAACAACAAAAGAAGCCTCAGAAACGGACCCTTGCCGCTCCCAACTCCCCTCTGTAAAAGAGAAACAGAAACCTCTTGTTTTTAAGCAAAAACCGACAGAGCGATCTTTTCCGGTTCCCAGACTGAAAGGAACAGCAGCTGTAAGGAAGTAAATTTCCCAGGCCCTGCTCCATGCTCCTGCCCAATCGATCGATTGATGTGCTCAGCCCTGGAGGCACAGGTACCGTCTCTGTGGTCATCTCTCAGGCTGTCCGTGTGCCAGGCCCTCCTGGGCAGATCTTGTAAAGCACCTGAGACCATGCGCAGGGTGGGGAGCAATGACAGCGTGGAGGGCGTGTTTCCTGAAACCTCCATCCTTCTGACCTGCCCGGGAGCACTGTCTTCGTGCTCGGAGCTCATGTGGGCGGGTTCAGCTCACGTGCTCTGGGCTGGCAGCAGCTCCTGTGTGGGAGCAGCCCTTGGGGCCCACGCCAGCCGCTGAATGACAAGCTGAAATTTCACAGGCTGCCCAGGCGATCTGTGTGCATGTCAGGACTGAGCAGCACAGCCTGGAGGCTCTCCAGGTCCAGGGCGTCATTTGCGGATGAGACCCAGGAAGGCTGAGGGACCCATCCTTCCCACAGGGGTCCCCCGTGCCCTTTAGGAGTGTTCCCCTGGGAGCTCTCTCTGTGGGTCTGCAGCTCGCCAAGGACACTGGTTGCTTGTTTGGCACACAGGCAGTATTCCTTCTGCACCTAACCACACACACAAGACCCAGGAATGGATCTGGAAATTCAGTCCACAGTGGTGATGTGTGCACTGTGCCTTGCCAGGGGAGACACAGCGGTGGTGTGAGCACTGTGCCCTGCCAGGGGAGAC
>JAAGEH010000040.1:24053293-24102960 GCA_011751065.1 Lasiurus cinereus
AGACACAGCGGTGGTGTGAGCACTGCGCCCTGCCAGGGGAGACACAGTGGTGGTGTGTGCACTGGATCATGCTGCTCAGTGGAGATCTGGATCCCACATGTTTGCACATTTCAGGCCCGAAGTGTAGCCGCGGCTGCCGCTCACAGGCCATCCCTACAGCCGCCTCCTCTGAATGCTCCTTCATGTTGGCTCCCATGCTCAAATCTGGAGGGCATGAACTCTAAGCAGAAGGAAAAACAACACTCTGAAAACTCTTCGACACTGTGAGCTGCCACTGCTCTGCTGGCTCGTCTCTGCCGCTTTGAACCTGGCTTCCTCTCGTCGCCCCCATCTGGCCACATTACAGGCTTCCTATCAGGCTGGAGCCGTGCCTTTCACGTGGGGAATTTTATTGTGGGTTTCCCCTTAGCAGACCACAGAAGGCGGCTAGGAAAGAGTATTCGATAACATTCAAATTCTACCACTTGCGCCACTAATATTTTCCAAAGGCTAGACTGACTGCGTGCCTTCCGTCAGACTGCACGAGGCAGGCCTCTATTTTAACTCAGATCTGAATGCCAGCTGGCATCCGGACAACATAGGGTGACTTTTCTGGAAAGATTAATTTCTCCAGGTATGAAATGATGGGCTCCATATTTTTCCACTGTGTTTTTTTATGCATATTTAGAAACCAGAATGGAATGTGTTGGCTATTTTTTAAAAGCACTATGATGAAAGCATGTTTTAAAAACACAAAAGTTGAGTTGAATCAATAACTCAAGTGTGGGGCTAAAGGTTTAAAAGAACTTGAAAATTTTGCTGAAAGCCAAACGTTTAGATTAGCTGGAGACAAAATCAGACAGGCCAGCATTCTGGTGCCACTTCTACATCAACTTCCAGGAGGCCACCAACCAGAGAGCGCCGAGAGTGGAGGCCACCAATCAGAGAGTGCTGAGGGTGGAGGCCACATCCACAAGAGAGAACACCATCCTGTCATCTGGGTGCAAAGGGTGCCAGGAAAGAACAGAAAGATAAAGAAAGATACTGGTGCCCACACCTGCCTGACATGAGTTGGTTGAAGTGTCGGGTTTGAGGGAATCTGCATGGAGTCTGTGGGGCTGTGCGACATCAGCGTGTGAAGCCCTGAGAACAGAGCCGAGTGTGGTAAGTGGGATGCAAACTCTAGCAGCACCACCTCATGATTCCAAATCCCGACTGAATGAACTCATGCAACAGTCGCCCTGTGTGCTCCTTGTTTGCCACAGTCCTCACCCTTCCCTATCGTCTCCAGAAGCCACAGCCGAGGGGGCTAAAGTAGACATCCAGGACAAAGGTGTAGTTTTCCCCACCTCACTACAAATTGCTGACTCGTGAGAGGGTTCTGGGCGCCTGCAGCTCACCTTGCTAACTTAGGGTGCCCACCTGAGTAGTGACTCTTGCTCTGGTAATGTTAACCTATGTCCTCACCTTTCCCTCCTTCTCAATTCGAGTTCACCACTCAAAGCTTGTGCAGCCTTTCTGACCTCATTAGTGAGAATCTGCTGTGTACTGAAATGTTAGAACCACGGATCACTGTAGGCCAATGGCGGAATCCTCTGACCTCCCTCCTCAGAATTCCAAGGCTTTCTGTCATGTCGGTCCTGCTTCTCTACCTCCTGTGTATTGGAGCCCTAATTACCAGCACCCTATACACACACACACACACACAGACACACATACACAAAGACACACATACATACACAAAGACACCCCCCCACACACACATACACCCCCCCACACCTCTCAGCAGGACCCACAGTATGTGTGTGGGGGGTGTCCTGCTGGGAGGGAGGAGGAGAGGAAGGAAGAAACAGGGACCATGGGAATGTGTGGGGGCCTTCTCTTTCAGATCTCCTATCCCCACACGCCCAGTAAAGAAGCAGAGTGAGGGGGAAGGAGACCAGAAAATACTAGAAACGTTCCAGGATTTCTGGAAACCCCTTCCAGCTTCCACTCTGCAACCCAGGGGAAGTCAGGTCTGAGACAAGGATCAATGTGAGGAGGAGGAGGGAAGAAACAGGACAGAGACATGTCCCCACACGTGCTCTGCATGACTTCCTAACATGTATCCACAACCCCCCACATCACAGATAAAGTCTTGGTTGCTGAAGAACAGGAAAGAGAAGATACTGGAGCCTAGGCGGCAGCCAGAGCTCTTCCCTCCACCCTCCAGTCCTCAAAAGTCTGTAGCTTCCTGCACTCCCGTGCCCACTTCCCTTCCCAGCCCTCCTGGGCGGGATGAGGCCGTCTCCCACATGCACTGTGCACTTCCCCCCGGAGGGGGCTCCCCGGCCCAGCTGCAGTGCCCACCCTCCCAGGCCTGGCCACACAAATGAAGCTGCACACACTAACCTGGACCCATGAAACTCGGGCCTGACATATTCTCCTGAGAGGGCACTGCACGGGTCACTCAGCAAATAGGACCTACAGAAGCCTGAAGGCTCCTGAGCGCACCCCATTTCTTCACTCAGCTCCAGGCCTCTGAACTCACGTAGCTGCTGTGGGTCATTTCGCCACAAGATAAGATGGCCGACACTCTTAATCTGTTTAGTAAAATCAACTGCAAACTATTCTATTACTAAGGAGACCTTAAACACTAACTGCTTAAAAGGAAAGGAGGTCAGCCCACCTCCTGGCAACAGGAAGGTTCTCTACCCGCTCCACAGGGCAGTGGGATGAGCACGAAGGCTGTGTCCCGAGACACCACGGGTGGCTCGGCACTTTCTCATCAGAAACAGAGGTACAAGGAGATGAGCAGATATTCAGGTTTATTGGGAAGACAAAAAGTCTGAGATGAAACACTCAGGCTGAAGAAACCCCGAAGGTTAGAGACAGGCTCCCGAAGTGACGTCTGGAAATGCTCCCCATGGGGAAGGGTCCCCTGGGCATGCAAGGCCCTTCCTCATCCTTCCTCGTTTTGTGGAGCTTGCTTCCCAAGCTCCTGCTTCACTGCCACAGACACAGCCTGTTTCAGATAGCCTTGGGGCGCAGAGTAAAACCGGCAGAGATGTTGCTCCTTGTGAAAGGAAGTATTGAGTGCTGGGCAGGAGAGAGCACACCCATCTCTGTCCTCTCCCAGCCTTCCCTCTCAGGCCACCAACACTGACGGCTGATCACAGAGTCCAGGCTCCTCCGAGGCATCTGTCATATGACAACAGCCCAATGGGGGAGCCAATTATTACCTCCCTTTTACAAACGATGAAACCCAACTACAAGAGGTAAGTTACTTGCTCAAGGTTGCACGGCTGGTACGGGGCAGGAAGAGGGGGGACTATGGGGGAGGGCAGACACACAGTAACACATGGCGCGGCCCAGGGCACCGTGGCTGCCCTCCCTCTCTGCCTATATTCTCTCCTACACCCTCAGGCTCTCCTCTCCATGGCCTCCCTTTCGCCCGCAAAGGCCCGAGTGTCGCAGCAGCTTTACAAGCTAAGTCGTCGCTGACCTGGTCAGGTGAGACCCGTGCCTGTTCTCGGCCTCTCCTACCTTCCCTTGAACAGGGATAACATGGACCAGCAGTGGATGGACAGGGAATCCACAGGTGGGTCCTGGCAGCCTTTCCACTCGGGAATCTGACCCCCACGCACCATCTTCTACTCACAGACTTGGCCGGGGTTGTTCATCCTCCTGAGGGTCAGCTGTCCCTTGACCCTAACTCATTCAACTCCGTGAGCAGGAAAAAGGTACCAACTCCCGATTATGATCTCATCTGCAACACATTCTCCTCAGACGATGCTGGCTGCTGGGAGCATCGGTCCACTTCTGCCTGTGTGCTCTAAGGAAACCGTGCTGAGAACCACGCTGTCCATCAATGTGACCAGCTTTCTAACGCTTTCCTCGGGCAAGCTGCCTTCTGTGAGGCCTTTACTTCATTCCTCCCTCAGCCCTGGGACCAGGAGGTGCTCGGGTTGGGCCCCTGGAAGATGTGGAAGAAACACTGCCCCTGCAGTGTGTACTCTGCCTCCTGGGTCCCCCGTGCCACTGCTCAGCTTCCCCAGCGGCAACTTCTTGAAATGCACAGTAAGGTCTCAGCCAGGACACCAGTAGTGACACACAGGCCTCCCCCCGCCCTCCTCCATTTATTCATCTTTCTATCCTCTTAGGGCCTCCTGCAGAGTCCATGTTTGAATTTTGGTTCTGTCCAATCATCCACTTTTTCTTTCACAGATGATGCTTTGGGGGTCAAGTGTAAGAACTCTTAACCCAACCTCCAAGTCCCAAAGATCTGCTCCTCTATATTCCCAAGTTTTGTCATTTTGTGTTTTACACTGAAGTCCATGGCCCATTGGGAGTGAGCGTTTGTGAAAGATGTGAGACGGGTCAAGCTTGTTCTTTATTTTCTAAACACATGGCCGAGAGCTGCTCAGCAGTGCTCACCAGATGCCGGCCTTCCTGTGCTCATGGCTCCTGCGTCTTTGCCCAAATCAGTACCTCCTTCTGTGGCTTAGAAAACACAATCTCAGCAGCCCAATGGGACTGAGGCCGCAGCTGAAAGGTTCTCACACTGATGACCCTCAGACTGGAAGCCAGAGACCCCTGCCCCCAGAGGAGGCCCTGAGAGAATCGCCTCTTTGCCCTGCCCAGCCTCCTGGCCTGTACCCGGGCCTGCGCCTCGCCACCTCACCTCCTCACCTGGCCTCTGGCTGCCCTTCCTCGATGGCTCCTGCTGACACGGGGCTCCAGGTTGCACAGGGACCCTCTCCCGAAACTAGCCATCCCTGTCAGCCCCTTTCCCATGTACAGCAATGCACGTGCAGGTTCCGGGATCACAGGGGGACGTCTTCAGGAACAGCTTGTATCTGTACATTTATCTCTTTTGCCAAACTTGGCAGGTATGCAGCCATTCAGGTCTTCAAGTACTTTTTTAGAGCCTCCCTCTTCTTCCCCTGCTCCTGGGCCTCCCAGGACAAGTGCTGGGTCCTGGGGGACAGCCCTGTCCCCAAGGCTGGCCCGGGCTTCCCTCCATCCAGTCCGATTTTTGCTGTCCTGCCCTCCAGGGCCTGGCTCCCGAGGTCCCTCAGCTCCACATGTGACCCATCCACTGATCTGTCTCTGCTGTGGTCCCAGGTTCTGACGTCCTTGTTGAGGTTTTCAGCTTCCTGGGGCACCATACCTCTGTCCCTGCTCAGGAGCTGACTATGACAGCTTCTCCGGTGACCAACATCTCTGTTCTCACAGGGCTCACCCTACCCTGTGCTCTTTCTGGCTCCTGGTATAAACCTGGACATTCTGGGTGTGTTATGACGAGACTCCAGGTCTTATGTAAGCCTCTGGTCTCAGCTGCCTTCCTCAGACCCACTGGGCCCAGGGAGAGGCAGGCTGAGCCAGTGCCCAGGCTCCCATCACCCCGGGCACTGGTCCCATGTCCCAGTGATGCCCTCTCTGCCCCTGGTATCTCCACTGACCCCCCACAGGTGCTGGGTGGCGAAGGGCAGCCTCTTGTGTGGTTCCTGACACAGGATGGAGCTGGCGGACTGGGCTACTCCCCAACAGACATCAGAGGCCTGGCTGTCCCCTCCTCAGCCTTCAGTGGCACTCCCAGTAGGCACGGCCTGGCAGAGCCTCATCCTGTCTGCCGTCAGTCTCAGTGGCAGTGGGGGCCATGTCTCCTGCCACACAGCAGGTGTTACTGGGTACTCGGCCTCACAGGTGCCCCTTTTCTGGCCCTGGGCTCGGGAGGCCAGGCTGGTGTCACTGTCTGTTTCTGCTGGAGCGTCCGGACTGCTGGCTTCCCCACTCCAGAAAGGGACATGTGTGGCAAAGAGCAAAGTGGGCCGTGGGTCAGGGTGCCACAGAGGTCCACCCACTCAGCCTCCTCCGCACCGTTCAGTCTTCTCATGTTTGGTTCCCATCGAGGTCAGGGGACATGACAGGGACAGACAGGTGATGGAGGCCTCTGCCCAGAGCAGAAAGGTCTGTCCTTCCATTTTGAGGTTTGAGGTTAAAATTAGAAATCTTATCAAACACGGAAATTGCATATTACTAAGTTGAAAAAAAAGCTCCACCAAGTAGGAAAACATTACATGAAATGAGTTTCAAATCCTTACGAAGTCACCTGAAGGAAAACTATAAACTGTGCCATGGCAAAAAAAAACACACTAGTCTACAAAGAATATGTTTAAATGTCCTCAAAGATACCTAAGTGATTTTAATTTATTGACTTAAAGGACACACACACACACACACACACACACACACACACAGAAACATCAATGATGAGAATCATTGATGGGCTGCCTCCTGCATGCCCCCCACCAGGGATCAGCCCACAACCCAGGCATCTGCCCTGACCAGGAATTGAACAGTGACCATCTGGTTCATAGGTCAATGCTCAACCACAGAGCATACTGGCTGGGTGATTATAATATTTTATGCCAAGATAATTTAAGAAAAAGAAAGGAAGGGACTTTTTCTGTGTGGATGAGGTTTTGCAATAAATGATCTGGATACTGAGGTTTTTAGTTTTGCTCCTACTTCTGTAATTCTTTGAAGGCGTCTGTAGCAAGTAGCTTCACAGGTCTATATATGATTACACTGCTTTATCCAAAGCCTTTCTCCCAAACAATCCCTTGTAGGGTTTAAGAGGACTAGATGCATGGGAAGGGTGACAGTCAACATTACAGGGAAGACAGATCCCAACATTACACCTGTGTCCCTTTAATCAACCCTTAATTGAGATGAAATGAACAGAGGGGCAAAGGCACATCTACAACACATTGAGATGAAGTCTGTTTTCAACAGAATTTCTTTCTACGGGCGTCAAGCTGAAAGGTTTACCCTTACAAAGAAATTTTGTTGACGTGTCAGAATCAAATAAGATTCAGCAAATAGTAAAAAATATGTAAATGAGAATAACCTTCAAATTGCTGATGGCACTTTAAAATGCCCCAAGGCAGCTCCGAGTTGGGGTAATTGGGCCTGTATGTGGGATTATTCTGTGGAGTCAGGATTCTGAACGGACGCCATTTGCCAGGTGGAAGCCCCTGCGATTCTTCAGAGTCGACTCTAAACTCGCCGCCTTATCACTTCCCAGGCATCTTCTCCTCGTTGGGTGAACAGAAGGAGGCTGCATGCTACAGTGCTTCGTGGAATGTAGAATAAGGATTAACAAGCCATTCTGCAGATTTAGCAAAATTAAGCTTCATCAGCCATCTTGACTCACAGCTAACCCGGCAGAAAGGATCCTAGAAAGAAAACTAACAGCAAAGTGACAAGCAGCACAAAAATTAACCCATAGAAGCATTAAGATCATGAAAAGGTACATTGTGCTCTGCAAGCAACCAGGACCAATGCTTGAACAACAATGGCCCATTCTGCACTCAGGGTGCAAGGCCAAAGGCCTCTGTCTGGCCCCGCAGAGCCTGCCCCGGAGACAGAGCTCAGGGCCCTCCATACCCACAGAGAAGTCATCCTGGATAGAAATAAAGGGCATGGAGCCACTTCCCCTGGTGTGAATGGTGCATGCAGGCATTGCCACAGAGCAGGGTGGCAAAGCCTCTCCGATGCAGAGACCAGCAGACTGGGTTTGGTAAGCCCGAGTCAGTCTTCACACACAAAACTGAAGTGTTAGTGCAGTCAGGTACATGTGAGTCTTCAAAGGCTTAAAACTAAAGCATGCATTTTATGATTTTTAAAATAATATACAATTCTAATTCCTTTTACAAGTCATATTTTTTAATCTGGCTGGTTTATATGAGCTATTGAATAACAAGATTTTAACCTATTTAATAACAATTACATATTCTAACAAGAAATTAGGTTCTAAGAGTGTTGTGAGAAGTCATCTAGTTTACTTTCCTATCCTCGGGCAGCATTATATGAAAGGATTTCAGGCCCAAAGGAATGGCTCTTATTATCTCTGAGAGAGAAAAAGAAAAAGTATATATATGTGTTTGTGACTGTGAGTGTGTAAGTGTTCACTTAGGCTTATTTCCAAGTATCTATGTCTCCTAATCTAATAACAAATCATCAACATCTTCTCTTAAAATGCTCAAATATTATTATTAAAAATACTAGAGCAATCTTAGCCGATTGCTCAGTGGTTAGCGCATTGGCCCATAGGCTAAAGGGTCATAGGTTCGATTTAGGTCAAGGGCATGTACCTTGGTTGCAAGCTTGATCCCTGGCATCAGTTGGGGCATGTGTGGGAAGCAATGAATCAACATGTCTCTCACATTGATGTTTCTCTCTCTCTCTCCCCCTCTCTTCCACTCTCTCTAAAAATTAATGGAAAAAATATCAGCAGGTGAGGAAAACAACAACAAAAAATACTAGAGCAAGTGGTTAGCCATATAACATTAGATCCTACCTCATCCCATATACAAATATCAATTTCAGGTAAATGAAATATCTACACTAATAAAAGAGAAAAATGTTAATTGACCATACCTCCACTATGCCCACAGCCAATCAGGAGTGATATGCAGATTAACTCAGCAAAGATGGCAGATAAATTTGCATACACAGGTGGCGCAGGCAGTGCCTTATGCCGCCAGCGGGATCCAAGCTGCAGTCGGGACTGGGCAGGTGGTGGGGGCAGCGCCCGGACCTGCCTACCTGGGTCTAAGCTCCCAACAGGCTCTCTGCCTGCCCAGGTCCAAGCCTCCATTGCGATTGTGGCTTGGGCCTGGGCAGGTGGCAGGGGCAGTTCCTGATGCTGCCTGCCTGGGTCCAAGCTGCTCTGCAATCACTGGGCGAAGAGGTCAAGCCAGGCCACTCGGCAATCACAGGGCGAAGAGGCCAGGCCGGGCCACCCCTTGATCACGGAGCAAACAGGCCGGGCTGAGCCGTCCCGTGATCATGGGGAGAACAGGCAAGGCCCAGCCATTCCACATCATGGGGCAAACAGGCCAGGCAGAGCCTGGCTAAGCTGCCCAGCAATCCCAGGTGAAGAAGCCACTCTGCTGACCAACCTGAGCTAGGGACCTGTGGAGGCATGGTGCGGAGTCCAGGGCCTCTAGCCCACAGCCATGGGAAGTCTCCCTCTCCCCAGAGTTAGGAGCACTAGCCCAGGTCTACCCAGCGGCCTGGTCCTGACTGTGGGGGGTGAGTTCCTGCAGGCTGGGGTTTGATCCCCACATATTAGCAGTAGGAGACCAGTGCCTTTGTTATTGCTGTGTATGCGGGTTTTAATTGAACAAATGTCCAGCAGTCCTGGTCACCAGCTTAGCAAAATGTTTTAGGAGGAGAATTCTGTCTGGGTTTCCTCAAATTCCCTCAGCCCCTACTCATCCCTCTATAAAGGCGCAGAACAAGTGAGGCCCCTTAAAAAAAATCAGAGGTCTCCAGAAACAGTGGGCCTCTCTCATTACAGTCATTTGGACTGGATGGCATTTGAGTATTTATCTAGGCACCATGACAGAGAAACACAAGCTCAAGTCATGATCTCTGCCCTTAAAAAATTCACAATCTTATTAGAGCAAGTGGATGATAAAAGCGCAGTAATAACATCAGGATGTAAGACAACAGCACAGGAACAGAGGCAATTGCTAGGATGATTTTCCAATAATTAGTAAAAATAGTATGTATGTGCTATGAATTAAATAAAAAAATATGTGTGGAAGTAGCTGCTTCATGAGTATGCCATCCCTTCCTATTTTAAAGGAAGCTGAGTTCCACATGAACTGAGTACTATGCCTTGATATCTGAGGCACAGGACAAGGGAGGCCCTAAGTGTACTATGCTTTGATATTTGAGTCATTCTTTATTGTTCAATGTAATTTATTTCTGTACGCCTCAATTTTGTAATAGTTAAGTTACTAGAATAATACATCTTGCTATAAAATATTACCACAAGATCAAATGATCAGTTGACACTTACTGTTATTTTCTATAAATGAACATAATCTGGTATGCTAAAGTGATAAATATTATAGAAATGTTCAGATAGAGACACCTATAGGCTTGATTACAAGTGAGGCTTACTATCACAACCCAAATTTATTACTTAAAAAAAAAAAGCATGGAGCCAACTAGAAACTGAACCAAATATAAGCCCTTGAAGGGCAAATGTAAAATGGATAAGCTTTGCTATTACAAGAGCAAGAAGAAAACTTTCAGTAGCTGTTAAAGAAAAAGAATGGTATACTATAAAAATGCTTAATACAGATTGTAAAGACATTTGTTCAAAGAGGATTTCCTAGAATAGGTGATATTTCAGTTAATTTTTTAAATGTGAAGAAGTTAGCTAGATAAGAAAAAGGTGTGGGGGTCCCAAATTGCAGAGGGTGCAGGCAGGGCTAAGGGAACACCCATTTTGTGCACAAATCTCATGCACTGGGCCTCTAGTCTATGTATATATATAAAAGAATAAATGACCTTACAACCAGTCAACTGCTCACTATGACATGCACTGACCACCAGAGGGCAGATGCTCAATGCAGGAGCTGCCCCTTGGTGGTCAGTGCACTCCCACAGCCAACCTCCTGTGGTCCCGCCCCTGAGCAAGACAACCCCGAGAGGCCCCTATCAGGCCTGGGCAAGATGGCCTCGATTGTCCCTGATTGTCAGCCAGGCTGAGGGACCCCACCCATGCACAAATTCGTGTACTGGGCCTCTAGGCCTATAAAAGAGTAATATGCAAATTGACCATACCCATACTACACCACCAGCCATGCCCACCAGCCAATCAGAACAAGTACACAAATTAACCCAACCAAGATGACTACAGCCACAGAGAGAGCAGGGTGGAGGCTTGGGTTGCCCCTGGCAATGGAGGAAGCCAAGCTTTCCCCAAACTCTAGCCAGCCCAGGCCTCCGCTTAAGGCAACGAAGTTTCAATGGCTATGCAAGCAGAAGGCATGGCTCCACTCCACGCTACAAAGTTTCAATTGTGGAAGATAAATAAATCCCAGATACCAGGGCCTCCACTTGGGTCGCTGGGGGACATGGCCATCCTGCAAACCACCACAGTCCCCTTGCCCAGGCCACCCCATGCCCCAAGGGAACACCCACCCTTCAGGGCAAACCAGCTGGCCTCCACCCATGCACCAGGCCTCTATCCTATCTAATAAAAAGAGTAATATGCAGATTGACCATCACTCCAACACACAAGATGACTTCTCCCATATAGTCAAAAGATCCTGCCCCCAGTTGGAAACAAGATGGCCACTACAAGAAGGCCATCAGGGGAGGGCAGCTGTCAGGAACCAGGCCTGCAAGAGAGGCCATTTGAGTGTGATCAAATCTGCAGGGAAGGGCAGTTAGGGGTGACCAGGCACACAGGGGAGGGCAGTTAGGAGAAAACAGGCATGACAGGGGAGTGGTTAGGGGGTGATCAGGTTGGCAGGCAGAAGCAGTTAGGGGCAATCAGAGAGGCAGGCAGGTGAGCAGTTGGGAGCCAGCAGTCCTGGATTGTGAGAAGGATCGGGCCTAAACGGGGAGTTGGACATCACTCAAGGGGTCCCAGATTGAAGAGGGAGTAGGCTGGGCTGAAGGTCACCCCACTCACCCGCGCCGTGCATGAATTTCATGCACCGGGCCTCTGGTTTATATATAAAAGGCAAAATGATAAAAATGTAAGAGAATATGGAATAATTCTTTCTCACAATCTTGAGGTCAGAGGATTTTCTGATGACACAAAAAGATAACCTCTACTCTTTTACATATATATATATTTTATGTATAAAAACATGTTTTCATTAAAAATATATTATTTAAGCTGTCCTTATTTGCAGATGAGATGATATTGTACATAAAAAAACTGAAAGACTCCATCCAAAAACTAATAGACATAATAAATGAATTTGGCAATGTAGCAGGATACAAAATTAATGCCAAGAAATCTATGGCATTTCTATACACTAATAGTGAAATTACAGAAAGAGAGACTAAAAAAGCAATCCCATTTACCATCGCACTAAAAAAATTAAGATACCTAGGAATAAACTTAACTGAGAAGGTAAAAAAGCTATATGCAGAAAACTATAGGACACTTAAAAAAGAGATAGAGGAAAATATAAACAGATGGAAGAGCATACCATGCTCATGGACTGGGAGAATCAACATCATTAAAATGTCCATACTACCCAAAAAACCTATAGATTCAATGCACTACCCATTAAAATACCAACGACATTTTACAGACCTAGAAATAACTCTCCAAAGATTCATCTGGAATAAAAAAAGACCTGAATAGCCACAGCAATCCTGAGAAAGAAAAATAAACTAGGTGTGATCTCAATACCAGATTTCAAGCTGTATTACAAAGCAACTGTTCTCAAAACAGCCTGGTACTGGCACAAGAACAGACACATAGACCAACGGAATAGAATAGAGAATCCAGATATCAACCCAAACCACTACGCCCAATTAATATTTGACAAAGGAGGCACAAACATACAATGGAGTCAAGACAGTCTCTTCAATAAATGGTGTTGGGAAAACTGGACAGATACATGCAAAAAAATGAAAGTAGACCACTAACTTACACCATACACGAAAATAAACTCCAAATGGATACAGGATTTAAACATAAGATGGGAAACCATAAAAATACTAGAAGAATCCACAGGCAGCACAATCTCAGACATATGCCGAAAGAACTTCTTCACTGATAGTGCTCCTAGGGCAATGGAAGCTAAAGAGAAAATAAACAAATGGGACTACATCAAAATAAAAAGCTTTTTCACAGCAAAAGAAACCATCAACAAAACAACAAGAAAGACCACTGTATGGGAGAACATATTTGCAAATGTTATCACTGATAAAGGTTTAATCTCCAACATCTACAGGCAACTTATACAACTTAATAAAAGAAAGATAAATGATCCAATAAAAAAATGGATCCTTTTCGAAAGACGACAGAAGGAAGGCTAGTAGACACATGAAAACATGCTCAAAGTCACTAATTATCCAAGAGATGCAAATCAAACAACAATGCAATACCATCTCACACCTGTCAGAATGGCAATCATCAACAAATCAACAAACGACAAGTGTTGGCGAGGATGCAGAGAAAAAGGAACCCTCGTGCACTGCTGGTGGGAATGCAGACTGGTGCAGCCACTGAGGAGAACAGTATGGATTTTCCTCAAAACACTAAAAATGGAACTCCCATTTGACCCAGCAATCTCACTCTTAGAAATATATCCTAAGAAACTAGAAACACCAATCAGAAAGGATTTATGCACCCCTATGTTCATAGCAGCACAATTTACAATAGCTACAATTTGGAAACAGCCTAGGTGCCCGCCAGCAGATGAGTGGATCAGAAAACTGTGGTACATCTACAAAATGGAATACTATGCTGCCATCAAAAAGAAGGAATTCTTACCATTTGCAGCAACCTGGATAAAATTGGAGAGCATTATGCTAAGTGAAATAAGCCAGTCAATAAAAGAAAAACAGCACATGATCTCACTGATTTACGATAATAAATAACATTATAAACTGATGAACAAAAAGATAGATATAGAGGTAGTAAATCATCAAATAGGCTGTCAAACTACAGTGGGAAGGTTAGGGAGAGGTGGGGTAGATAAGAGATCAACCAAAGGACTTGTATGCATGCATATAAGCATAACCAATAAACACAAGACACAGGGAGGTTAGGGTATGCCTGGGGGGGGGCAATGGGAAGATATGTATATATGTAATACATTAATTTTTAAAAAAGTAAAAATATATTATTTTATAAGAGACTACTAAGTTGAACTACATTAAAGGTAAGCTGTTCTTTAAGAATATACTAAAAAAGCACAGAATTGTGCACTTTAGAAGGGAAGACTTTATGATATTTGAATTATATCCCAATAAAACTGTGTTGTTTTTAAAGACATCCCATAAAAAAAAATTTGGATAAAAAAACTACCCTGTTTCCCTGAAAGTAAGACATCCCCCGAAAATAAGACCTATTTCCAGTTTTGCCTCTCGCTGTAATATAAGGCATCACCCCAAAATAACACCTCCCCGATAACAAATAACACCATCCCCCAAACATAAGGCCTCCCCGGAATATAAGACCCCTGAAGTTACCATAAGGCATCTGACTCCTGATTTAAAGAGACCTCGCATTTGCCTGAACAGCTCCGGCTGCGCTGTGGCCAATCAGTGAGCTGGTTTGTCAGCTAATAAATTTCCTTTTTTTTTGTTCAACAATAAATATATACCATATTCTTCTTCATAGAAAAATAATACATCCCCTGAAAATAAGACCTAGCGCATCTTTGGGAGCAAAAATTAATATAAGACACTGTCTTATTCTTGGGGAAACAGGGTAAGAAAAAATATTTGAACCACATAATAGCAATGGTATAGTATCTGGAATATGTAAAAACTCTTACATATCAACAAGAAAATGCAAACAGTCCTAACAAGAACTGGCAAAAGGTAGAGAGAGGCTTCCACAAGCTGGCAGCATGGCTTGTGTGCCAGAGGAGGCTCTGCTGCAGGTGCCTGGACGTGCAGGTACTCAGACATGCTGGCTGAGAGCCACAGTGAGATCCTGCTTCTTACCCACCCGGCAGCAATTTAACCCACATAACAGCGTTAGGTTGCAGTCGGGATGAGGCTCATTGGACACTGTAACATACTGCTGGTTGAAGCAGAAACGGACGGGACTGTGTTAAAAAGTCTCTCATTGCCCATTAATGTGACTGTGGCATAACTGATGGTGAGCAATTCCATGCCCTGTCATGGAGCTTAGAGTAAGGGTCCGAAGATGATGGTTCACAAGCTAAGAATAGGATTTTACTTTTATAAAGAGCTGTAAAATAAATAAATAAGTAAATAAATAAATAAATAAATGTAAATAAGAAAGAAAAGAAAGAACAAGCAATAAATATCACACCTGCCCCACAAAGTCTAAAGTGGTTATTTATAGAGAAAGTGTGCTGATTCTTGTTTTAAAGGAAACCCTTAATTAAGTATTCTTAATACAGTGTTCCTAAGAGAACAGCAAGACAAACCGAATGTCCATCAGCAGGAGACTGGCTAAGCCAATGGTGGAATTTTCATACAACAGAAGTCGGCTCAGCAATGAAAAAGTGCTACAGACTTTACTCTCAAAGAGGACGGAGTGAGAGAAGCCAGTAGACACAGAGGCATCCTGAAAAAGTGCTACAGACTTTACTCTCAAAGAGGACGGAGTGAGAGAAGCCAGTAGACACAGAGGCATCCAGTGCCCTGGCTCCTAAGAAGACATACTGACAGTCAGTGATGAAGCACAATGTGAAGCTCAAAGTTCCTCAGTACCAGACATCTCCTTAAACATGAAGATGCTTTATGTTGCCGGAATACTTCATTTTTAAAATAAAAAACAAATTCCTCAATATCTATTATGGCAGAGGGCTTCCAATTGGGTGATTCTGTACACAGTTATATACCATCTCCTTCATAAAGGGCCCCAAGCAGCCCAAGTGATTTATAAGTGTAAGGCAAAAAACAAACAAAACAAACAAACAAACAAAAATGGAACGCTTGTTAAAGCCATTCAGTGAACTGCAATGAGGTATCACTGTTAATGATCTTGAATTCCCCAACCGCTTCTCTCCCAGAGAGGTCCTGCCTAAGCAAACATTTCACAAGGACTGGGGATTTCTGTCACTTCTCTTCGGGCCCTCCCTTCCCTGGGGGAGCCGGGAGCCCACAGGCTGGGAGGCAGGCAAAGCAGGGCACCTCATACAGAGCATTTTCCAAAGGCCTGAGGCGGGTCTCAAAGTCTAGAAATCAGTAACTCCACAACACAGATGGCTGTTAATAAGAATTGGCAGTACACACTACCTCTAGGCCACGGATGTCTACGTCCCAGACCTTACAGACTGGATTCCACAGAATTCCCAAGTGCTCTCACCACACCACAGAGCCACGCTCTAAACTGTACTCAAACCTTCAGCGTTCCTTTCCTTTCAAGATTGCTCCTGAAGTTCCTCTCTTGCTCCTACGCAACTTCAGGCACGGACAGGCCATTTTGCTTTCACAATATGTAGCCTTTGTCTTGTATGCTACACCCCAGAGGTGGCCTGAGCTCCACACATATCAATGGAGGGATGAAACTGATCGCCAGCACCAAGTAATAAAGCATCGGCCTGGGAACCGGTGCGCAGCAGTGGCCCCTGGACACGCAGCCCATGGAGGCCGTGGGAGCCACAAAGTGACCCCTGGACACACAGCCCATGGAGGCCAGGGAAGCCATAGCCGTGATCCCTGGACATGCAGTCCATGGAGGCCGTGGGAGCTGCGGGTGAGAATCACCCCAGGAAGCACTGTTCCTCTTCGTTCTGAAGCCTCCTAAGCAGTGATCTACGCTGGGCCGTCACGGTGTGGTCTGCAGACACACTGGCCTGCCACTGCCACAGGACATCGGATGTCCTCAGAAGGGAGGGAGACTAGGACACACAGAGATGGGGTGAAGAGCAGAGGACAGCCCTCTTCACATCAAGGACAGAGGCCCGAGGACCCTGCCGTGCCTTCTGCCTCCAGAGTGTGGGAAACCAGAGTGTGGGGACACAGCTGCGCAGCCTGCGGCATTCTGTCCGGGGAGCCCTCACAAACGAACGAGAGCAGCTGCCTAGATGTCAGGCCAACAGCACCTCTACAATGGAATTAGGGCTTCCAGATAAATCCACCCCATGTCCTATCAACAGACGAAAATAAAACCGAACCTTCCTCACCCTTTCAGAAGAGGGCAGGCAGGTGATTGAAGCAAATGTGTTCTCAAGCAGCTTTTAAATAAGATTTCGAATTATCAGGGTGCTTTTCCCTCTGCAAACCCCGCCCCCCCACAAACACACCTCCTCGTCATTTTTGCAACTCTTAGTTCAAGAGACTCTTAAGAAATAAATAATTAATGGCCACTGAAAGCACCCTAATTTCCTGTGAGACCTAGCATATGGTTTTCTAGGTCTGTGGGTGATGGGGAAAAGCTACCCCTAACACTCCTAACTTCTCTATGGAAACAAGGCAAAGACCTGTGAGGCCAAGTCTGTCCCCTGTATATGGGTTTTCCCCCTGTGGGTTCATCTCTCCCTTTAAGGAACAAAACTGAAATTTCGTTCAAAGCAGAAGAGCCAGCAGAAGTAAGCATTCGTGGTTTGGTCCTGAGCTGGGAGGTCCTGGGCCGTGGATTTGAGAGAAGGGCCATGTACACTCCTAAGACACGTGAGCCAGAGCGGTTTTCTGACTTTGCAGGAGAATGTCCCATTTCCACATAGGCTGGGCGACCCACAAAAAGAAGTAGTGGCTCCCCGGCGTGACACTCACAACAGAAGTAGGTCTGATGGGGGCACAGGGCCACCAGGACTACCTGGGATCTACTGATGGGAGCCCAGTGCAAGGGGGAAAGGGTGCCGCACCAGTGAGAGGGTGTAGGTGTCACTGACAGAAGTAAACGGAGGGATGAGGAAGTTATCCCATCTCTTCCCATCCTTCCTCTCTGACTTCCCTGTGCCTCCTTCCCCTACACGACAGATGGTGGGTAGTGGTCATGACCTCTAAACTGATGGTTCTTCATTGCCATGAAGTTTTTAGAAACCATGAAGGTCGAGGCCCCCAGAGCACATCAGTCACAATCACGGGGGCGGGCCTTGGCATCACTGTGTATCCACACTGCCAGTGATGGGCTCATGGGCCAGGATGGAGAACTAGGGCTGGAAGGCAGCTGGAGAGAAAGAGGGAGAGAGACCAAGGGGACAGGGATGAGTGATCCCCCAAGCCCCAACAGGGGGAAAACACCAGCAGGGCACAGAGAGGGTGGGGGGCTCTGGAAATGAGAAGGAACATACACTGTGGAGGCCCTGTGGGCTGTCAGTAGGAAATGTGGTAAGAATGTCTGCACACTCACACACTCAGGAAAACACTGGGTGAGAGAAGACAGGTGCAAAACCAAGATAGGGTGAGCACAGGTCTTACAAGCTGGGAGCTAGGAGAAAGAATGATGCTTGCGAAGAGGCAGTTAGACCCTCACTGTCGCTGCGGCTGGAGTAGGAAGTGGCTTGGACACCTGAGATGAAGTCCTGGATTTCCACAACCACGGCAACAAGTCAACATCTTTAGACAGAAATATTGATGTCCCATTTGAAGCAATTAAGAACTTTCAATGTCACCCCAGGCCCGGCACCTGAGTGCCCATTAAAGCATCCACAGCTCCCCCCGCCACCCCCCCCACACACCTGCATTTGGATGACTTCTGACTTACGCTCTTTAAGAACTTCTCCTGGCCTTGGCGAGGTCCCAGCCCTCCTAAGGAACTTCTTGGGTGTCCCTGTAAGTGCACCATTTTACTCTGACACTGGTGCAACAACATGCTCTGGAGTTCCCTCCAATTTGCAGACATTGTGTCTCCTTGCTGGCACGTAAGTCCCCAAACTGTTTATGTTCTACCTAAGGAATAGTGCCCAAAAATGTGAGCACTCACATGTAAACCAAAGCAAATTCCACACATGGGTTGAAATATGCATTCCTCCCCCCTTTTTTTATTTAATAAATCTTTATTGTTCAGATTATTACATTTGTTCCTCTTTTTTCCCCCCATAGCTCCCCTCCACCCAGCTCCCACCTCTCCCTCTACCCTTATCTCCTCCCCATTGTCCTCATCCATAGGTGTATTTTTATCCAGTCTCTCCCTGCACCTTCCCTTACCCCTTCCCCCCTGAGAATTGTTAGTCTACTCCCTTTCTATGCCCCTGATTCTATTATATTCACCAGTTTATTCTGTTCATCAGATTTTTTATTCATTTGATTTTTAGATTCACTTGTTGATAGATATGTATTTGTTGTTCATAATTTTTATCTTTACCTTTTTCTTCTTCCTCCTCTTCTTAAGGAGTACCTTTCAGCATTTCATATAATACTGGTTTGGTGTTGATGAACTCCTTTAGCTTTTTCTTATCTGTAAATCTCTTTATCTGACCTTCAATTCTGAATGATAGCTTTGCTGGATAGAGTATTCTTGGTTGTAGGTTCTTGCTATTCATCACTTCAAATATGTCTTGCCACTCCCTTCTGGCCTGCATAGTTTCTGTTGAGAAATCAACTGACAATCATATGGGTGCTCCCTTGTAGGTAATTAAGTGTTTTTCTCTTGCTGCTTTTAATGTTCTCTCTTTGTCTTTTGCTCTTGGTATTTTAATTATGATGTGTCTTGGTGTGGTCCTCTTTGGATTCTTTTTATTTGGGGTTCTGTGTGCTTCCTGGACTTGTAAGTCTATTTCTTTCACCAGATGTGGGAAGTTTTCAGTCATTATTTTTTTCAAATAGGTTTTCAATATCTTGCTCTCTCTCTTCTTCTGGCACCTCCATATCTGATGTTGGTATGCTTAAAGTTGTCCCAGAGGCTCCTTACACTATCTTCACA
Source organism: Lasiurus cinereus (assembly GCA_011751065.1). Lineage (NCBI taxonomy): Eukaryota > Metazoa > Chordata > Mammalia > Chiroptera > Vespertilionidae > Lasiurus > Lasiurus cinereus. The sequence continues at coordinate 24,072,603 of JAAGEH010000040.1, forward strand.
TTTTTGGATTCTTTTTTCTTTGTGCTTTTCCCATTGAGTGTTTTTTGCTTCTTTGTATTTCAAATCTTTGACTTGATTCTTGCCTTCCTCTAGCCTGCTGTAAGGTCTTTGTATAATATTTTTTATTTCAGTCAGTGTATGTTTAATTTCTAGTTGGTCCTTTTTTATCTCCTCTTGGGTCTTGCTAAATTTATCCATCTTTTCTAGAAAATTCTTGAAAAACCTTATAACCGTGGTTTTGAACTCTATATCCAGTAGTTTGTTTTCTTCCATTTCCTTTGTCTCTGCATTTTCACTATGCTGGGAGAACTTCTGTGCTGGAGTCAGCCTTATGATACAAGACTTACAAAACTGCAAAAGCCTCTCTGTTGAGTTTGGGTGGGGTAGAGGCTCAGGGCTGAGCAGTCTTGGCTTCCAGTCAGCCCCACCCTATGTGGCCCCTGGGTCTCAAGTGTCTGTCGGTAATTGCTGCAGCCCTTTCTGTGAGCATGGTCGGGCACCTGCCTCTAGATTTCTGCCTTTCCCTTGTACTCTGGGACCCATATGAATCTGGGTCCCCAGGGTCTTGCCCGAAACTGGGATTCAGTGCAGTCAGAAGTGGAGTTCAGTGCAGTTGGGAGGCTCTGTCTTCCGCCCACTAGAGAAAACCAGCAGCATAATCAGCTATCCATCCTCTCTGCGCGCAGCAGTGTGCACGCCTCAGACCTCTGCCCTTAAATTTCTGTGTACTCCTCCCTTTTCATGACAGTCCAGACTCCCCCCATATGGGTCTCACCCGGAATTGGGGTTCAGTGCAGTTGGGAGTCTCTGTCTCCCTCCCGCAAGAGGAAGGTAGCCAGGCACTCCGCTGCCCACTCTCTCCACACTTTTTTCAGCTTTTCTGAGTCTCTATGAGACCCTCTCTTTCCTTCTAGTTGTAGAATTTCCACTCATCCAGCTTTCCTGTGGTTCTGAATGATGTCTGTTCTGTCTTTTAGTTGTAGTTTTGAAATTGTTGTGAGAGGCAGCAGTTTAGGTGTTCACCTATGCTGCCATCTTGGTTTCTCCGCATTCCCCTTCTTGATGGGTGTGTAGCTACTTTGGAGTGTGTGGAAACCAGTTCAAACCCATGACCAGAGTTAGTTTGCCAAGAATCACCAAGGAATCTGAAAATTAACTAAGAGGTGAAATTTATGGCAAAGACTAAGGAGGCTTGCTGAATTAGCACTGGGCAAATTATAGAACGCGATCATGATGACTTTTTAACAATTTGGAACAAGTCTGAAATGTCTTGCTTTGAATGGGTGTCCTGCTTCTAATATGTGAGCCTGTGCTGTTTTCTGCATGTCCTTCTCTTGCGTGAATTCTAAATATCTTCATCTCCAGAGACTTTACTCTCGTGGATGCTCTCTCTTGGTTTTTATCTTTTCCTATAGCTGCTTAGTCTTACAACCAATGGTTTTGTGAAGGGTGTGAAGGTTACCATGCATGTTTGGGACTATCTAGAATGACAGCTGCCATTGTTACCATAGGAATTTTCTTCAAGAACATCTTTTTATTTTAATTTTTTAAAATATGTTTTTATTGATTTTAGAGAGATGGAGAGAGAGAGTTAGAAGCATTGATGAGAGAGAAATATCGATCAACTGGCTCCTGCATTCCCCCTGCTAGGGCTCAAAACTGGGCATCAAACTGGTGACCTCCGGGAGCATGGGATGATGCTCAGCCACTGAGCCACACCACCTGGGCTCAAGGACATCTTTTTGGTCCAACAAAACTATTTCCATCTCTTGGGGCCCTGGGCCTGGGGGCTGGAGGAGGTGAGCAGGCTACAGTGTAGCCTACAGCAGGGCTGAAACCACAACCACAGGGCATGTAGGCCTGGCCCATCATCCACACCTGCCTCCATCCTCCCAGACAGAACAGCAGACCTGGCATTTGTAAAAGTTAATGATATGAAAGAAAGACAAGTCCACCTGTTGTATGAAGTGTGTGTGTGTGTGGGGGGGGGGGGGGGGGGGCGGCGGGGGGAGGCGGGGAGGTGAGGAGAGGCAGAGGAGATGGTAAGGCAGGAGCCAGGAAGAGGATGGTATGATTATTAGAAATATCTTGGGATAAACTGGGACAGGTTCACAAACCTTTATCCACAGTTTTGAAATGAAAACTTCCTAAAAACAGTTTCTTTGTTCCTTTGCTAACAAATAAATTTGCTCCAAAAAACGAACCTGAACTGACATGAGGTTATTTGGTCTTTTTCTATCCAACAAAATGTGAGTATTCATCTCTACCACAGAAATTACTGTGTTTCCTGAATCCCGTAAGAGGGTTACTGAATGTCCAGTAAACACACCTATTACCTTTCTAAGAGCTGAATTATTAAAGACATTTGACCCCAAAGGGTTTGCTTTTGGTGTGTGTGTGTGTGTGTGTGTGTGTGTGTGTGTGTGTGTGTGTTTTACAGAGAGGAAGGGAGAAGGATAGAGAGTTAGAAACATCGATGAGAGAGAGAGACATTGATCAACCACCTCCTGCACGCCCCCTACTGGGGATGTGCCTGCAACCAAGGTACATGGCCTTGACTGGAATCGTACCTGGGACCTTTCAGTCCGCAGATCGACACTCTATCCACTGAGCCAAACCGGTTTCAGCCAAAGGGTTTGCTTTTGGTTGAGTGCCTGTTGAGCTGACACAATCCCCAGACAGGAAAATGCTCTGGCTTTAATCTGTCTATTCTCTCCCCACATTAGGCAGGTGTTTACCCGGCCCCTGCTTCTCACTCATTTCTATAAGTTTATCTCAGGGGACAGATTCACAGGCTACAAAACAAGACAAAGCTGCAGAACGCTATTCCTATGCCGCACATGGAACGTGGCCCTGATGCTGCCGTAATGCCGTGGCCTTTCACTACTTCATGTCCTACCTGACCAATCCTGTGGCTACAACAGCTCCCAGCGCCCACACCTCACCGCAGTGTGGCTGTGGCACAGACTACAAATTTGGACGTGGTGCTGAGCTTCAGAAAGGAAGTAGCTAACTACATTTAAACGTAAAAATTAATGTTCCAAATGAAATGTCCACAGGTTTTCTAAAAAGCAGATCTATAGTGATGGAAATCCTATATAATAAAACCCTAATAAGCAAATTGACCAAATGGCAAAACAACTAGTAGCTATGATACACACTGACTACCTGCAGAAGCTGGGCCGGCCAGTGGGTAGCCCCAGGCCGCCAGCCAAGGCAGGTGCCAGCTGAGGTCCCCCAATCGTCCCACCTGCCAGTCATCCCACTGATGGCCCTGATCCCTGGCCAGGCCTAGGGACCCTACCCTATATATTGGGGACAGTCTCTTAGATTTAACAACTAAAACCTGGCAAGGCTACTCTAGCACTGAAAAAAACAGGATGATGCAGTGATGATATGCATGGACTCTGGCTTGCACATTTTGGGGTCAGCCTGATTCTGACACTTACAACTGTGTGACAAAGCCAATTACTTAACTTCTCTCCGCTTCAGTTTTTCTACCCATAAGATGGGGAAAATGGTACTACTGCCCCAGAAGGAACATGTTATGTACTACTTTTTATAATCAGGGCAAAATATGTAGCTGCCCATACAACAGAAAGATGCCTTCCACCTGTATGAAAAGTAAGATCACTGGTGTATGCAGTGTCCAAATTGCGAGAGGGATGTCTGACTGCCAGTTTAGGCCCAACATCCCCCGAGGGGTCCCAGATTGCAAGAGGATATATTCAGGACCTAGTAGGCTGGGCTGAGGGATACTACACCCCCCCCACCACCACGCATGAATTTTGTGCACTGGTCCTCTAGTGTAGACATAAAAGAGAAAGACAGGAAAGTCAATGTGACCCAGGCTGCCTGTGGGCGTCACAGTACAACACATGGGTACAGCAGATCTTTTGGGGGCGATGGAAAAATCGTACGGCTGGATTGTGCTGAAACCAGTTTGGCTTAGTAGATAGAGCGCCGGTCTGTGGACTCAAAGGTCCTAGGTTCGATTCCAGTCAAGGGCATGTACCTTGGTTGCGGGTACATCCTCAGTAGGGGGCGTGCAAGAGGCAGCTGATCAGTGTCTCTCTCTCATTGAAGTTTCTAACTCTCTATCCCTCTCCCTTCCTCTCTGTAAAAAATCAATAACATATATTAAAATATATATTTTTAAATTCCTACGGCTGGATTGTGCTGAGAGTTCCACAATTCTGTACGTTTACTAAAAAGCACATTAGAACCACAGCTCTAAAAAAAGTATAAGACAGATAGAATTATACACTTAAAATGGGAGACCCATGGCATGTAATTTATACCTCAATGAAGATGTTAAAAGAAATAGATATCCTAAATTTCTAAAGTAACACCTAGTTGTCAACACCACCTGGTATTTTCCTGACATTTCAATTTAATATTATTGGAAATGAGGAGATGGGCAAGAAATGGGACCTGTTAATGATTACAAGGAAAAATGAGCAATTTCACCCACAAATGACTAATATCACATCTGGACAGAGAACATGATTTCTTTCAGATATTCCCCCATATCTAGCCAATTAAATATCAATGATTTCTATTTAACATACTATGCAGGCCCACTAATTACCTATCACCTTTCTAAAAGCTGAATTCTCAAAGGGGTTTTTGTCTCAAGCAGCAGTGTTTTATTTTCCAGTCACTTGCAAAGAGTGTAAACTCCTGGGCTCGGGTTGTGCCACAGTCTTCACTCTCGTGTATTCAGGACCTAGGAGGTGTTCAATAAATGAATAAATCGAACGCAAAGATTTCTTCACTAGAGTCACCTGTCACATCTCCATTTGCTTAGAGTATACAGCAAACTTAACCAACATTCCTTACCTTCTGGATCAGGCTTCTCAACCTCAGCCCTCGGGGTCAGCCTCTTCCCCAGAGCTGTGCACAGAGTGAAAGCAGCACTCCTGCCTCCCCAACCAGTTGCCAGCTGTGCCCTCTCCCCAGTTGTGACACACAAAGATGCCTTCAGACAGGGCTCAGCATCCCTGGGGCACAGTCATCCTGACTGAGAACCATAGCTCTGAAGAGAATCTAACGCAGATGGAACCAAACTCAACCGAGCCTGGTTCCACTTCTGGAAGCCAGTGAGGACACCGAGAAAGGAAAAGCATACAACTAGCAAGTGATGACTCTGTGACCACAGGCCTTGGCACATGACAGGGAGAGCTAAAGGGAGAAATTGGTTCCTTCTCCTTGTAACTGTGAAGATGAAAAGGCTGGTCCTCAGCCAAGGCTGACCACTATGAGGATGTGAGGAGCTGGGAAAATACATAAGAGAAGGAGGGGCCCCGTGCCAAACTGCCCGGGGCTGCCAGGCAGCAGAGGGAAACACTGGGCTGTTGTTATGAGTTGTATCCAGGAGAACAAGCTGGAAAATGCTATTGAATATTTGTTAAAAGAAAAGCTCTCTAATAATTTAGTTTCTGACCTGCTACTGTGAGCAAATAACTCAGCCCACTGGAAAGGTTAAGAACTGTGATGGCAGAAACCATTAATTCAGCATCAGTTGAACACGTCAGTGTTTCATTTTCCTCTGCAGCTATCTCGTTAAGCAACCCTGTTTCAGATGTCCCAGCCCAGAGCCTGAAAAGCTGTTACCCATATTGCATGCTTTTCACGAGACTCCACAGTGTTAGTTTCAATTCTGCTTTGGCGATATTGAGCATTTCATACTGAGGTTAAAGTTTGAAATGTATATTTTGGGCAGAGTGACTATTCTATATAATAAAAGCCTAATATGCAAATTGTCCCCTTAACTGGGAGTTCAACCGGGAGTTTGACCAAGAGTCCAGCAAGGGGGTGGGGCCAGCCTGTCAACTACCCTCCCTCCATCTGGCCAGCCCCACCCTGGCTGGTGGCAGCAGCCCCAGCTGGCAGCTATTAGGGACCCTATCCGTGCACAAATTTTGTGCACTGGGCCTGCAGTTATATAACAAAGCAAAAAGAACATATTCTTGGCACTATCCAGATATGTCTAAATATCTATCAAGATTCATAATATTTTACTCCAAAGCATCTTTATTTTTTATTAAAAAAACAAAGGAGTTTGTTTATTAAACAAACAAATTAGCTGGTTTGGCTCAGTGCATACAGCATCAGCCTGCAGACTGAAGAGTCCCAGGTTCCATTCCAGTCAAGGGCACATGTCTGGCTTGAGGGCTCAATCCCCAGTAGGGGGCATGCAGGAGGTAGCCGGTCAATAATTCTCTCTCAACATTAATGTTTCTATCTCTTCCTGCACCTCCCTTCCTCTCTGAAATTAATAAAAATATATTTAAAAAATAATAAAAAAATTTTAAAAGAAAAGAGAAACAAAGGTGTATATTTCTAACCTCAACACTAACCATTTGGGTACTAAAAGTGACACCAGGCTAGCTTCCAGGCATTTATACATTTCTTACCAATCTGTTACATGGAAGAAAACGCTCCAGTAGACAGGTATGTGCCAACTCCTAACACTGGAAAAGGGAGCATATCTTTTTAAATTCTCTTAGTTAAAATGATTACATTTATCTCTGTGTGCCTATTGGTAAACAGAAGCAGGTTTTAGACTCTGAAATATTAAGCATGTAATTCCTAAATCCACTAAGAGATAAAATGCAAACACTCCCTAGTCAATCAAGCCCTTAGTGCACACATAATTAGGATATTCAAATTAGATGACTAATTTAGACATTCTCTCATGTCAAATACACATAACACAAAAATGTCTGAATAAACTTCAATAGAAAGAAAAAAGAGCAGTGCAATTACTCTTTTTGGGAAGTGAGAACTCCTATGACATAATATTAAAATATACACTCATGGACAGCTTAGTAGGAAACACAGCTTAGGTATTCATCTTGAGAGGAAGGTCAGCACAGCGAGCCTTGACCGAACTCCACTGAGCCCTGGGTGCTCATCTTTGCTTTTGGATGAAATGGGGACACATGAGGCATGAAATGACCAAATTAGTTTTCACTTTATGTCATTTGAGTTTCTTCCCATATTATTATAAATACAAAATCATATCTAAAAATGCCACATTACTTCACATTGTTATTCCAATTGCAGACATCTGTATTGTGATCTCCCAGCGACATGGAGCAAGGCTACCATGTTATACCACGTGTAAAGGTAATTAATACAACCCTGATGGTCCCCTAACATTTTTTAAAAACTGCAAAAATTGTACAAATGTGTGATTATTTTAAAAAGTCAGCACTAATAACAAAAAGTCAAACCACTGAATGTCACAAATGCATAAGCCCTTGTGGATTCAAATTTTCCTAATAAAGCTAAAATGCATAATTGGCGCCACAAAGCTTGAAATTGAGGTTTAAGGATAAGCGCTGGGTACCAGCATGTTGCCACTTGCTAGAAATTGCTTTCATCTGGAAACTGCCATTTAGTAAGGCTCATAGGTGTTTTTTGTGTGAAATAGATATAATATAAAAATAAAGAAGCAAAAAATGAACTTAAAATAAATAAAATGTAGCATCATAAACTTTTCAGTCATAAAACTCAAGTTACACTTCATGCTTCTAATACTACTGTATATGAATAGCAAATCTCTGCTTCAACAGTAGCAATGTTACTTAAATCATAATTATAGGATATCGGGAGCCAAATACAAGTTATAAAACTAAAACCCTGTATTGTTTTACACTGCTTAAGAAAAAGGCAAATGCTTGAACCCGTTGGCATTAAGTGGGTAACATGATAGCTGCTTTGGCAAGACAAAGCAAGCTCCACCACTTAATGTATTTGGAGAATTCGAGAATAATATTATAAAAGGAAAGCCGATAGATTAAACTTGATTTCCTGGGCTGGTTTTTACTTCATATGCACGCACACACACACTTGTACACACCATGCTTCTCACGCACAGCACCCATCACAACAACTAAAAAATAAATTTCCCTTATAGCACAAACAGCAAATTTAGCTTCGATAATTTTGCAGTTTAGAATATGCAATCCTTTTATTTTATAACTCAGATGTTTTTTTAAAGCTTTTAAGATAATGACAAAAATAAGATGCTCATTTGTGAGAAGATTGTCCCCCAGTTTGATTTAATCACATACATTTGCATAAGTAACTTGTGGCCCATCACAGGTAGATGTTGGTGCTTTGAGAAGACTAATCAAAACGTTTCTTAAATATTCCACCCCCTGATTTTTCTTGAGCAGCTGTTCATGCAGACATAGGCCTTGCGATGGGTTGGCAAGACCCCGAACTCGAAGTCAGATGCCCGTCGGGGGTCCCAGGAGCTCAGCCGCTCTGCTGTCATCTCTGTGCAATCACCTGAACCCTGCCTCAGCTCCCTGGGTCAAATTAAAGGACAAGATGGGCAAGGACAAAGAGGCATGGTGTCAACTAGAACACACAGCCCCATGCTCCAGTCTGTCTATGACATCTCGAGGCCGCTTTTTAAGGCAGTGAAAATGATAGGAAACTGTGCTCCACCTACCCAAATACACCAACGAGCCCAGGCACACATTAATAACTATAAAAGGATTGATTCAAAGGTCCAAACCTCCAAGGAAAACCTAGTTTCCATAAATATCACTGTTTGCCACATCCCCTTTTGGGGGCGCATGCACGCGTGCAGTGAGATGTGCCGGCTTTGGAGAACCAAACATTTGGGGCACCAAGGAGGTGACTCTTGCATTCTTCCCAGTTTACCAAGTGCCCACTTTTCTCCATGAAAGAGAAAAAATGAGTGAAAAAACAATAAATGGCAATTCTATCCTATAAGCAGCTTGAGACCCAGGATGGCCCTCCATTCATGATTGTGTTGCTCACTCCTTTCCTTTACCCCCACTCCCACCATCCTTCCACATAGTCTCAGGCACTGAAAGCCACAGGAGAAACAGCCATCACCTGTGGGGACAAAGCAAAGGAACAGTCAGCCCTGCCCCTTTGCCCCTGCCTGTCACTTCCACCCCTGCCCTCCCCGTGCCAGCTTCCAGCCCACAGAGCCGCTCTGCCTCTGGCTCCTGAGCTCTGTGTCCATGCACCTGGCAGAACCTCCTCTCAGTGAACGTGACCTTCCCATCTCCTTTGTGCCAGCGTATGCAAATCCCCAAGCCAGCCTGTTTCCACTCGGCCTGTGTCCTTAATTCCAGACCCACAGACTGGTGCCACCACCTGGCTCAGCCCCAGTGTCATGTCCACACATCCGCGGGTGAATTCATCATCTTCCCCTGCAAACCGTGCCGCCTCTGTGTTTACTTCCAGAACCAAGGACCCCTCTGTCTATCTGACTCCTCAAGCCAAAGGCCTAAGAGTCCCCCTAAAGTGGTCACATCCCTTTTTCTCCCCCACCCACCAGTCGAATTCAGACCTTAACCCTGCATGGGGATGCAACAGCTTCGCCACAGGCTTCTCTCTTCCGCATGCCCACTCCCCGTCCCCCCTCCCCACTGCCCCCATTCTCTACAAAACACCCAGAGTGATTGTTCTAAAAGGACAATCATCAGCACCTCTTCCTGAAGTGGCTGCAGCTTCACTCTGTACCTCCAGCCTCGCCTGCCATGTCACTCCTATCAGCTACGTGGACCAGCTGTACCAGTCAGCTGCTTTCTCTGGCACCTTCACGCCACTGTACTCGCTCCTTAGGTAAGAACAGTGTCCGCCAGCCACTCCCATCGCTGCCTGCTCCCCTCCGACCTGCCTTCCACCCTCAGCCAGCCCCAAGGCCTCAGGGAGAGCCCCCTTGGAGCCAGGAACCCTGAGAAGCCAGCACTTCCCACCCTGATGCCCACCCAGCTCTGGTCTCTTCCCTTCCAGAGACCCAGGTTCTGCAGGGCAGGCGGGAGGAACCTTCTTGTCTGAGGCCGCCTCACCCAGCCCCACACCTAGTGGCAGATCTGCCAGATGTGTAGGGCCTGGTGCAGGCAGAAATGACACTCCACCCCCCCTCCCCCGGGTTTGTCCAGCACTGCGGGCAGGTGGCTGAGGACTGAGAACGGGAGCAGAGGCTGGCCCCCCTTGGCAGGTGGCAGGTGTGGGGAGAACAGTGAAGCCCTTGGCTTGCAGCTCCCACAGGAATGCAGAGGTGGTGGCGTCCTGAGGGCAGCCATGTCACAGTCTGGAGTTTTTGTTAATTACACATGATTTGTGTGTGGCTTTATTGACTCTGACTTACAATGTGAGCTGCCCCATCACTGTTCCCAGCAGTGTTGACAGCGGGTGACCAGCGGGCCAGGCAGGGTAGGCACAGTGGGGAGAAGGGCTGGAGCAAGTCGAGGGCATGAATGTGGGATCCCATCACGAACACAGTGGGACCAGATGCCCAAGAATGCGGCTGATCAGAGAGAAACGTGCAAAGCTGCTGCTGATCAAATAAAACATTTTTTTTTAACTCGGCTACTCCATAAGGCTTCCAGGGCTCTGCATTTTATGGAAAAGGTTCCCAGTCAGGCCAACCTCCCTGTCCTCTGAATATAGCCTACAATTAGAATACAGAATTTCCCCTAAGTAGTCACTCCACAGTCCTAAAAGAATCAAGGAGGCAGAGTGCATGAGATATCACAAGATATGCTAAAATATGATAACAATCAAACAACAGTAACTCAAACCCTGGGATATGAATCACTTACTAAATGAATATTGGCTCTTGAGCAAAATTAAAAAAAAAAAGTTGGGGGTGGAGCTCAGGACCCGGGTTTTGAGAACATTTCTGGTGGGTTTTAGACTCTGTGTTTGCCTGTAGTCAGAGAGGGGCACAGCTGCACAGGTCTGAGGCTCCCCGTCCTGGCAACAACCTGCAGCCTTGCCTGCCAGACACGTGTGTTCATTTATTGCAAGGGCCTCAGTGGCCCTGGGAATGACTCAGGACACTGTTGGTTGTGACCTTTTTTTTCACTTACATACCCCTCTCCCCCCTTTCTTTTAGTCACTTGAGAAAAATCTCAGGCCTCTACACTTTTCCTTTCTTTAAGGAGAATGACCCAAGTATGTGACCCCAAACCCAGATAAACAGCTAAGTTAACATGGCCCTCCGGGGTGTCCCAGTACCAGCCACAGGCTGGTACTTCCTATTTCACAACACGCACCTCTGGGTTCCTTTTGTAAGCTCACTAAGCTTAAGATCTTCCTCCATGAAGGCGATAACAGTCAATGCCAGCTGCTGGCTGTGGGCAGGCCAGCGGGCACAGCCCTGTCCCAGGGAATGCAGGGACTAAGACAGTGTAGGACCACTTCTAGAAGCACCACTTAGGACACCTGTGAACAGTTTAACTGCCACGGAGGCTCTACAACTGGAGGCAGCAGATGCTCTGTAAGGAGCCCTGACTCCACCCTCGGCTCCAAAACTCACTAGTGGGACCTTGGACAAGTGCGCTGACTTTTCTGGGCCCAGTTTCCACTTCAGTGAAAGAGGACAATAAAGTAACTATTATATAAGGTTCGCTCTGAGAATTAAAGTAAATGCTGAAGTAGAGTTCTTAGCACGACAGCCAGCCGTTAGCGATCACTCCTGTTCTTATCCAGGGCACAGCCAGGGAGGGTTGGACATGCGGCAGATAAGTCACGCTCGGAGCTGCCTGCCACCCACACCTATCCTGTGCTCTCAGGCTCACAGTGCCCCAACCCGAGGGACGCGCTGCCATGTGCACAGGAACTGCTTGCCTGTATAATCAGAAACCTGTATAAACCACCCCCCCTCCCCCCCCCTATCTCTCCCCGGCCCCCCCCCCCCCACACACACACCAGCACAGGGCTCAGGGATATCTGTGTAATCAGCTCCCGACTCCCTCAGCTCACAGTGCAGAGAATTCAAAGCCGTTAGGTGACAGGAGAGAGAGTGAACGAGGCGTGCATTTATGTCCATGTGAAGAGCAGCCGGCGCTCCTCGGCCATGCTGATGCAAGAGGAAGCAGCGCCAGGAGAGAGTGAGTGGGAAGTCTGGAGGTGGCCACAGAGAAGCCAACAAGGAGATGGAAGAACACAGAACCACATGTAAATTCTGAGGAGCGGTTAAGTCAGTGTGGGTCCGGCTGAAGTGACAAAGGGGGCCGGGGGAGATTTTACTACAGAACCACCCAGAACAGAGGAGCATCTGAACTCTAAGTGTTGACTGAGGAAAAGGGGTCTGTGAACTCCATAAAGAAGGGGCAAGCAGAGAGCTGTGGTGAGCCTCAGCGGCTTCAGCCAGGGTCTGGGCACCCCTGCAGCCGTGCGTCCCCGCACATGGAGTCCTTCCCTTGAGCTCCCTCCCAGACAACTTGTCTTTCATTTTATTTTGAGATATAATTGGTATTTAACATACGTATATTAATTTCAGGCATGCAACCTAATGCATTCGATCTTGTATCTGCTGAGCAGTAACCATCACCACAAGTCTAGTTAATACCCATGCAGCTACAGATTCTCTTTTCTTGTGATGAGAACTTGTGAGGGCTACTCTCTCAGCCACTTTCAGACCTGCAACACAGCATCGCTAACTGCAGTCAACGCACGGAGAGTTTCGATTTTTGACTGAGAAACCAGCTTGGAACATCTCTGAAGTACTCCCGGGGGTAGGTCGCATCAGCTCAGAGGGGTAATTAATATTAGATCAGTCTGTAAGTGGTCTGTTGCCATGTGCTTCATACAATAATTCAATTTTAATGCCTAGAAAAGAGAGGCAGTGTTTACCAAGGGCCAGAACATTATGTAGGATCTGGATGGTCATAGAAGAAAGCCATGAAGCACGGCCTGCCCACCAGGCCCAGCCGCTGGCGCTCAGGTGGGACGACCAGCAGGCTGTGACCAGTTTTGACACAGCGCTGCTCCCTCGGGCCCTGCCGCTGCTCCCAGACCAGGTGCAAAGGCCGAAAGGAAGCTTATTTAAGGTGAGGCACAGCCACCTCAGTTCTGAACAAACAGTACAATGTGCGGCACCATGCCAGAGCTCTCAGTCTGCCCCTGGGAGTTCTCCGCTGGGACTAGTCTCGCCAGAGATGGCATGACTGTTGGTGCATCGCTGCTTCCATCGCAGTTTAGTCCACCTGGACCAGCGCAGCCCCATCTGCAGGCAGGAAACCAACTGGGGGCCCCATCCTCCACTGTGAGTTGCAACCTCATAACCATTTTCTTTTCTTGACTTGCCCCATAAACCATAAGGAAGTAAAAAGACACAGTCACTTCACACTGCAGGGAGCACCCCCCGCACCTGCTGGCACCTCCCTTACCTGCGAGGGTCAAGTTACTAAACACTAATTATGATAATAGCAAAGCTCCCCGTCGCAGAGAACAAGGTTGAGATTGCTGTTTAGCACTTTGCATACTTTTATGTGCAACCTCAATATCCACATCTGTAGATTGAAGATAATATTGCACTTATTTCATCATGTTCTTGCGAGGATGAGAGGAGGGAAGATGGAGGCAGCACTGGGTAAGTTGAGGCAGCCAGCTGTAGAGCAATAGGATTTGAAATGACAGATGTGGGCTAAGATCCCAATTCTTGAGTTCTACTACTTGACCTCCAGAGCTTCAGTTTCCCCATCTCTAAAGCAGACATGGAGTCACCTACCTCAGAGAGGAATTGTGGGAGATGGTGAGTCAGACCCCAGCCAGTCTGCTTCCCCGAGAGGTGTCTAGTAAATGTTATATCCTCCCCTTGTTATACACGTGAACTGACTCTGTTCACCCATGTCAGCCGTCATTCAGTGTCATCCAAGGTGCTCATTTCCCCTCCTAAGAATGACCGCTTTACCTAGTTTCATGGGCTAGACACTGGTTCAACACCTTCACGTCTATAACTCATCCAGTCCTCACCCAGTCAATGAGGGAGGAGCTGCTGTCATCCCATTTCACAGACTACGATGAGGCACAGAGTTTAGGTATCTGCCCCACTCCGTCCTCCCCATAATAATGCAAGTGCTTGCGAGGGGTGGGAGGTGGGGAGGGTCGACCTGCTTGGAATCCCAATCCAGGGTGTATCTCTTTCAGATATAAGCCATGGATGGTCTCACAAACCACAGTGTGTTGATTAGATTAACTTTTCAATCTTTGAAATAATATTTTGTATATTTTCTTAGAACTCTGCAAAGAAACTGTATGTTTTTAAATGAGGTACCTATAACTAGTTCATCTTATTCTATGCTGGAATACCATAAAAAAATGTGTTTCTTTTTCTAAAGATTACCCAAGTAAGTCTTACATTAAAATGTACCCATGAGTTTTGATTTAAACAATTATTATAAGCCCAAATTAAAAAATATAAATAGGTAGATAGATATATACAAGGAGATAGATATTAGGGCAGTATTAATGTTATCTGTTTGGTTAAACTAATGACTACTACATTAAATAATCTGAACAGTCTCTTTATTTCTAATATTGTCTTAGTCACCACAGTACTATATGGTATTTCAAAGTATCCTTTTAAAAATTTGATCAATACAAATATTAAACATCAATGATGAAGATCTACCTATCTGCTTAGAAGGAATCTCTAGGGAAGAGATGAGAAAGAAATATTAAAAAAGTCTATCCTTCAAAGTGCACAAGGCAGCCATCTCTAAATCATGCTCTTTGTTTATTAGGATAATTAAGCCCTTCAGTGCTCTTAACTTTCAGACTCCACACTTGTCTGGCAGGACCAATTTTCACTTTCTCTAAAACAAAGGGGAGTGTGCACAGGCCTCCGCGGCTCCCTGGCAGTGCATGCTAATTCCTAGAGCTGCCTTGAAAAACATGCTGGGTTTCTGCTCACTTGCTCCCTGTCAGGGGAAGACACTCCAACCTGAAGAGCGCGCTGAGTGTCTGTCAGGATTTTCATTAAACGCTGTCCAAGTTGGACCTTAGAACAAATGCAGCAGGCGGCACAGCTGCTGCCCTGGGAGCCAGGTCTGTCCCTCGGAGGCTTACATAAGAGGCGCAGGACGTCAGAGTGAAACCCAAGTGTCATCTGTATCCTGCTCCTCTGAGACTTGCTTAAAGTGCATGAAATCGCAGAACACAGCAGATTTCCCATGTCATTCGCCTTATAGCACAAAACGCTGGGCTGACATACAAGTTGTTTTCCCCTTAAAAACCTGGGCTGTTACTGAGACGGTGGCAACTTCTGCCGTGGGGAAGAGAGAAGTGGGGTGTGCGGGAAGCCTGGGGCATAGCTCCCAACCCCAAAGACTCAGAGCACCCCGGAATATTACAGGAGACTCCCCAGGACTTAGGACAGAAGTGACCGGTCCCTGCGCCCCTCCCCCTTCACCCGCACACACCTCTGAGAAGCTGGGAATGTGCCCTGAGCAGCGGGCGAGGTGCCCTCGAGCACCTGTCCTCGCGCTGCACGTGTCCAGCTGGCACGGCCGCTGCGCCGCGGCCTCTCCCGCGTGGGTATGGCCGCGTCTGGCACCCTCACCTCCCCAAGCTGGCGACCGGCTAACAAGAGATGCCACCCCAGCTTCCCACACCACGAAGATGATAACAACCAACCTCGCCTCCGCACGGCTCCCTCCAACTTCGGAAACTGCAGTCAACTCGCGGGAACGCAGCGAACTGGGCGCCTTCTTGGGGACCACGCTCGGCTGCGCGCGGCCGGTGGCCCCTCTCTGCACCAGCCGCCTCGGCTCCGCGGTGCCCGGCGGCGGCGGCAGCTGCACCGGGCCCGGGGGGCGCGCTCCGAGCCCCTGGTGTGCGTCTCCTGCTCTGAGGGAATCGCGGCTCCACAGGGAACGCGGCCAGACCGAAGCCGAGGCGCTGCTGCTTGCAGAGCCGCCGCCCGCTCCCAGGCTCGGTCACATCGTGAGCTCGCCAGCCGGCCCGGGCGGGCGAGGGGCGGGCGAGGGGCAGCGGGCACCGCAGTCCGCACTGGGCGCCGCGCCGCGGAGAATGACAGCGCCGGGGAGGAGCAGCCGGGAGGCGCGGGCGCAAATGCGCATGAGCCAGGTCCAGGAGCACGTCACCGGGGGGCGGGGCCACCCGGGAAGGGTGGGTTTTCCAGGGAGGGGAGGGGCTACCAAAGAGGGGCGGAGCTACCTGGAGGGAGGGGCGATGGGAGGATGGGAAGGGCAGGAGCGCGGGGCGCACTGCCTGTGGCGTTCTGCCTATTTGCCTTGGCTTTGGTGACCTTGAAACTCCAGAGTTTGTTGTCCCTTAAAAAGCACTCTAAGTGGTACTTAGGCCTGGGCAAGACCACAGAGGCCAATTTAACTCAAGTTCTTACACCTATGGATGAGGACGGGGGGTAGGGGGTTGAGGGGGGTGCACGCAAGGGCCTGGGGTGGGGTGGGAATAGGTGGAAGGGAGCTATGGGTGGTGGAGGGAGAGGAGCATCTGTAATAATCTGAATACTAAAAAATTAAAAAAAAGAAGCTGGAATTTAGGGATGGATGAAAAGGTGAAAGTACAAATTGGTAGTTACAAAATAATCACAGGATGTAAAATACAGCATAGGGAATAGTGTCAATAATATTGTAATGTCTATGTGTGGTGCCAGGTGAGTATTTGATTTATTGAGGTGATCGCTTAGTAAGTTATATAATATCTGATCACTGGGTTGTACACCTGAAACTAATATAATAATGTAGGTAAACTTTAATTGAAAAATAAAAATTATTTAAAGTAGAAAAAAAGCTGGAATTTAGAGTTCAATGGCCCTCTATTCTGGCTGTACATAATAATAGCTTGGGAAGCTTGTTAAGTGCTCACTGCCTTGGCCGACCCCCTAAATCTTTGGGTGGGGCCCAGGTATTG
The DNA here is from genome assembly GCA_011751065.1 of Lasiurus cinereus. NCBI lineage: Eukaryota > Metazoa > Chordata > Mammalia > Chiroptera > Vespertilionidae > Lasiurus > Lasiurus cinereus. The sequence continues at coordinate 24,089,289 of JAAGEH010000040.1, forward strand.
GTAGGTTGTAAAGTTTCCCAGATACAGCAGAGCATCTGGAACAGTTCATACTGGGGATTCACCTAAACTGCAGGTTCCAGTCAGTAGGTCTGGGTGAAAGGGGAGAGTCTTCATCTCCCACAGGCTCTCAGCCTACATCCGCACTGAGGGCCGGACTGCCCCATCCTTGCTTCTGTAGTGAGCTCTGGAATCGGAGCAGAGCCTCTGAGCCTTGGTCTGTAAAAAATCATCTGAGTCGTTTTTCAAAAATGCAGAGCACATGACCAGTGGTTGTGGTTCAGATTCAGGGCGAAAGTGGGGCTCTGGAATTCCATTGTAGATGAGTCTGTTGTAGGTGTTGTTGGCATCAAACTTCAGGATATGAGACCAGCCACCTAGACTTGGAATAGACTTTTGCAGTGAGAAGAGCCAAGCCAAGTGTGGAACTTAGGCCAGGTCCGCATCCAACAGATGCTTTATTTGGCTAGCCAAACATTTTCTACAGCTATTATGCATTACTTAGGAAAACATATGTTATATTAAACACATCCATTCATTATACATATCATTATAGGGAGTTGAGAGCTGGTTGGAGAAGAAGGCTGATTAGGAGGGGAGGGACGGATTAGGGTTGTAGACATCCTATCAGACAGTGTGCATTACAGGGGAAGGGGATGTAGGAGGAAGCAAAGCTTGGACTCAGCCTGGAGCCTAGAAAGACGCCTTGGAGAAGAAGGGACCAGGCTGGTTCTTCTCCTCATAGCACAGGCTGAAATGCAGGGTCCAAGAACTTAAGAATGCTTGGCCCGTCATATACCTCACCTCAATGAAATCTCACAGCCGTCTTGCAACTTAGCTAAGAAGATGTTATGCCCATTTTACAGATTTAAAAAAGATAGCTCTGCACATTAGTTGGCTTGCACAGACAGTGGAATTGAACAAGAGTACACATGTGGATGTTGGGTCTGGCTTCTATAACCAAGGAGAACAGTGACTTGGATCTGACAGATCGTTTCTGTGTTTACTGTTTACATCCTTCAAAGCTGTACCTATATTTTGAGTGAAAAGGGCTTTCATTCTTGTATGGAGGAAGAGCATTTTATGTCTTTACCCTAGTTTTGCACCTCCACGAATTGTGAGGCACAGTGTCATTTTAAGAGCATCTAGGTCCTGCAGCCACAGCTTCCTAGCGCAGGCTTCTCCGAGAGGCTCGGAGAATCAGGTGTCATTGCCATCCTCATTTGATCCTGGCCCAGAGAAGCCAAATGGTGCAGACAAAAATATGGGCCAAAAGCTCAGACAGAAACCTCAGGCCTCCATCCTTTTCCTCTGCTCTCCCCTGCCCAACCACCTACTGGAGACTCACACTGCAGCGTTTTCATAACAGTTGCCACTGTAAATGAGAATCTAATGTACTTCCCAGCCTCCCCTTGGTGCAGAAGCAGAGTGACGGGAGTGAGTCTCATGCTTGTAGAAAATGCTGTGGACTCTACCCCCAGCCTGAGTGAGGGTCCAGAAGAAAATGGGTGTTGTTTCTGTGCAATCTCCAGATCGGGAGGTTGGCTGGGATGCTGCACTGTGATCTTTATCTCTACAGCCATTGCAACGCTTCTGTTAGAGCTGCTCTTCTGTGTGATTATGAAATAAAAAGAATGCCTAATTTAAAGAATCTCTGTAGACAAGGGAGCTGGGTCTGGAATTTTATCAATTTTTAATGAGAAAAAAAACTGTTTTAGAGAAAAAGATAGTGTAATAGAACTGCTGAACTTTTGGGAGAAGAATTGAGCCTATTTGCTTAGGTATTATAAGCTCCAATGAGAATATTTAACTGTCCAGTATTGGAATTCATTTGCATGTTGACTTTAAGAGATCCATGACTGAATTATATAAACAGTGAATTAGTATGTCCCATTGCCGTTGTATTTTGAGCCACTATTATTTGCTTTAAACACATGAAATGTGTTCTATTGGATTCATATTGACTGTGTCAATAATGATTGTCTGATTTTGAATTTGTTTCTCATTAGCCACTATATTGTCTGGAAGGACAGCTACATTTTTCCCCTCTGAGGTCTGTATTGCTTATGGTTCAGTAAAGCTTGCTCTTTGGCTGAGAATCTATAATATTAAAAGCATAATATGCTAATTAGACCAGACAGCTGAATGACCTTCCCGATGTAGCCACGGCTGCTAAGGCCGAGCCCCTTGCTTGAATTTTGTGCAGCAGGCCTCTAGTTTCTTTATAAAATTTCAAGTGTTCAGAGGCTAAGTAACTCAACGAACCCATTCTCTGCTCATTCAGGGAGCTGTGCCTAGCAGAGATTTTTTATTAAACTCTTTCTGCTAATAGTCACTGGCTTATCACTGAGTGGAGAAGTTTGGCCCCTAACTTCTCCCTATTTGTTAATTACATTTCTTCATCCATTTCACTCAAAGTGATTCTTTGAAATGAAATCTTCCAACCTCTGCCTATTTGATAGTTATACGTAACCCAGACAAGAGAACTGTGGGGAGTCCAAGGTGGCTGGCAAGGCTGAGACAAAAGTGGAGACGTGGGGTTTGGTTTCACTAGGGAAAAAAACACCATAAATGTTCATACAGTTGTGCATGGTTTTGGACATGGCTCACTACAAAGTTTGCCTTGTTGGAACACTTGCAGCTGCCCATAACTTCACTGGACCCCATAACCAAACCAGTGGTGAGATGTGGGTGGGGTTGGGTGGGTAGGGAGATCGGCATTGTATTTTTCTCCTAGGAGACTTTTGAGCACTATTGGAAAGCCCAGCTTCTCCTGCCCTAGCACAGGACACTTATAAAGTGCCTGAATGTCAAATGTTCATTTCTACATTATTTGTTCTAAATACTTTGCTTAGAACTTAGGGCAGTCAGTATCATACATGACCTGGGTTCTCAGGCCTGCTCCAAAATATGTTTCTTTAAAAATTATGGGTTTTTAAATATTTTATTGTTTTTTTACAGGGAGGAAGGGAGAGGGATAGAGAGCTAGAAACATCGAAGAGAGAGAAACATCAGTTGCTTCCTACACACCTCCCACTGGGGATGTGCCTGCAACCAAGGTACGTGTCCTTGACTGGAATCAAACCTGGGATCTTTCAGTCCACAGGCCGATGCTCTATCCACTGAGCCAAATCGGTTAGAACTAAAAATTATGTTTTTATTGATTTCAGAGAGGAAGGAAGAAGGAAAGAGAGAGAGAGAAACATCAATGATGAGAGAGAATCATTGACTGGCTGCCTCCTGAATGTCCACTACTGGGGATTGAGCCTACAACCCGGGCATGTGCCCTTCACCAGAATGGAACCTAGCACTCTTCATTCTGCAGGCTGATGCTCTATCCACTGAGCCAAGCCCGCTAAGACCTACATATGTTTAAAATCCCACATATAAGTTATTCTAGTGAGCATTGTAACCCAAACCTGAAAGCCAGTGGTGTTGAGGCAAGAGCAGGCTGGGGGTGGGAAAGGCGGGATTGGGGGCTCAAGGAGGAAGACATGGCCTTTCTGGCTGAGGAGCAGAGCTGCTGAGGGCTGGGCTCAGCCTCTGAGACATGTGGAAGAAGTAGAGGCTGTGACCAAGATGAGAAATAGCAGTTGAAACTGTATTCGTGGCTTAGCACTTACTCTACTTAAATTGTTAAGGCTCCTCCCATGTCTGACTTAATCTATAGGAAAGAATGATCAGAGATTAATACATAGATTACAAATCCCTTGTAAATAGATAAATGCTTTAAAAACTACTACATAAATGTACATTCAATACTAATCTACATGTATTATCTACCATTCCCTCCCAACCAAGTTGGCCACTAGCAAAAGGCAGCGGCTGGGGGAGGCCAGCGGCAAAGTGGGAACCATACAGAATTGTCTGGCTTTCTCCCAGCATCTCCATCTGTCGCTGGAATCACATGGCTGATTACCTATTCTGATGACCTATTACAAAGTGACAGTAGCCTCAGCACACAGTAGGTCCCTAATAAATGTTGTTTGTCAGGGGAGCTTTCTTCTTCTCTCTGACCTACAGGTGGGTGTTTGCTGGTGCTCACTTACCACTGTCACATGAGCATGTTCATGTTCGCTATAGTGCTTGAGAGAGTGCTCTCCTTCCCGGCAGGCGGCTTACCGGTGATCTCAGGGCTCCTCTGGGTACGGAGGTCGCATAGCAAAGGCTTTCAGGGGAGATTAAGACGAAGCTTGCTAATGTGACCCCAGGGTCTCACACTTCTGTCGAGGAGAAGGCAGGCTTGGACGTGACCATTGCAGATGTTTCTTCTGGAGGCAGAGATGATGCTGGGAAGACAGGCAGTGCTGTGCTTACAAAAGTGAAGACAGAAAGTGCTTAAGGAAATGTCTCCACATCGCAGACAGGAATGGATGTACCCACTATCCTTATCATCCTGACCTCTGCCCTCCTTACATTTGTACCTGCGTCATTGCCATCGTCTGTGGCTGCCGGGCTGCCGTGGTGCTCCTGTGAGGGTGGAGAGTCCACAGGCCCACTGTTCATTCTACCTTTATAATTTCCACGTGATATGATCCTGACAAACCTGAGTTTAAGTAAGCATCTGAGAAAACGGTTTCATTAATCATAAATCGTTTACAGCTAACAAACCAACATTCAGGGTGGAGGAGGGAAGATGTGTAACGCTAACCAGCATCTCCTCCTCGGAAAAGCTGATGGTGCATCCCCTGAAGCTAGAGCTGTGAAAGGGTCCAGGGCCATTTCCCACCCATGGTCCATCCACCTCCTTCTTCCATTCGCACCCACTCTTCGGCAAGTGGACTTTCTTGCTCTCAGCCCTGTCCCTCCTGGAGGGACAGTGAGGACAGGCTTGCTCTCTGGCTTTGCCCACCGTCTGGTCCGGCGCAGGCATCGCAATAGCAGCTATTCCATTCTCTGAGAATCGCCAGCACACCCTTTCTGTCCCCACGAAAGAAAGCATTTGGTTTCTGCTGCACCTTCTCCTTTCCCAACTCCCCCAGAAAGGACCCTTTCTGGAGAGGGCGGCTGGCCAAGGCCAGTGAAGCGCTGGCTGGTGAAGTTCCCACACACTTGGCCAGTGGGGTGGGAGTCGGGGGCAAACCCCTGCTGTGAGCAGCAACACAACTCCTGGCATTTGAGATGTTACTTGCCCGGTAGGTGGTCAGACCCTTGGGGGTCTCACACACAGCCTTCGGGGGAGGGGTCAAAGTGCCATCCTAGAGAAGCAGGGGACCTTGGTGATTTCACAGTAACTCACGAAAGAGAACAATTCACAGAGGCAAAGCTATAAAGTAAACCCTTGCGCCAAGATATCTTGTAAAGGCAGCCGTTGGTTTTAGAAATATGGAGCCCTGAATTCCACCGAAGAGTGCATGGTATTTCCTGTTTCTGGAAAATCTGAGGAAAATGAAGCTGTTTGACAGAAGTCGAGTAGAGCCAGATGTTGGCGCTGGCGGTGATCTGCGGGCCCAGTGTTCCAGGCGGCATCTGTCAGTCACACTCACACTCTAGGGACAGCTGTTTGAAGCTCTGGGAGCTGCTTTCTCTTGGCGGGAAAAGAAAGGCCCAGTAGAGAGGCCTGTTGTTTATGTATGTGAGGGGACTACTGGGCCCAAGGACAATATTTTGGTTTGTAGAGCTAGTAACAGCAATTTAAAACATTATTTATATTCCTTTAACATACTTTGTCCAAATCACATATTCAAGAAATATTCAGTTGTCAACCAAGGACAGTACCATTCTAAAGGGTTGTTTTTAAGAGCAATGTGAACCCAGTTATAGGCAATGTGATAATAGTTTTCTTTGTCCATATTAATTAGAATTTTTCTGAAAATCCATGATTGGACTTTTTGATTAAAGGAGGCTTCGTTAATTGGGAGTGATTATTACTTTCTTTATCTTTCACTACACCCCGCCTTGAATCTCCTACTTTGTTCACAATGGTTTGCTCTTCATTTCCTTTTGTACTTTCTTAATTTTGCATTTCACTGTTTGTTTTTTAACTCAAGCTCTTATTTCTCCTCTCTGTCCTGAAAATATCAGCCATACTCTGAGAATCGTCAGCACACCCTTTCTGATCCCATCAGCTTCAGACCTCATCCCATTCATGAAGGTGACCTTGATGGCCCCAGCCCCCTGTGGAGGCTCTCCTCCTGAAGACCTCTGTGATGCCTATTCTATCATCCACATGGCACTGCGTCTCAATTGCCCCTGATTCCTGGCACAGGCTTCCCAACACCCTTGGGATTTATTTTTTTTAAATATATTTTGTTGATTTTTTACAGAGAGGAAGGGAGAAGGATAGAGGGGTTAGAAACATCGATGAGAGAGAGACATCAATCAGCTGCCTCCTGCACACCTCCTCCTGGAGATGTGCCTGCAACCAAGGTACATGCCCTTGACCGGAATCAAACCTGGGACCTTTCAGTCCGGAGGCCGACACTCTAATCACTGAGCCAAACCGGTTTCAGCATCCCTTGGGATTTCTTGAGTGATGGCAGTGTCTTATGATATTCCTCACTAATGAATCTGGACCACTTCCGAGGTCATGCTACTGCAATGTGGAGGGGACCCAACCATGGGAGGAGGAGGTTGGAGCCTTCAGCCCCTCCCTGACTTCTAGGCTAGGAAGGGAGGCTGGAGGTTGACTGAGTAGTCATGGAGCCAATGATTTAATCAATCAGCCTTCATAATGAAACCCCCATAGCCCAGGACACCAAGGCTTGGGGGTCTACCTGGTTGGTGGACATGTCTGTGTACTGAGCTTCTATTCCTGGCACTGTACACTGGTTAAGGATTTAACATCGAGACCTCAAACCCAGTTTTACAGCGAGGGACTCTAGCTCCTACCCCTGGAAACGCCTCAGCTTGGCAGGCGTTTGAGCTCACAGGTGGAGGGAGGGGTGAGGGAGCATGTCCCTGTGGAGGTGGCTGCAGGATGCATGGTTGTCTGCTCTCTTGAAACCTGAATCCCATGAAAGGCAGCAATGAGTAGATAAGCAAAACAACAACAAAATGGTGTTTCCAGGAGTGGGCAGGTTGGGGGTGGGGTGGGGGCTCATCTGTCCCATTCCTGGCAATTTCCTCCCTGAAGGGGGTCTCCAGCAACTTGACCTGTCTGCTCTCCCTTCTTCCTGTACTGGTTTCCAACAGAAAGGCAGGACCTTCCCTGGTGGGTGAGGTTAGAGGTAGAGCTGGGTGGACAGCACCCTGCGCTTCTCTTAGGCATGTGCTGCCCGTAGGCAGCAAGGGTTCGGCCTCTGGGATTAGGTTACAGAGACCGGTCTGCTCCTAAAGATGGAGATGCTGGGAGGCCCAGCATCCCCCATGCCTGCAGTAGAGGGAGGGAACCCCTCATTCTAGAGAGAGGCGGAAGGCGGCTGTATTGCAATGCCTACTTGCCCATGGATGTGTCAAGTCAAATCCTCCATTAACATCCTTATTGGTAATGGAATTCTATCATGGCCTCCATCTGCATAACTTCTCTATGTTTTAATTTATTTGGAATCCAAGGGATAGAAAAGAGGCCTTAATTACTGAGAACCCTGCATATCAGACTTTTAAGAAGGAGACCCTTCCCCCAGGCCTCTGAGTTCCCACATGGAATGGTTTCTGCTGACTCCCCACAGCTCTTGTGTTCATTGGCCCCTGTGGGTGTCCTCTGAGGGTCCCCTGGATTGGCACAGTGGATTTCCACATGGACGCTAAGTACCCTGGACTTGGGCAATGAGTGGGAAGAATTTAACTCAGCATGTGAAATGAGCTCTAAAGAGATGTCAATGAACATTCTCACAATTACAAACAGACAACTTTAATATATGACTTTGATGCTAAAGGGTCTTATTATACTATTACTACCAGGCATATGATAAAAATAAAATGCATATCGAAATAAAACACATGACTAGGCAACATGAGAAGCAAGCCACTTATTCAGTTTATAAGTAAAGAAAAAATAAAGTGAAAGGGGTGCTTTCACTCACAAGACCCATTGCTGGTCCAGCAGGTGCAGGCAGTGGCTCCTGGGTGTCCTGGCCAGGCCCAGACTCTGGTGTCCTCCTGACCGCCACACAACACGGCTCACACTGACCACTTCTCACTTCAGGCTCCACAGGAGCGTTCTCTGTTCAGCTCCATTCAGTATGTGGCTATTTGACTCCAACTTTCTATTTGCTGTTTGGGCAAAAGAGTAAAACGCTGGAAAACACGGATCTGCTCTCATAGAGATTAATGGAAAGAACCCAATTATATTTGTTAGTTAAATGTGTAGTTGATAGCAAAGAAATATTTTCTCAAAATAAAAGTGCCATTATCTAAATACATATATACATATATACACTCTTATTTTTATTGCTTTGTTTTTTATAATGGGAGAGAATCCTGAATGTCCATCAATAGGAGATGGATTCATAAATTATTGTGTGTCCATTCTACAAAATACTATGCAGTTAATTGATAAAATGAGGTGGATCTATATGAAGGGAATTGGGAAAATATAATGCTGTATTGTTTAAAGAGTTATGTGTATGCTTCTATTTTTGTAAAAACAGCAATAGTAGCAGTGGGATTTATATGTATTCTGCGTCTGCTGGTTTAAGGGAAGGACCACATAAGGAAGGCCATTCCATAGTTGTCACAGTGGCTTTCATCAGTTGGCAAACTTTGAATTGAAATGGCAGACAAGTAGTACCTTTAACTAAAAGCATTGAAATAAAGGCTGATGAAAAAATACACAATGTTAAGTAGAAAAAAATCTAGATTTCATCTGAACTGATAACAATAAACAGAAGTATTATGAAGATGGAGGTTCAGGATGTTAACAATATTTGCCTCAGGGTAGAACAATGATCATTATAAGTAAATTTCTCCCCTCGCTCTAGATACTCTTCTGTACTTTCTGTATTTTCTACAGCAGCATGCATGAATGTAACAATCAGGGAAAAGTGAAACTTATAAAGAAGATGTCTATGCCCTTTGACTTATTAATTTTAGTCTTGTTTCTTTTTAAAAATAGAACATACTAGAAGAATCCAAATGAAATAACTTATTTTGAAGTAACTATAAGGCAAGTCTATGCCCTTATCCCAGAAACAGTGATCTAAAACAGCCTGTGGAACTCCTATGGGATTTCCCAGTGCATCCAGCATCATTCCTATTGAACAAAGTTTGTCTTTCAGTTCATCTTGACGTGCTGACCACATCACAGTCATTCTGGATTAAGCCCTCTCTATGCTAATCTATGATGTCATGATGCAAATTCATAGGAAAACTCCCACATCTCTCAGAATTTCCCTTGTAGCTTTTAACTACTTAATAAGAGGTATACTAGAAAACCAATCCAAAAATAATAAATAGAATGCTTCTTATGTAGAAATTTATATTCTCCAATCTGAGGAGCTTAAAGCATAAGTAACTGATGACAGGTGGCACTTGAAGTATGAGAGTAACGTAGACAGTCTGTGTGTACACATGATTGATTGCCCACCATGGCTGTGGTCTCTGTTTGGGATGAGCGGCAGCAGACATAAATGGAAATTACTTCAGGTGTGGTTGATGGTTGCCTATGAGGCATTGGGCCAGGTACCAGGAATCAGGGATGCAGAGGAGGAAATACACAGGGAAGTGTAAGCTTAGTTCCTACCTGGGAAGCCTGTGCTGTTAAAAACTGGATGTGCACCAGGAAGACCTGAGATGGAGTGATATCCCTTCCACATTCTTGAACTTTCACATGTCAGCTAACTTCTGAGCAGTGAATCTCTTATTTGATCTTTGCTGAATGGAAAAAAGCAATAAAAAGTATGCAAGTGCTCTACAAAGTTGTGAGGATTAGAGGAGGTAGTGTGCACAAAACTATATTTTATGAAGTGTGAAACTCCGTACACAGATTAGACGTATTGATAATCAAGGACATGCTTATATCCTTTGGGACACATAATACAGTGTCTTCCACTTGGTTAGCATCCGTTAAATAGTTCTTAAAATTATCTGTGAGACAGGACATATTTATGATGAAACATTGTATTCATTTTGGCAGGCACTTTCATTGAAAACCCCAGCTCCCTGGGTGATGTAAAACCAGAAGACAGTTGTCACACTTTGCATAGGCACAGAGTACTTAACCTCATGCAGTCCTATGGCAGGTAGAATACTGTGTGGTCATGTGACTTAACTTCTATTTGGGCTGTTGTTCCTCATCTGTTCTGTCCTGGAGCACCAACTCATCAGTTTGGTGTGACTTGTTTATTCAGTTATTTAAAACTGATTATGAGAACAACCACGAGAACTGATTATGTCTTAGACACACAGGAAGGTATCCGTGTGTATTGATACCATGGTGAGAAATGCAGACACACTCCTGACATTGTGAAGGTCACAGCGGCATGTAGGAGCCAGGCAATTGCCAGGCGATCACACAAACCATTGTAACCATGACAAGTGCTTGGAAAGAGAGACCTGTAATCCCACAGGAAGAGCTTTACTTTCTATGTTTGATTTAGTTGGAGGGGTCGGGAGAGACTTTGGGCAGTGTCCGGAATGTGAAGAGAGAGAACATTCCAGGGAGAGGCCACAGCTTGTGCAAAGGCCCTGGGGCAAGAGGGGGCTTGGCAGCCTGAGTAAGTGAAGGGCTCGGGGCTGGGTCTGAGAAGTCCAGGGAAGCTGAAACCAGGGCAGACTTGAAGTCTACAGCAAGGAGTCTGCAGTGTTTCCAGCGAGGCGTAGATTGCTAATTAACAGGTGCATCTTGAACAGATTGGTATTTTGGAGAAAAGATGCTATTCTCATTGTGTTGGGAAGGAGAGGTGAGAGGCGAGCCAGATTGCTGCACTAGTTTTTTATTATTACTGCTGAAACAAATGAGCATCAATTAAGCAGCTAAAACAGTGTCACAGTTTCCATAGCTGAGAGGCTCAGGTACAGCGTGGCCACCCTGGCTTCTCTGTGTGGGTCTCACGAGGTAGGAACCGTAGCAGCTCTAGAGCTGAGGCTCTCCACCGGCTCATTGGCCGCTGGTAGGAACCACTTCCTTCTTTCACTCTGTACCCAGCCTTGCCCGTCTTCCATGCCACCAGGCCCAGTCCTTCTCTCACCTTTAATCTCTGCTCCTTTCTCAGAGGCCCTCTTGCCATCAGTGGGCCACCAGATTTGCCTCTGAAGGTTCATGTGATGACCACGGGTGTCCCTGGACAGTCCAGGATAACCCCGCTGTCCTAAAGTCCAATTCATCGATAACCTTCAGTATATCTGCAAAGGCCCTTTTGCTGTGTAACATAAGTTATTCACAGGAGCTATCAGGCCAAAGGTCACGGGAGCCAAAATTCTGCCTGCCAGGTGACAGGGGTGCAATGACTAGGTCAAGCAGGAGAGGCTGGTTGCTGGACCAGAGGAGTGCTGAGGAGGCAGAGGAAACTGCATGCATTCAAGAACTCAAGGATGCGGGAGGAGATGTGTAAAGGGACACTGAGGTCTCTCACTTGCACAGGTGGACCAATGGGGAACTCGCTCTCTCATGAGACAGCTGGCCCCAGTTCTGGACAGTTCTCATCACATCTTTCCCCTGAACCTCCAGTCTCCGTGCCATTCCCAGCCTCTGTCCCGCATTTCACGCCGACTCTGCCTCTTGTTTCTGCGCAGAGGCTGCCCCTGTAGAGGCGCCCATCACCGGGACACATACCAGCGAAGGTCTGCCTGTCAGGCAGCTTGTTCTTGACCATGAATACTCATCTGAATGGCTATAGAAACCCACACCCATGGTGACCTACTCTGAGAGGAAGAGTCCCGCCTCAGAATGAACCAATGCTCACAGCTTGGAGTTCATTTTGATTTTTTACATGCCACTGTACATAGATTTTTCTGGTTCTTTGAGCAGTGGTACAGTATCAGCTTTTTAAATGGGATGCCATGGTTCTTTTAACTTCTTGCTAGCGTTACATAGCGGTCTTCAGGTTTTGCTATTATAAGCAATGCTCTAACGCACTGGAATGATATGTCTCTGGGACAACTTTCCACATGTGGAATTGCCGGATCAAAATTCACACACATTTAAAATTATAATCTCTCTATATAAAACCCTAATATGCAAATATACCAAACGGCTGAAGAGCCAAACAACTGGTCGCTATGATGTGTGCTGACCACCAAGGGGTGAGTGCGGAACATGGCAGTTGTTGGCAGAGGTGGGATGGTGGATCAGGTGAGTGGGGGTGCCAGACCAAGGCTGGGTGCCAGTCATTGTCATCAGGGTGAACCTCTGTTGGTTATTGAAAATTCTTTGCTCCTCCATACCACAGACCTGCCCTGTGCCCACTGCAGCCTCACAGCCCACAGTTCCTTTCAAGGTGTATATATTCATGCACTAGGCCCTAGTTGTTAGTATAAATCTCTTCTTCAGAATCCCTGTGGCAGTGTGTGTCTTTTCCTACCTGGTCGAGAGAGGGGGTGACTTCAGAGAGAACTAAAAGAAGCCCTGGAGGTGGGGAGGGGGGCCTGAGATGACCACTTTCTCAAGGATCCCTGGGCCCTTGGGAAGGATGAGCTCACATAAAGCATTAAGGGAACTTGGGGATTGGGGGGGGGCTGTTTGGGGAAGGTTTTTCATATGAACTGTCATTTTGACAAGCAGGATTCAGGAGGAAAGAGTTTTGTGTCCATTATGAAACGACTGTGGGCATGCAGGAAGGTAAGTAGGTTTTGTAACTTGAGGTATAAGGTCCAGGCAACCAGGCTGGGAAGGCAGGCTCTTGGTGCGTTCCCGGTGCGAACCTGCTCTCGGCAGGTTCTCGGAGCACTTTTTACTGCGGGCGATAGGAAGGGGGAGCCATGGGTGGGATACACAGGAATTCATTCTTCTCACTAACTGTGGGTGGCTGCGGGGATGAGTTCAGACTGGAAATGGTGTCAAGGCCAGTGTCCTGTAGTTCTCCCAGCCTTTGTCTCATGGTGACAACACGGCTGCCTGCACCTCTGATCCCACATCCACATTCGTCCCCTGGCTGGGAGGACAGCAGCCCTCTCTGCTGCCAGAGCCACTGAAGCGAGCAAGACAGAATGGCACAGGCTGAGCCAGTGGTGCTGGCTGCGGCTGGGAACCAGACTGCTCATCACTGAGACAGGAAGCAGACAGGGGGAGGTAACAGCATCCCCTCCCGGGTGGGATTCTGAAGGGCCTTCTCTGCTGGAATGTGGACTTGGCAGCCAGCCATTCCTCTTCCAAAGGCAGCTGAGAGGCTTGCTCTTTCCCAGGGAACCTGGGATCCGGGGAGTGGGGGAGGTTTTTTCAGAGTGACAGGCAGATCAGATGAGCACCCCCCCACACACACACCATGTTTACTTTACAGCCGGAAGGACAAGGCCATGCCATCTCTCTCATCTGCAAGGCCTCCTTCACTTCAAAAGGAATATGATAAACAGGAGCCTTCTCAGGATGTGAGGATGGAAACAAGCTGGAAGCCAAGGTGAATGCCACGAGTTAGGGAGAATCATAAGGGGTAAACAGAAAGCCCCTTTTTTAGTTTAAAAAAAAGCCATATTTAAACAGAAATCTGAAATTACTATCAAGTTCTTGTGGATTTCGAAACATTTAGTTACGCTGTCAGATAGTCAGTGTGGATGCGCTGTAGTTTCTGTGGTTCCACACAATTTTTCTTAAATTATTTTTGTTCTCATCAAATCAGAGTAGCTGAGATTTGCTCAACAC
>JAAGEH010000040.1:24102970-24331170 GCA_011751065.1 Lasiurus cinereus
TTATTTTTGTTCTCATCAAATCAGAGTAGCTGAGATTTGCTCAACACCCCATGTTGTTGGTCTATAAATTCACATTGTTTCACTCTGATTGCTGATAGATGTGTGTTTAGTAGGGAAACAAATGGGAACGGAGGACATCAGAAGAGGAAGTCTGCTATGAATGCTACTCAAGTCAGATATTAAAAGTAACCTGTCAAAAACTTAGCGTTTGGAAATTACTGAACTGGCCTTGTTAGTATAATTACTATTCTCTTGTTAAACATCAACAGTATTCTGGGATATGAAGAGGATTCTTTTCCTAAACTATTGCTTCTGATTTTTACTAAACACTGTCATAAAGTGATGGCTTCCTATATATGATTTCCTATGTGAATATTAGTCGAAGGACTGAAATCTAGCTGCACTCCTGGTTACACTTCAGGGTCTGCCACAGCCTGTGAGTGAGTGGCATGGCATTGTCACTTAGGAAACATTCACCATGTGAAATGTTATTTCCTGTTGCCATTCAGGTCAGTAAAAGGGCCGAACAGTTCCCACTTTCAGCAGCACTCACTTGACCTGAGTAACAGTGAATCCCACTAAGTTACTGTAAGCATTACTACAGGCACATGGAGCAGGGAGTGGGGCACCACAATGCTCAGCGGTGACAGACCACCAGTACCTCCCCCTCCCCCCACACAGACACATGGGTGACAGACACTGGGAGTGGTTTCAAGGCCTCAGCACTGTCCTCTTCCCACAGGTCTCTGCGGGAGATGAAGCAAATCTATTCTTTTTTTCTTGTAAAGAGTCTTCCTACCTCTTTCCCTTCCCCCTTCTGCCCCGATGTGCCAATCTGGGCATTGCCCCTAAAATGTCAGTCTGTTCACCTTCCTGTACTCCAGGAAGCAGGGGTGTGCATGCGTGGATTTGGGGTGCCCTCCAGGGAGAACACAGGATGGGGAGCAGGAGGGGCTGGGGGTGCTTCCAGCTGTGACACCTGGGAGGAGAATGAGAAGCAAGAGGCCATCTCAGCCCAACAGTTGAAATTCCGGACACAGTTCTCCTTTGCAAGCTCCCTAAGGCAGGAAGGGCTGCTGGGGGGTCCCTAGGGAGTGAACCCAGGCATGACCGCTGGAGGCTGTCAACCATCTCTGCTCCGAGGGGCTCCTTTCCTGGGGCTACCACACCAGATGGTCTTCCTCACACACTCACCCTGTCGCCCCTGCCTGAAAGCCTGCCACAGCCCCCTGGGGGCTACAGAATGGTGTCCACCTGCACCCCCCAGGCTGCGGAACCTGGACATGGGTGTCTTCACACGCCGCTCTGTGGACCTCCCGGCTCCTGCCGTCCAGCCAGAGAGAGCCCATCTCTGAGGCCCAGCAAGTCCTGCCCACTGGTCGCCCCTCCTCTGGCTCTCAGCATGCTCCCCACATCCTCATCTCCATGCAGACTCCTCAAAGCATCTGTCTCCAGCCGTCTACAGAGCATGTGCTCCAACCTAACATGGTGCACGTGGCTTCTAGCCTGGATTTCATTCTACTTGGCTTTGTCTTTTCTTCAAAGATCTGGAGGACAGGAATGGTTCCCCTAGAACCTCTTTGGGCTCTTGGGCTTAGTCCATGTCACTGGATAAACACTTAATTGAAAAGAAATGAACCCAAATGTGGGCAAAGACATGGTCAGGGGAGTGGCCTGGGGACACAGATGGCATCATCTAAGCTGCCGCTGAGGCCATCTGCACACGTGTGTCCCTCACCTTGCGTGCCTGTGTGCAGAGGCCAACAGTCCCCTTGCTGAGACTCAAGGCACACCCTGTCTACAAAGCTGAAAGGGAATGATTGAAGAAGAGAAGAAGGAAGAGGAGGGGGGAGGAGAAGGAGAAGGAAGAAGAGGAGGAGGAAGAGGTGGAGGAGGAGAGGAAGCAAGTGCAGCATCCTGAGAGGCATTCCTCAATGCTCAGGCCCAAAGGAGCTATGAATCTGTGTGCCCCGTGTAACAAGTTTCCTGTGTTTCTCTGTGTAGCCAGGGCTCCCTCCTGGTTCCCAGGTGAAGACTAGATGCCAAAGTTTCTCTTTCATACTCCTGATTACCTTGGGGTCCCCATCACCCAGCGAAGGGCTGGGTAGAGAGAGAGAGAAAACGGGCACAGTGAGCAAAGAGGTGGGGGCCTCCCTGAGGCAGAGGGTAATGCCAGGAAGTCTCAGAGAGCATTCCAGAGCCCAGGCATGGAGCAGAGGTGAAGGGCGAGGCAGCCTCCAAAGAAGCCACAGGGAGGCTCCTGGCTCTGCCGCCAGGTGGACTGGACTGTTGTGGCCCCACAATAGAGGTAAATCTCCTAATTGGATTCAAGTTAGCAAGTCTTTCTTGTGCACTCATTTTTGCAAAGGGCAATCCTCATTTCTGTAGCTGAGACCCTCCTTCCCTCCAAGAAAAAGGCTAGACCTAGTTTCTGGCTGCAAAGTGGCCCTACTTCCTGGAGAACAGGTGTACAAACACACATCAGGTAACTTAATGATGGCATGGTGGATAGAATACACACTTGAGCTTCCTTTCCCTTTGCATTGAATTTTTCTATAACTCCTAATGACTAAACTCGCAAACTATCACAAATCTGTCAACTTCTCCCCATCATTACTGCATAACCTTCATCTAAACCTCACTTGTGCCCTGGACCTGCACAAACCTCCTAACCAGTCCCCTCACTCCCATTTTGTACACTTGTGGTCCATGGTCCACATCCAGTCCGGTATTCACCTGTCTGAAACCCTCCCTGGCTCTGGAGGCCCTCGGAGTGAGAATTGAAGTCCTTCCACATCGAGGCCCGCCTGCCTCTCGGTTCCTTCTCTCCCAACGCCCCTGCTCCCATCCTGCTGCACCACACCCCCCTGTCCCTAGAGACTGTGCTGCCTGGTCCCTCCTTCGGGGCCTTTGCAGATGTGGTCCCTTCTGCCTGGTCATGGACAGCTCCCTCTCTTCATTCGGGTCTCAGCTCAGGTGCTGCCTCCTCAGTGGAGCCCTCCTGGACTTGCAATCAAAGCTGTGACCCCCCTTCACCCACCCACTTCCCATGTCACTTGTTATAGAGCTTCATGGCATTTAGCAGCATGGAAAAGAGCCTTTCACTGAACATGAGTCTATGTCTGCCCTCCCGCAGGACACGGAGGCTCCCTGAGAGCAGAGAGCATACTTGTCTCCTCATCAGTCCACATCAGTGCCTGGCACAGGCCTCCTGTGTGCATAGTCAACTCTCATTACGCCATGTAGGAGAGAGGGAGGGAAAATCTGAGCTATTGGAAGACAAACAAGAAGACTGTGCCTAGTAGTGGGGAAGTCTTGGAGGAAGAAGTGCTTGCTGTGGAGAATGGTATGGGAGCCAGCTCAGGCAGAGATGTGTCACAGGCAGGGCCCAGGCCTGGCAGGTGCTGGACAAAGGTGACGATAAGATAGAACTACATTTGGCAGCCGGATGAATAGAATCGGAGGCAAAGGGAAGTCATTATGTCCCCAATAGTCATAAGCATTTTGCCTCAGGTGGCAAAGTCTTGAAATTGTGCAGGGCACCCGAGAGCTAGAAGGTTATTTATCATCTTATTCCAATTTCAACAAATATGGGCCAATGCCTGCTCCGAGTCAGGCGTGTGATGAAAACATGGATGGAGGCGGCACGTAGTCAGCCTTTGTACTGACGGTGGCTGCCTTGCCTGGCTGCTGCTTTTCCGGGGACCCGCCCAGGGGGTTGTTTTCATTTCTCTCAGGAAGGGCCTCATGGACTGCCTTCCTTTCCTTGCATGAAGTCGTGTGTTGTTGGAAGCCGCCCATTGTCCTCACTAGCAAAGAGGTATGGACAAGGAACGCGGAAGGCTGGTCAACCTTGAAGCTCTGAAAGGTCGGAGCCAACCACCCACTGTTTAGTTGAGGCAATGGTAGCTAGAGCAACTTCCACCTTCTCATTTTATGTAAATTCTTGCTGATTGGGAATTATTGGAATTGCCTACCTAAGGGCTATGGGTGAATAAAAGGGATAGCAAGGCCAGAGCTATCCAGAGTTCTTCCCCTTGAGTTGGGCTCCCACGTGGCTCCCAATATTCCCAAATTTTTACTTTCTTGTCTAGTCTCTTTCATTTGTGTGCAGCCTCCTCCAGAACCCAAACCCTGAACCTGAACCCTGAACCACGCGGGACGTGGGGGGGACACTCACAGTGTGTGTGAAAGAATTCGGCTACCAGCAGGCATTTCCCAGCAGGGGAAGGGGGTCCATGAGCCCCGACGTGGGCCCGCAGCCTGGCTCCTAGCTCCTTTCTGCGAGAAGATGCAGTTTTATAATCCCAGGGATCATTTCCTGCTATAGCCAGGAAGCAAACATGCTTGTCTACACATTTCCCAGTTCCTCACGTTAAGATGCTCCAAGCCCACGTGTTGCTGAGAGGAATGGTAGCTGAGCAGTCAATCACATAGCGTCAATCACTTAGCTGTCAATCACATTTGCCCAGAAGACACAAGAATTAAATTCCTATCATTGAAAGAGCACTTATTCTTCCCGTTCCCCACATGCTCCTCTCTTACCAGCATAGATGGTCTCCATAGAGGCAGACCAAGAGCGATTCCTGGGTGATCCTAAGGCAGCAGCAGAGATGGCCAAAGATGAGGGGGGAAGGGGGAGCCTTCCCTTCTGGGTTCCAGCTAACAGTGTGGCTCTTCCTTTCCCTATTTTAAGGAACATATTCAAAACAGAACAGTGCTTTTCAAAATGGGATCCATCTCTAGTATCAGCCCTAAACAGCTCAATCATGGTTCCCCGGCATGTAGTCACATGATGCTTTCTGTGCAATTAAAAAGTTGTAATGGAGACAACTAAGATGAAGACATAAGTATGCACCTATACGTGCTGCCTCTCACCATCACATCAAAACTCCAACCAGAAGACAAAAACAAATATCATCTGGACCACAGGAAAGCTGGCTGAGTGGAAGTTCTACAACTAGAAGGAAAGAAAAAGGCGCATTGATGCTCACAGAGATCATTGTTCCTGCATGTAATTGTAGGACACAGAGACTGGGGAGACCTCTCCAGGGAAGGGCTGACTGGCAGCCATTGCTGTTTGCTCAGCCCTGATGATTCCTTGAGACCTCACTCCACCCAATTTACAACCCCACTCAAGCTGTGCACAGTGACTCTTGCAGATGAATGGTCTGTCCTTTTGCAACCTAAACCCTAACAAACTGCAGCTGAGTCAGAAAGCTGACCAATTGGATACATTTTAATCTCAGTTAGTCCTAAAGTCAGGTAGCACCCTAATTCCAAAGCTTCCAAAAGGCCTAAGACCCTGCAACAACAGCCTACATTGCTTCTCAGCTGGGCCTCATCTGGGCACCTCCAAACCCCAAGCAAAGAGGAGGAATCTGCAGATCTCTCTGTAGCTCCTGCTGGGTGGTCTCAGGTAGTAGCTGACTTTATAGCTCCTTGGAGATCCATGAGCCAGTGTACCCAGCTGTCAGTGTACCCAGTGGTCATACCAGGTTATAACTCTTCACATCCATAAGTGACACACTCAAGAGGCAGACTCAGTGAGCACCAAAGCCCCACTGAAGCAAGTCCTGCTCCATAAGTGTGTCTCCAGCACAGCAGTTCTCCCAGTGTAGACACAGCTGGCCCTCACAGCCATTTGGCCTGGAGATCAATTCCTCCCAGTGATACCAACAGCAATTAAGGGTTAACTACAACAAGACTGTGCACACAGCCTACAAAGGGGAGCACCAAGAGTGTCTACCTCAGGTAAATGGGGAGGCTGAGCCACTGGGCGCTATAGAACACCTAGCACACAAAGCTACTCTATCAACACAGGGAGTTAGGATGCTACCTGATTTTTAGGACTGACTGGGATTAAAATATATCCAATAGGTCAGCTGAACTTGGATGCTGAAGGCAACATAATGACAAAAACTAATATCTTGTGAGCTTTCTATGCAAACATTACTAACACTAAGCATCTTCAGGAGTTATCCTGCATTATCTCATTAACGCTTATAATTTCATGGCATAAGAACTAAATTTATCATTATTTTATAGCAGAAACCAAGGCTTAGGAAACTTAAAGAGCATCAAATGATAGACCCATGGCACAAACATGCCTGTTTGGTGCCAACACTCCTTATCTATGTGTTTCTTAGAGATATAATATGGTTTGGGATGTGTATTCAATTTGAGAGACATAGAAAAGTACATACAAAAAAGTTAAAATTAACCTTACTTTTACCATGTAAAGTAGTCTATATATATATATATATATATATGCCAGTGTCCGTTACAACCAGGACAACAAACCGGTCACCATGAGCTGGCATTGACCACCTCTCAGTCCCTCCCCTCCCCCCGCCATCCCTCCTGTGAGCTGGGTGGGACAGGACTGGGGACTGGAGAGTGGGCTGAATGGCTGACCTCTTGGGTCTTGCCCCCAGCCCGCAGGCTCTGATGGATCAGGGATGGTGAACGGGGAATCAGGGTGAGTGGTGGGAGGACTGGGATGGCTGTCAGGCTGTTGGGATCACCAGCTCAGCCCCAAGTACTTGGGGCTCAGGCCTGTGGGAAAGTGGGTACCAGCCACTTCACCATGTGGCCTGCACGTGCCAGGCCAGCCGCTGATGGATAGTGCTGCTCACTCGGGGCCACTCACCCTGGGGTGGGTAGGTCTCGGGTGTGCCACTCGCTTCTGTCAGCGCCTCAAGCCCTAGCAGCAGCAGCAGTGGCGGTGGTGCCAATACTCCTTATCCATGTACTAACATCTGAATTATGGGGGTGAGCATGAGCGTCCAGAAAGGGCAGTGCTTTCCATGAGCGGCTGGACTGGTGCATGTGCATGGAGGTGAAGTCACTGGTGCCCGCTTTCCCACAGTCCTGACCCCCCAAGCAGCCAGGGATGATCTAGTGACCCCAATAGCCTGACAGCCCTGCATCAGAGGTGGTGTTTGGCGTGGGGACTGGCGAATGGGCAGAAGATGGAGGCTTGGTACCTAGGGACCCTACCTGCACGATTTCATGCCCTGGGCCTCTAGTATAACATAACCCTTCAGATAACTACCCTCCTATTAGCACTGTAGTAGGTCCTGGATATGTGTAGTTATTAGTTTAGCATACATAGTTTTTTACTAAATGTATAAGCTCATATATAGTGTTCTGCAACTTTTTATATTAAAAATATATTACAGCAAATCCTTTTCAGAAAGCAATACCTTCTATATTCGTGCATCTTTTCCCCCTGAAGAAAACAGTATGACAGAGTATGTATGCCTAAATATGTACATGTGATATATGCATATATATGTACACACATACACACAGCATATTTACATTTTTAAGTGGACATTGCCAATAGGGAGTTATACTGATTTATATTTTTACCAGCATATGGTGTAAGAACTCCCTTTACTCACAACTTTGTGAAAACTGATTATTATTAATTTTAAACAGTGTTATGATTCTGATAGTGGGAACTATCTCATTTGTTTGCAATTTTTAGGTTGTCATTAAGGAATATTTCTTGCATATTTAATGACCTTAACATAAATATGTTTCCTCAATATGCCACATAAATATACCTTTTCTTTAGTTGACAACTGCCTACTGTGTAACTTGGGAAGTAGGGTGGATAGTGCTGGGGAAAGCAGGAACGTGGAGGTAGGTGTTATACCATGGGAAGGGGACCTTGGGGCTGTACTAACTATTTCATAGAGCTATCCCTCTATGAAAGGCTATCCATAAATATCTCATGATCAAGGCCTTTGGAAAGAAACACTCATTTGAAATGGTAACAAAAGAATGTTTCAAAGCACCATGTTTAATCTCTGATCATTTATACTCTCTTATCATGATTTTTTTCACATCTAGATATCTGATTCCTAGTTTTTAAAATAAGGATAAGATTTTCTTTTATTTTAAAAGGATATCTTGAACATATGAGAAAAAAAGACACGAGGATGCTTTGAAAACACATCATTACTCCTTAATATGGTAATTACTTTTATTTTCTTTTGTTTGTTCCCCAGGACATCTCTCAGGTCTGATGTAACACATTTCAAACCCACCCACACACTCTTATAAATACACTTAAAGATAGTGACAATAACATCTCTCCATTCTATGGGATTGCCATTAATTGCCTTTCAGGCATAAGGAAGTATGTCTTACTCTAACGTCAAGATTGGGAATTGTGGAGTTGTAGTTAAGGACTGGGAGTGGCAGAGTCTTATAAAGAAATGGAAAGCTCAGGAACACTGCTTCCTTTTGATTCAGAAAAATCTAAACCTGTTGTCCTTCAGGGCAAGACACAACCACTTCCATTAAACCAGGGTTTTCTCAATAAACATCCACATGGGTTCTCTTGACAATCTGACCTATTCCAATCCGGTGGGCTGCCCTCCTTATGCCCGGAGGGCCTATCAGATGGAATATTATTAAACCAGGTTTAAAAAATGCCCTTGGCTGTATTACAACCGTTATCCTTGATCCATTAGAAATGATCCCCAAATCTTTGTCTAACCAAATGCAGTTTTACTAAACACTATACATGTTTAATAGCCAACCGACTTTATTCATTGTAATTCAAGGTTATGCCTCTGCTGCTGTCATAAATCACCTGTGATGTTCTCCATGTAATACCAGCATAACCTTTTGCTGTATCTTGCTGTCAAAACATTGCTATTTGAATTGATGTAATTTTATTCCACACGTGGGCCCCTCTCTGTAACTTATAGAAGAAAGCATTGACCACCTCTGAGCCCTCTCTCCAAATACCAGTATCTGCGATAATTAAAACTCTGAGCCAATGGGAGATTCTTAACAGTTGTGCTCATCCCTGCGAAAGTTTTTGTGTAGGTAGAGCAAACAAGGGCTGGACCGTGTGCAATGGCTGGTCCAGGCTGGATGATATTGGAAGCTTTATTTGTTTAGCATTCCAAAGGACCCGTTTATGAGCCAGCCATCATGCTTCATGGGACACCTTTCCCCCCACCCCGCCTCCCCGGCCCCCCCCACCTCCCCTCCCTCCCCACCTCCCCGACCCCCCCACTTTCCACCCCCATCCCCCCCACTCCCCCACCTCTCTCTCTCCCCACCCTCCACCCCCCACCACCAGCGGCAGCCTGGTGGAAAGACCCCCATTTCCAGGACCTCAGAATGGCTGTCCTTAAACTGCCTGAAACAAAGGGTTCCATCACTGTCCGTATGGCCTGTGCAGTACGTGGATGTTTCCCTGGCTGTTTGTAGGACATCAATCTTCTCCAGATGCTTGAATCATGCTTGCCAAGTAGGTGCCCATTTCAAAGCGTCTCTAGCCACACCAGTGGCTGATAACGAGAAACACTGCCCGACACCCCTTTTTCTTACCTGACACTTGAAACACAATATGATAAACACTGAGTGGCCACTCTGAATGCATAATAATCTGGCCACTCAATATATATATATGAGGCCTGGTTCATGGATCCATGCATGGGTGGGGTCCGGCCAGCCTGACCATGGGGAGGGGACATGGGCAGTTGGCTGACCTGCCTGCTGGTCAAACTCCTGGTTGAGGAACAATTTGCATATTAGCCTTTTATTATATGGATCTCTGCATTCAGAGATCTTAATAATCTGGCCACTCAGTGTATTTCAGCTGAGACGTGTTTCCTGCTCTCTGTTTTCACATGCATGCTATCAGAGAGGGACACGGGAAGTCTAGGCAGCCCAGCCTACACGGTTCTGAGACTAGAAATTAAGTTTCTAGCAGGAAACCACATGCACTTTGAGATCTGGTCCAACATGCAACCAAACCCTCCTCCTCCCCTGGGTCCTGTAACTACAGTCATTATGTTCATTTACCAGATCCGCGGGCTCTCTCTGCTCTCCGAGGCAGCTTTAGAGTGAAATAGACCGAGCACATGTCCTCCTGACATGCTCTCCCAACATTCACATTCTTTGAGAAAAACTGAATTTTCCTTCCTATGAATATAGAGTCAGATTTCATTATTTCCTTAATTGAGCTTCCTTAGTCATATCAAAGATGCAATCCGGGAACGAATTCTTTAAAATACAAAGGGCTTACAGCCTGTTATTGTTCCTAGAAGCGCTGCTCAGGAGGTCTCTGTCTGCTGACCTGGGAAAGTGGTACAGTCATTATGGATGTAAGTATAGGGGAGATGTGTCTGCACCTTCACGAAACTGTGTGGGGTGGGGTGTAAGAAGGGCTTGGAGTTAGAGCAGAGAACGAAGGGGGAACACACAGGATTCGATGGAGGATTTCACGAGGACACTGACCTGCTGAGTCAGAGTGGACGGCTGAGAGTGACAGCAGGTTGGTTTCAGTTCCATGGGAAATGGAACAGCGTGTTACAGGAGAAGTCTGCTGAAGTCTGCTCTCTGCAGGTGGATGGATGGAGAGCCTCCACAGATGAAGTCCTTTGGTTACTGTGTCGGGATGATCAGGGGGGAGAGGAGGAGGAGAAGTTTGAACAAGGAGCCTGAAACAGAGGCGATAAAAGTAGCGTTGGACAGGAAACCTCTGGGAGACCCATTACAGAAAGTTGGTAGCTTACCAGTTATGCCAAAACACAGCCAAAACAACTACACCCTGTCTCTAACACAGGGAAAAAAAGCATGCAAACCCAGCTGGAGCATCATACAGAGAAATCTGCCAACATGTTGGCTGCATTTCCTACATGTTAGCTATTTGTTTGAATACTATAGACACAAAACTGTTTTTAAGAATTAGGTGTAATGGCTGCAGGAAATAGGTGGGGCGGGGAGAAATCGAGATTTGATTTCTAAGTTGGTTTCAAATTAGTGCAGACACCAATGCTGTGTGGCCATGTATGAACAGGAGACCCTAATCAGGGAAGAGAAAGGACACAGACTAACATAGTTATGTGAGCCAATGAAAGGATGTCATTGCACATAGTGGTTAATTAAAAACTCTGCCTTTGGCTTAGAAAATGTTGTTATGTTTCTATAAAAGGGAAGCTTATTTAAATATAATGAATCCATAGAAGGCAAGTCCAGCTACTTCATTTCCCAGCACCAATTCTGTTCTGGGAAGAAATCACTCTTTGGGTTCTTCTGGAAAAATGATCTTTCTCAAGCCTTCCCAGTAAGATTATGGGGAAAAGCTACATGTTGAGGTTGATAGCAGGAGTTGAAAGGTCAGCAAAGCTCTAATGAGGCTCATTCATTGATTCACTTCACACATGTAGATTACACTCCAGTTCAGATCTCTTTGAGGTCAGTTGCTGCATCCATCTTTCTATCCTTCTCAGTACTTAGCACCAGTTTGTGAGTTAAATGAGTTTGGCAATGATGACTGTGGCTGAAGGTTTTAGAGAAGCCTCAGGGGGGGAAGGAGAATTTTAACTGGTCCTTGAGTAGAGGAATAGTCTATCTAGAAATTAAAAAAGGTGAGCAGTTATAGCTGTTAATAAGTTTGGAAGTAAGATTTGTTTCCTAATCCAAATATGGACAGATTGACTTAGACCAGTGGTCAGCTAACTGCAACTTGAGAGCCACATGCAGCTTGCAAGCTGTGGTTTGTCATTCTGTTGACTAATGAGTTTGCTGACCATTGACTTAGACCATTGATTCTTCCATCCACCCATTTATTCTCCCACCCATTTATCCATCCATCTCTCCCTAAATACATGCGTGCATGCACCCAATAATTCATTTAAAACCCACTCTGTTCTAGATATTGTGCCATATCTTAAACATGTGTTACACATAAAATATTTAGTCTCCACCCTAATGAAACTTAGAATCTAGTGGGGAGAGACAAATAAGAAACAAACAACTGAGTCAAGAAAGAAGAAAAAGGAATCCAATATTTTATTTCTTAGAACTCTTAAGATCTATGCTTTGGGCAACCTTCCTATCTAATAAAAGAGTAATATGCAAATTGACCATCACTCCAACACACAAGATGGCTGCCCCCATGTGGTCAAAAAATCCTGCCCCCATGTGGACACAAGATGGCCACCAAAAGATTACCAGCAGGGGAGGGCAATTGGGATGGACCAGGCCTGCAGGGGAGGGCAGTTGGGAGGGACCAGGCCTGCAAAGGAGGGCAGTTGGGGGTGATCAAGCCTGCAGGGGAGAGCAGTTAGGGGTGATCAGGCCTGGAGGGGAGGGCAGTTAGAGGCAAACAGGCTAGCAGGGGAGTAGTTAGGCATCAACCAGGCTGGCAGGGGAGTGGTTAGGGGGTGATCAGGCTGGCAGGCAGAAGTGGTTAGAGGCAATCAGGAAGGCAGGCAGGTGAGCAGTTGGGTGCCAGCAGTCCTGGATTATGAGAGGGATGTCCGGCTGCCTGTTTAGGCCTGATCCTTGTAGGTCCCAGATTGGAGAGGGCGCAGGCCTGGCTGTGGGACACATACCCCCATTACACAAATTTCTTGCACCGGGCCTCTAGTTAGTATATAATACAGTATTGTCAACTGTAGTCAATGTGCTATACATCACAGCCCCAGGATGTACTTATAACTGGGAGTGTGTATCTTTGTTACAAAAAAATGTATAACTATGTATGCTGACAGATGTTAACTAGACTTACTGTTGTGATCCTTTCATAGTATATGCATATATCTTATTATTGTAGTGTGCATCCGAAACTAATATAGTATTACACAAAAAAGAAAAAATCCAGATTACTCTGATAGGAAATAATAAGAGGTGGGTTGACCAGGAGAGTAGGAAAGTCCTTTGACATTGAATTTGGTACGGGAAGGAGGGCTGTGTGGTGGTTTCATGTCCCAGGCAGAGGGAACTGCCTGCAGACACCTTGAGATGGAAAATATCCTGGTTCTTTTGGGAACCAAAGAGAAGGTTTGTAACTGAATTTTTGAGATTTGGTTTTGAATAAAGTGAAGCTCTAGAACATTGGTTCTCAACCTTCCTAAGGCCGCGACACTTGCATACAGTTCCTCATGTGGTGGTGACCCCCAACCATGAAATTTTGCTACTGTTATGCATCGTGATATAAAAATCTGCATTTTCCAATGGTTTTAGGTGACCCCTGTGAAAGGGTCGTTCAACCCCCAAAGGGGTCGCAACCCACAGGTTGAGAACTGCTGCTCTAGAATAAGGAGGAAATTCACAGCCTAAGCAGGAGTGAAGCATCACTTAGTTCATAAAGATGCCCTGGGCCATTCAGGGCTGGGAGTACAGCAGCAAAGCCTGCACTCCGGAAGGAGAAGACAAATCAGAAGAGAGTGGCTCAATAAGCAATCTGAGTCCAGGTCGAGATAAGGTGCTACAAAGATGTCACAATATCATGGGGGTGATAATGAGGCTTTGAATAGGGAAGTCAGAGAAGGCGCTGGAGCAGGCAGCAGCAGCACAGCCAAGTGAGAGCATTTGAAGAGAGCATGTACAAAGGTCCTGCTCTGAGAGTCTGTGCAGCTTTCTTTCCCAAGCATCACAAAGGCTGGGGAGCCTCGTGGCCCCTCTGTCCCAGAGCAGGCCTGCAGTCCTCACTGCTGCAGAGGCAGCCCATTGTTTGGGGAAGCCCAGGTCATCCGGGCATGATGCATCTCCTGTCTCTCCCCCATCGTCCCCACCTCTACCTCTCTGCACCGTTATGTGAAACCTCTCTTTTCACTCCAGCTGCCCCACCTCCTCCTTCTTGAGATAGGTGCTGGAAGTTGGGAGGAACCCCAAACCTCCACATGAAAGAAGCCAGTGTGGCCCTGTGGCCTGGCCCAGGAAATGGGGCCCTGCAACGTGAGTGTGGGCATGGTTCGCTGATAAGCAAGGGCACACCAACCACCAACCCTGAGTTCCTGTTGGGGTGCTGGGCCCAGCGCCTGCTTCCTGACATGCATGCAGATGTTTGGCTGAGAGGGTGAGCTCGCAGTGTGGGGGCCAATATTAAGATCAGAGTAACATGGAGAACAGCTGTCAAAGGCAGATGAGCTGAGATGTCCCCGACTTGCTCTCTAATGAGAAACTAGGTGTAAAAATAGACAAACATGCCTTCTTTGTAGAATTCAATCACCCAAGTATCAGACTAGTTGAGTGCCTATTATATACCATGCACTCAGCTGATATAATTCCTACAGGGGTCCTTTGCCCTAAGTCTAACTTTCCTCATTTTACCCGCAAGGGTGAGGGAACAGTGGACACACTAGAAAGAAATGGAGCGGTGGTATGAGTGCAGGCCTTCTGCCCACAGGCCCTGGGCCCCCTCATGAGACACCAACCGCCTGCTCAGCACCGTGGGTCAGCCTGGACCAGGCCAGAGCAGGGATGGCTACCCAGGTTAAAAGCATGAGTTAGAATCTCAGGGTAACTTTAGTTCTGGCCACGTGAGCTTGGGACAGTAACTTACTTTCTTTTTCATTTTTAAATATATTTTATTGATTTTTTACAGAGAGGAAGAGAGAGGGAGAGACAGTTAGAAACATCGATGAGAGAGAGACATCGATCAGCTGCCTCCTGCATGCCCCCTACTGGGGATGTGCCCAAAACCAAAGTACATGCCCTTGACCGGAATCGAACCTGGGACCTTTCAGTCCGCAGGCCAATGCTCTATCCACTGAGCCAAACCGGTCTTGGCAAGTAACTTACTTTCTTCAGCCTCAGTCTCTGATCTCTAAAATGGGAATAATCATAAAGTCTATCTCGCAGAGTTGCTGAAGGATTAAAGAAGTTTGTATATCAAGTCCCCAGCAACATTCCTGGCATACTTGGCACTCCATAAATGTGGAGAGAATAAAGGGTGCCTGGTCACATCCACCAGCTCATCCTATCTCCCAGAGTGGAGGGCTGGCCCCGTTGTAGCTAGCAGGGGACACTGATGTAAGAGTGTCCCCAAGATGGGTGACCAGCCTCTCTAGCCCTGTCCATGGTGCAGGAGCCCCCCGTGGTCCTCATCATAGCACAGGCTTCCCTCCACCCAGCCTGGCAGTTGCAGCCAGAAGCAAAAATGCCAGGGGTATGGGAGTGGCAGTGAGTGTGACACTCAGTGTCTAGGCATATCCACAACCCAAGTCTCTTGTCAGAGAACAACCAGGTTCCGCCATTGAAGAGCCTCAGTCTGAACCAAAGTGCTGCCTTTTAGCAAAACCCTTGCCTCTTGTGTCTGCTGGAGCCTAAGGAGGACCATTTACATTAATACCTGCCCCCAGTCGGAACATTGCACTGTGAGTGAATCGGGCTCTATTAAGAAGAAATTCATTTCTAATTTAACTTAAGTGTGTGTGCATGCTTACCCCATCAAATGTCTTGCCTAAAATATTATGTAAAAAAAAAAAGTTAAAAATAAGTGAGTCACATGATTTTTGAAGTTGAAAAACTAAACCAGAAAAGAACAAGGGGAAGTGAAGTGGTCTGAGTTCCCCGGAAAGGCGTGTATGCAGACTCTTGCTTGCTTCTCTCCAGATCAGCATGCAGTGCTCAGCACAGAGAGCCATCCAGAACAACCGGCTAGAGGCCAGGATGGCAGTGATCACATGTACTTTGTGCCACTGGGCATCCGCCCGCCCTCCGCCTGGCTACTGTGTGCCTGTGTGCAGCTAAAAAGCTAGAATGGGTGTGCTGTTCATCCCTGCTGTGCTGGTGCCTGTCCAAAATTCCCCACAGAGTTAGCACCTGAGTCAGGTACTTCGAGATGAGGGGGTGGGGGGGCCTCTCATAGCCTGGGGTCACCCCGTCTCCTCCTGCCAGGATGTAGGACCCTGGGGCGATGAGCCCTTCCCCTCCCTCTTCTACAGGGCCGCCATTTTCAGCCACAAATAGGCCACTAATTATTATTTTTTATCTGAATAATGAATATGGAGAATGAACTCCCTCCGTTTTGATGTACAACAACAAAAATCAGATGCAATCTGGGGAGGCCACTGGAGGAGGTGTTACAAAACCTCTAAAAGTGACCAAGTTTAAATTAAGAAGAGTGTACAGCCTGATCATTTTACTGCTTCTTATTTTTTTTAAATAATGATGCAGTTTTCTATTAATAGAAAGATACTATGAAATAGGCAAACATCATTCAAGAACGTTCCACCCTCTACCTCATTCCCTCTATCCCCCTTCCCCTCTGATACCTTCATTCTTCAGCAGGGGTGTGATTGAAGCGAGTAGGGGCGGGAATTGGCAAAGATCCAGTTGCCAATGAAGAGAGCTCCTGCTTTATGGTCAGGAATGATTAATCTTTATGACCTTTCTCTTCATTATTGACTCACAACAGTTGGGAAGTTAAGCCAGTCCTGCTGCTGTCAGTGGCTAAAATCCCTCCTAACCCAGACCTACTTCTGGCTTCTAATGCCCAGGCGGCGACCCCAATCCAGCCTCCTTCATTTGCCTCTGGGAAATGTACTTAACCCCAAGAGGAAATGCTACCATGGGTTATTCTGGGACCTGACCTCAGGACTGCTGTGTATTTGGGGGTGATTATGGAGCTCGGGAGATGAAGCCACATTCAGGCACGTCTGAGGGCATCAGGCTTTGCCAGGACAGCTTTCTGTGGTTGGCAGGGGATCCAGGGGATTCAGCAGCAGGTGCCTTCAGAAAGGCATGAGGTGAGAGGCAGGTAACATTAAAGAAGAGAGAAGCTCTCCCTTGATGATTTCTTCTTACATCCGCAGAGGTTGGTCAGCAATGAGGAGGGGCAATGTCTAGGTAACCACGCTGTGTCATAGTTAGCAGACGGTCTGGAGTGGAAGTCCTGTGACATCCACCCTCCACTCTTAGAAAGAGCATTCCCTTCCCTTGGGAAATGGCTTACAACAAAGCTGTTGGGTAATCCCCGG
The DNA here is from genome assembly GCA_011751065.1 of Lasiurus cinereus. Lineage (NCBI taxonomy): Eukaryota > Metazoa > Chordata > Mammalia > Chiroptera > Vespertilionidae > Lasiurus > Lasiurus cinereus. Next base: position 24,119,716 of record JAAGEH010000040.1, read on the forward strand.
CTTAACGCCACACATTGCACATTCCCCAGTGCCCAGCGCCTTCATTGCCCTGCTTGACAGTTCCATAAATGTCTTCCGTCATCTGTAATGTCCACTTCTTTAAAGAGTGGAGAAGATTCACCTTAACATCATTAAATTAGTTAGAATGAAACCCTTTGAATATTAGAGAATAATATGCAGGCCTCTTTGAATATTAGAGAATCTACTTTCTCTCGTTAGGGGAGTAGCCGCTGAAAACTTCCCTGCCACAGCCATTTCTGAAACATGGAGGGAAACAAAGCCATTTCAAGACAAACATGAACTGAATCGCCTCTAACAGGATGGACTAAACCTAATCAGAACTATGGTGATCACATCTCAGTGACTACACGATTCTATAAATTGCTTGTATCTGGTTTTTAAATATAGCACAGAGTTTTCACAGCAAGAGTGAGATGGGTGTTGTCGGACGTGTTTGAAGTTAAATGAGATGTGACTGGAAGATCACATTCCCATCCTTTGCACTTACTAGTAAGATAACTCTTAGTTATATAGGGTGGACAGCCTACTACAGGCTCTTAGGCTGCAGAAAAAGTCCCGTGTGTGTGTGTGTGTGTGTATGTGTGTGTGTGTGTGTGTGTGAGAGAGAGAGAGAGAGAGAGAGAGAGAGAGAGAGATTATTCAGAATCATTCTGAAAAATAATTTTCAGGGAGCATCTACACATGTAAACACTTTTCCAGTGGATTTATTTGGGGAAGTATGGTTTAAAGTGTTTGAAATGTAGACAACAACAATAACTAAAAAGATAATAAATTTTCAATTTTGGTTCACTATAATCCCCGTCTCAAGGAAATTTGGGTAATTGTAGCAGTAGTAGCAATATAACAGTGAGTCTTTTAATCTGCTCGTTTATTTAAAAAATCAAAGAGAAAGAGAAACTGGCAAGAATGAAGAGATATTCCCAAGATGTTTCTTATTGGATCAATACTGTGACCCAAATTCCCAAATAAAGAAATTTAAGTGTGTAAAAATAGACCACTCATTTTATAAAACTCTTAGTTCTGCAAAGTTTTAGTCAAGAGAATGAGATTAACCCCCTCAATGTCATTTCCAGTGAACGTGACCAGCCCTAGTGGAGAACACTGAGCCCTCCGGCAATGGAATTACTCAGACACAGCACCCAATGGTCCAAGTGTGAGCATTTCCCAGGCGGATGCAGGCATGAGAGCCCAGGGCACTCAGGAGGGGGAGGCAAGTGATGGAGCTACGGCTCAAGTCCATAAATGGTAACCATAAAAAACACCTCTTAGATATGGGGTTACCTCTTCTTAGGATGAAATACTGCTTCTTTAAAATATCTATGTTTATAAATGTTTTTATATAGATCTAGTGGGGGGCATGCTCAACAAAATTTTGAGAGAGTCGAACAGTTCTGGTACCCGTTCTTCAACAGAATTTAACAGTAAATTATTTCACCTGTAAACAGCTGGAAGCACACTTTTCCCTTTCTCTAACAGCAAATTTTGAAGGAAAAAGGGTTTCCTGGGCAATGAAAAGAAACTTAAAGTAAAGAATATTATTAGCAATTTGGTGTATAATGTCACATAGTCTTACTGATCCGATGACTCCTGAAGACTGCTTTTTGAATGCGTGAGCTTTCCCATCAGCTTTACAAACAGTTTTTGAACTCAGGTCTGGGGGAGAGACTAAGTTTGCAGGGAAAATAACACGTGGCAGGTCATTTAGCTAATGTAACAGACATTTTATGTTTGCCCCCCATCTGACTCAGTCTGTGAATGCTTACCTAGGCCCAGGAGCCGGGCCCAAGTAAGCCACGGCCCTGTCTGTGGCCAGGCGTCCACCCTGAGTCCGATTTGGTTTCTCTCACTCATTTTTTTCCTGCTCTCTGGCTCCCATGGTGAATTCTTCCAAGGCAGGCAGACTAAGCCCAGCTTCCTGAACTCAAACACTTGAAGAAGCGATAGTCTCCATTCGTCTCTGACATCTCACAGTAGGGACAGGCCTCGCTCCAGAAAAGGAAAGCATGCGCAGGAAATAGACATGCTTCTAGTGATTAAAAAGGAAAACCAGGTTAAAATTTAATGAGGTTTGATCTTCCTAATCAGCCACATCATTCTGTGAAGAGGAAAAATGAAGACGCCAGTGAGCCTTGTGTGCCAGATACTCGGATTGGCAGGGGGGTGCAGTTTACAGCCTTCCCCACAGGTCGTTTGCTACTACCGCTACAGTTACCATTTAGGCTTAATTTGTTTGGCGCCTGTTTATTTTTCTGTCCGGGTTAGGTGTCTGCTGTGCTCCGCTGTGACCTGGAGCGCACTCTGGCTGCTGCACCCAGGCCAGCAGGTGGCGGGATGATGGAGGCTGGATGATGGATGGCGGATGATGAATGATGGATGGCAGACGGAGTGGAAGCCGCGAGGCTCCAGTTTCCCCAAGCCCAGCGAAGCTCAGCAGAGGGGCTCGAGTGGGACTCTGCTGCCCTTAATTTGATTTCTTCTTATGCAAAACCATTTCCTGGGAGACAGTCGTCTTACTTAAGCTTAACTTTTAAAAGCAGTTCACCCTCACCACCGTTTCCCTTCAGCTCCCAGAGTGATTCTTGCAGCAAAGCCTCTTTAACAAACCAGCAGAAATGCCTCGGAGCCGGGGTCTGCATCGCATTCCCAGTGGCAGCCTCCGGATTGTTCAAACTCACAACTCCTGACTGTTTAGTGAGGGCACCGGCCTCTTTGCCCTTAGTTGTCAAATAAAACCATGACCACATCCAACCCAACAATAGCCATCTGGTGTCACAGTTACTGAGGCTGGTATTTTAAGCTCAATTAATCAAAATTACACCTTTTTTTTTTTTTGGTAAGGTTGGCAAAAAATATATTTTTTTGGTGTGTCATGGAATTTTAGTAATCAGTTCATGTGTGCCATGAAATGAAAAAGGATGAAAATTGCTGATCTACAAGGATTTGCTTTTGAAATCTTGATAAAGGTCAAACCAAATGCTTCCCAGGGTTCACATCACATTTGTAAGATTCAAATAAGCATTTCCCAATCATTTCCGTGGCTGCCCGATTGCTTCCTGGTTTCCCGCCTGCTGCCCGAGGCTCTGGCACAGGTCCTCTGTGTGCCCGGCCGCTTCTCTCCTCTTGGGCCTCCACCTCCCGTCATGTTACCGAAGCTCTGTCTGAACGTGAAGAGACAAATGGAGAACTGGGGCAATTATACGAATAATTTAAGTGGAAAAAGAGCACACCAGCCCTCTGTCCTAGTTATCTGGACATTTCCAGCAGCACCTTTCTCCGCTTCGGGGCCTGGACGCCTGCCTGGCCTCCTTGGGTGCAGACCTGGTCCATGCCCTGTGGCTGTGAGCATCACAGGGTCTACACATGACCGCCTCACTTCCTGCCACTTCAGGGCGAGTCTCCTCTAGGGCGGCTGCACCATGCCGGAAGGCTCAGCTCTGAGCCGTGGCACTAACCGAGACAGCCTGTCACAGTTACTGAGGCTGGTATTTTAAGCTCATAACTGACTTGGAGCAGGTCCCCGAGTCCTTGGGGGCAGAAGCGACTGCTGTTCTCACTCACACATGCACTCACGCTCTCTCGGGTCATTTCTGCAGTGCTTGCTCTGTGCTGGGCCCTGAGGATGGACAGGGACACGTCTGCGCACCAGCACTCGAAGAGTCGGAAGACGCCTTAAACAGTAGTCAGTCACTTGAACAATGACTCCATTGTGGGCAGAAGGACACACCCTCTAGAAGTTTCAAACCCACAGGAGCAGAAGCCACAAACAATTTCTCAGGAACAAACTTTTCATGCTTATCTTGTTTTACTTCTCTCTTACAATCCCTGAAGGGAGAGATAAGCATGTTTTTAAAGATGTTCAGTTCTAGGAGTTCCGGGTAAGACATTGCAAACATATGAGGGCTTGACAGTGCTGTGTCCGGTGTCTGCCAACCACCCTCTGGGCAGGTGGCCGCAGCTGCTGTCCGAGTCTAAGGAAGGCCAGGAAGAAGCCTGCAGACGCCCCTTTTATGCACCGATGACTAATTATGCATTGGTGCCTAATTTTTGTTGCTTATGCAGTTGCTGGGATCACACGGAGATCTAATTACTCTACATGACTAGTCATTAACAATCTTCTAAATCCATTTGGTGTTTGCATGCTGGCATTCAGTGTATGCTGATAAACCTAACGTATTCATGCCTCTAAGGATGTGGTGGCAGGCTATGCTAAGAACTTGTTTTAGGAAATGTGTACTTGAAATCCACATTTTGCAGAACACTGAAGGGTGAATCCCCCAATATTTCTCTCAAGTGTAGCATCCTGCCTTCCTTCTCACTTTTACAGCAGAGTTCTTTGATGCCCCTCATACCCTGCGTTCATGTAGCTACAACGAAATGACACGAAGTCACCTCGAACTTCAGAGCATTGATTGGTGTTTGGTGATGGAAGAAGATCAAAGTGATTAATAGCAGCCCTTTTCATTCAGATTAATCACACTGAGATGCAACCTCGGATCCATTTGCTGAAACAAATATTAGGGATAAGTACCTTATTATTATTTTTCATCAGAGAAGGGGAAAATAAACCTTGAATTTGAGCCATAAAAAGACTCACTGTAAAGTACAAAGTTTTTGACATTATTCTTATTGCTGCTGTTGTTGTTATTATTATTATTATTATTATTATTATTATTCCTCATCAGAGGAGCCTGTAACTGAGGTACGTGCCCTTGATGGGAATCAAACCTGGGACCCTTCCATCTGCAGGCTGATGCTCTACCCACTAAGCAAAACCAGCCAGGCCTGGTGTGTTTTAGGCCCTGCTCCATGCTTGGTGTTCCCCATCTCGTGTACCCCAGACCCAACTGCGGGTGGTGCTGTCCTTGATGTATGGGTGAGAAGCTGATGGATGGAAGTGAACAGCCGCTCTCATGTAAGGCTGAACTGGTGTCCTCGGAAAGGGTTGGCCCCAGGAGTAGTAGGCAGTACTGGCAGACATTCTTTATGGACAAGGCCAGGCAGAAGGCAACACTCGGTAGTGCAGAAGGCTGACCCCTTCCATGCACAGGGCAACCCCAAACACAGGCACCCTGGTTCCCAATGTCACAGCTGCATGCGGTGCCCTGGTCACAGCACCTCTGGGGACAGATTCCACAGCAGCTGTGGGGACAGCGGTGGGGACTGCTGTCACTCCCTCTCTGTCTGGGCCCACACACTCTCCTCTTCCTCATATGCTTCCTCACTTGCTGTGAGCTGTGCTGCAGGCAGCTGAGCGGAGCCCCGAGCTCGGCTGCCCTTCCCCCTGCAAAGCCTGTGACAGACCTTCCTGCATGCGCTGGGCTGCGGGCCCCTCTCCAGTTGCACTTCCATGCAACGCTATGGTATGGCTTTACCAGGACCCTAAATCTCTCTCTATGTTACCTTTCCCCCAACCCAGGAGCATGCCCCCAGAGGGAACCCTGCTGTCTGCCTGGCGGAAACCTTGGCCGTGGGAGAAGCTGCTGCAGAGACGCTGAGACCTTCAGCTTGGCCTTCACTCCTGCTGAAAACCTGGCTTGAATCGTAAAGACTTTCTCACGTTTCCCTGGCCCCTTCTAGCCCCGCTGGCTTTCCTTCTGTCTGTCTCCTGACTGTCCTGCATGGACTGCTCCTTGGCTCTTGCAATGTGTGCTGTTTATTGTTTCAGCCCCTAATACCTCTTGTTCCATCCAGGACAAGCCCAACTTCCGCCCTTTCCTACTCTCACCCTCTGGGTGACCCACGCACCTCCTATGGGTGACATCCATATTTCTGTTCCCAGCTCTGCTGCTTCCCCAGGCCCTGGGCCATTCATCACTGCCTACTTGCTTAGCCCCTAGCCCCCCTCCCTCCACTCTCCACTCTCCCTCTCCTTTCTTTACCCGCCTCCCGGTTCCAGGCAGCCCATGGGACTCAGCAGAGCGAATCGCCTCCCAAAAAGTCTCAGTGCCTGAGGGCAGGTGTTGCCATGTGTATTTCTTTCACACACACCCAGAGAAAATGGTGCAAATACACCTTTCTCTGTCTCTCTCTCCATAGACAGCACTTACTCTCATTTCACCCATTTCCTCCTGCATGTAAGAAATAACACATGAAAGCACACACATGCACATAAATGGTCATGGCCATGGACTGGGTGTGCTTACGGACTTAGCATGCGTAAGTGTAAGTCAATCCTTGCTCCTGTTACTCCTGATACCAGGAGGCATGTTAAGCCTTGGCATGACACTGCCCTCAGTCAGCGAGGCTCCAGCTGCCATCTGTGCCCTTCTCTTAAACTCACATCTTAATAGAACTTTAAAATTCTGTCAAATGAATGAAACATTGATTTTCTTCATCTTAACTTAATCCCAACTCTCTAATATTTTTTCTTCGCAACCTCTTAAGTATTTTGTCCATGTGTAGTTGATTCTTATAAAAAATAATATTGATTATGTAGTCCTTGTCATATATTTTATTCACTTAGAATCATTTCATAAATACATTTCCATGTTGCTACCTAACTCTCAGTTAACATTTTAACAGCGCATAATGGCCCATCAGACTTCCTGCTGGTTCCTTCCTCCTTTGGTGAGCAATTTGTTTCTCATCATTCATGAGTTATCTATGATGTTTCTGAGGCCTAGTCTTTTTGCCATGGATGTGTGTCTGGGTTTTTTTTGTTGTTGTTGTTTTTTTCCCCATCCTCTGTTAAATACTGCCCCACCACCCTTGGATTATTGCCTATTTACTTGATTCCAGACTACGGAATTTATAAGTGCATGCTGTCATCAATTCACTGATCTGCCTTAGCTCAGATCAATGATTCTTGTCTGATTCTTTCAGCCTCTCTCCAATATATACATTCCTGGCTCCCTGTGGCTAGCGCTGCTGATCCCAGCTGCTCAAAGACTCCATAGAGTGCGAGGTATGTGTGCAATCACATCCCAGAATAATTGAAACTTTTTTAGAAAAACCACATATTTCCTTTCCTGAAATTATAGTAAATCTGCTCCTAGGATACCCATGGGATGCTTGATGATAATAATAAAAACAGCTGAGTATTGTTTTCAATTCTAGAGAAGATTTGGACAAGTCAATAGCAATCATAACACTACTTCACACCTCCGATGGGTGGACGGTGCTTTCAGAGCAGATGTGGTCTGGGTCCAGGCTGCATCAGGTAGGAAACGCAAAGCCTGCTGTCTTTCTTGACCTCAAGGAACATTGGATCAATCAAAGTTATGATTCAACACGGACACAGGTCAGGTTTCAGGACAGAAACTCAGAGACCAACCAAAATAAGGTAACATAGTTAGGTTTTGGGTAAATAGTCTACAGAAATGAATTTTATATACTTGAAAAAAAGGAAGGAAAAAACTCTATTCAATAAGAAAGATAAAATGTTGAGTAAATAGCATATCTATATAAAATGCATTTAAAAGCAATGGCTTTTCAATATAATGTCTTTGTTTTCCCTTTAAATTGGTCAGGGTTGATTTCTACTGCAGGCAACTCAGAATGGTGCATCAAACACTTTGGATTCACATCTTTCAATGAATCATTTATGAACGAATGTTGAGTAAACTTGTACAAAAGAATTACTGAACCTGGTTTCTGACTTCCAGGGGCACGTCATCTACGGAGGAAGAAGAGACTCATAAATGTGACAAAGTCCTTTGGGGTTGGATGAATTATAAATGACTTTTTGAGGTGCTCTCTGCACTTTGGTGTCAGAGAAATACTGTAATGTGGGTTTGGCCCTTAGAGTTAGCACTTAGGGACTGCAGAGACATGTGAAATTATTTTACTTTTAAGAGAGGGATAACAGGGCTCTTTCTTATTGATGAAGTGTTGTATAGAAAATTAATTAATAAATTAATTAAGCAAGAAGCACACACACCTGTCACTGTCTTTCTATTTTAAATTATAACAGTTTTATTCTGACCAGTTATTCTGGCATGATCTTGTTAGACCGATTTATTAATGACCATCCTTGATTCACAACTGCAGATAGAATTATGGAATGTCCAGTGGTCTCTAGTGATGCCATTCTACTGCAGCTCATTGCTGCTGAACTAGATCTTCACTGATTGAAAATACAAAGGTATATGTTATTTATTGCTAAATGAATGCAATGAAGTAGCAAGTAAAATGGAACTATTATAGATGGCGTCATTCCCTTTTTTAAAGATAATTTAAAATAAAATGTATCAATTGATTTTATAGAGAGAGGAAGGCGGAAAGAGAGAGAAACATTGATTTGTTGTTCCACTTATTTATGTATTGCTTTGTTGATTCTTGTATGTGCCCTGACCAGAGACTGAACCCACAATCTTAGATTATAGGGACCTTAGCTTTAACCAACTGAGCTACATGACCAGGGCCTGGTATCGTTCTCTTTTAATTCCAGACAAATATCATTTTTCTATTCATTGTATCTTTAAATACATATGCTGACAACATTTTGTGAACTGGAGATATCAGGGAAAACCTACTAGAAATGTGAGATTTGGGGTTTGTTATGACCCATGACAGAGCCTATGCAGAAAGAGGTCATTAATGATGGACTGGGCAAGGAATGTGGAAGAGCATCTGTATTTGCCACATTAGGGTGGGAGTGAAATTCCAGCCCTCTGAGAGTATTAAGATAACACAATAACTGGAAGAGGGATTGGGGAGAATAAGGGCTGGGGAGAAGAGATTGCCATCGACAATGAGTGGAGGAAGAATGAAAAAATGGGCTGGGACTCAAACCAAAATGGCGGCATAGGTAAACACCTACACTGCTGCCTTGCACAACAATTTCAAAACTACAATTAGAGACAGAACAGACATCATCCAGAACCACAGGAAAGCTGGCTGAGTGGAAATTCTACAACTAGAAAGAAAGAGAGGGGCTCACAGAGACCCAGAGGAGCTGCAAAAAGCTGAGGTATGGATACGTGCTCCTGGAGAGATCGGGTGCTGGAGTACCTGGCTGGCTTTCTCTGGTGGGAGGGAAACGGAGACTCCCAACTGCATTGAACCCCTTATTCTATGACACTAAATCCCAGGTCCAGCCGAAACTCATACAGGGGGAGTTTGGACTATGAAAAGGGAGAAGTGCACGGAAATTTAGGGGAGTCGCCGGAGGGCAGAAGTCGGGCGGCATGCACAGCACTGCTCGCAGCTGATTGTGCCACTGGCTTTCACAAGAGGGCAGGAAACAAAGCATCCCAACTGTGTCACTTCTAACTTAACTAAACCCCAGATTCGGGCGAAGTCCTGGGGACCCAGATTCATATGGTCCCGGATTGCAGGGGAGCAGGAAAGGCAGCAGTTTAGAGGCACTGCACGCGTAGGTGCGTGCGCGCAAGAGAGAGAGAGAGAGAGAGAGAGAGAGAGAGAGAGAGAGAGAGAGAGAGAGAGAGAGAAAACGCACACACGGGGACCACTCCAGCAATTACCCAGTCACGTGAGACTCGGGGCCCCCTGAAGGGTGGGGCCTACTGGAAGGCAAGGTGGTCCTTTAGGCCCTGAGACTCCATCCATCCCAAGCTCAACAGAGAGGCTTTTGCAGTTTTGCAAGTCTGATATCATAAGGCTGAATCCAACACAGAAATTTTCTTGGCATAGTGAAACTGCCAAGACAAGGGAAGAGATCACAAACAAAAGAAATGGAGGAAAACAAATGACTGGATATAGAGTTCAAAACCACGCTTATAAGGTTTTCCAAGAATATCCTAGAAAAGTTGGATAAAGTTAGCGAGACCCAAGAGGAGATGAAAAAGAACCAACTAGAGATGGAAAAGGACCAACTAGAAATTAAACATATACTGACTGAAATAAAAAATATTGTACAGAGACCTAACAGCAGACTAGAGGAAGGCAAGAATCAAGTCAAAAATTTGAAATATAAAGAATCAGAAAACACTCAACTGGAAAAGCAAGAAGAAAAAAGAATCCAAAAATGTGAAGTAATGTAAGGAGCCTCTGGGACAGTTTCAAGCGTACCAACATCAGAATTATGGGGGTGCCAGAAGAAGAGAGAGAGCAAGATACTGAAAACCTACTTAAAGAAATAATGACTGAAACTTCCCACATCTGGTAAAAGAAATAGACTTACAAGTCCAGAAAGCACACAGAACCCCATATAAATTAATCCAAAGAGTACTACACCAAGACACATCATAATTAAAATACCCAGAGTAAAAGACAAAGAGAGAATATTAAAAGCAGCAAGAGAAAAACAGTTCATTACCTACAAGGGAGCACCCATACAACTGTCAGCTGATTTCTCAACAGAAACATTGCAGGCCAGATGGGAGTGGCAAAAAATATTCAATGTGATGAATAGCAAGAACTTACAACCAAGAATACTCTACCCAGCAAAGCTATCATTCAGAACTGAAGGGCAGATAAAGAGCTTCACAAATAAGAAAAAGCTAAAGGAGTTCATCAACACCAAACCAGTATTATATGAAATGCTGAAAGGTACTCTTTTAGAAGAGGAAGAAGAAAAAGGTAAAAGATAAAAAATTATGAACAACCAATACATATCTATCAACAAATGAATCTAAAAATTAAGTGAATTAAAAATTTGATCAACAGAATAAACTGGTGAATATAATAGAATCAGGAGCATAGAAAGGGAGTGGACTGATAATTCTCAGGGGGAAAGGGGTGAGGGATGTACAGGGAGAGACTGGACAAAAATCATACACCTATGGATGAGGTCAACGGGAGGGAGGTAAGAGTAGAGGGAGGGGTGGGAGCCAGCTGGAGAGGAGCTATGGATGGAAAAAAAGAGAAACAAATGTAATAATCTGAATAATAAAGATTTAATTTAAAAAAAGAAAAAAGAAAAATGGGCTGGGGAGTAGGGATTGGCATTGACATTGAGTGAAATAGGGGTGGGGAGGAGGGCTGCCATGGACCATGAGTGGAGGAGGAGTGGAATAAGGGTGGGGAGAAGGGACTCCATTATTATTGAGTGGAGGAAGAGTGGGATAAGGGTGGGGAAGAGGGACTGCCATGGACCATGAGTGGAGGAGGAATGGAATAGGATGGGAAGGAGGGTCTGCCATGGACAATGAGTGGAGGAGGAGTGGCTATGGAGACAGGAAAGCTTGCTTGCTTGTGTGAGAAGTGGAGTGAAGGGCTCCGGGTCGCGAAGAGCAGGAGTCGGTGACTGCAGGCATCACCTCACTGGGCCACTGCACTTACCAGCTCACAAGGTAATAGGAATGGGAAGAAGCAGGGAATTTTGAAGAAATGATAAAGCATAAATTCACAAAATTTAGACATAGAATAGGGGAGTTAGGAGAAACTGGATGAAGAGTTAGACAACCAGTAGTCTGATGGTTTATTAACAGAGAGAAGCGCAGCCCCATGCATGGAGGTGCAGTCAGAGAGGACAGTCGAGTTTATAGACAAGATGGCACATGTGCTTTCAGGGATGTAGAAGAAGATCTGAAACCCATCCTCACAGAGCGGATGGCTCAATGTGAAATGAATGAACCAATGAGGATGGAACGTAGATCTCTGGCGAGTGGACATGGCTGAGCCATGGGAGAAAGAAGAAAGGAAAGGGGACCAAGAAGGGGCTGTCTGAAAAAAGGATGAAAAAAAAGAGTGGGACCTGGACTTGGAAGGCCGAGCGACGATGGATGAATAGTGTCAATTGCTAAGGCAGCATTTTGCAGATGTTGGGATCGTTGCATTTATGTCCGAGTTAGTTATGTTGCTATGTAACAAATGTCTGAAAGCAATAATATGCATTTCATTTTATTTGCCATTTCTGTGAGCCAGGACGTCGGGGAGTCCTGGTTTGAGGTCTCATATGCTTGCTGACATGCTGGCTGAGGTGCATTTATCTGGAAGCTTGGCGGGGCTGGAGGTTTTGCTTCTAAAACAGCTGTGGGCAGGAGGCTTTGGTTCTGCTCCCCCTGGATCCTTCCAGGGCTTCTTCAGCATCCTGTAGCAGGGCCTCCTCCAGAGGAGGGACCCCAGGTGGCAGCAAGAGAAAACCAGTCCTTTATGACCTCGAAAGTCCTGCCCCATCATTCCTGACTATCTGGCTTCTCAGCCATGCCAGCCTGGCCAGTGTCCGAGGGGACTAGACGCCAGTGTGAAGACCAGGGGGTGAGGCTCCTGAAGGCTGCTTAGAGGTAGGGACCACGCCGTACCTCCTCCAGCCGCCAATCAGGAACTCACCATTATTTAGCCTTTCTTATGAACCACTGAATTGTAAGAAGTCAAATAGATGGGAGATTTTCTGAAATAATGGAAATAAGCTGTCTTTTCTAATGAAGTCTTCTCTTCTTCCTGGTCCATTGGACCTCACTGTCAATACATGCTCTGAGTGGGTAGCTTGGGCTGCAGTGTTGTGAACTAACCGGGAAAACCTTCAGGGTCAGTAACCATGCGCTGGAATTATCCTCCTTGAGGAGACCCTGAGTGGAAGGGGCAAGCGGCAGGTGACTGACCGGCTTCAGTCCAGGCTAGTGTTGAGTGCAGAACTTGCTTTCTTGTTTTCTGACAGCGTGCATGTAGTCGGCTGTAAAGCTGCCTTGATTTGTAAACATTTATTGTAATTTTGTGTTTTATCCTTTGTTGTTTTAAAGGCTCTTCCAATATGATAAATACACAAGGTCTCCATTAACTAACGAATGCATCAGTTAAATTAGTATTTAGAAAAATCAGATGGCATTTTCAAAATAAGCCCTGGTTCTCAAGTTTGAGTGTGTGGCAGAATCCTCCAGGAAGCTTCTTTATTATAAGTGCAGACTCCCAGACCAACCAGCAGAGACTAACTCGCCAGGTCTGAAATTGGGCTCTGGCATCAAAATTTTAAAAGATCGGTGATGGTAATTCTGAAATATGTGACTCGTAGAAAGATACAGATCTGCATGCATGAAAGACTTTCAGCTTGTGTCATCTTAACATCTAACGTTTTGCAGAAGAAACTGGAGAGAATGAGAGGCTTCTGAGAAAATAGCTCTTAAAAGGATGCAATTCAAGCAAATGCACGAAAAAGCCTGGGCCTTCCTGTGGTTACCAGAGAAGAGCTGAAGGGCGGAGGAAGGAAGGGGCGGTGAGCAAAGCAGAAGAGATGGAGAGGACATCTGTCTCCCAGTGCAATTGTGAGGATTAGGGTTGAACATCAAGTGCCTAGAACAGTAACAGCCACAGAGTGGAACCTTCATACAACGCTGTTGATGATCATGAGCCTATACATTTTATCATTCAGGCGGATGGGATTACATTGCTGTCTTGGAAACTCTGTTACAGAGTCTGTGAGTAAGAACTTGGTACTGATCTCAGAGCCTCCTCTGTTTATAGTTTTCATAGTTTGCTACACACCAAAACGGAGAGTAAATGTATACAACTCTTACCCCAATGAGTCCAGACAACCTCCAAAAGTACTTGGATGCTACAAGTTAAAATGCACAAAACCACCTCCTGGGCTGCCCTGACAGAGAGGTGCCCATGAGGTGGTATGAGAGGCCTAGCATCTCCACAGCTCTGGACAGGGGTCTGAGCTCAGGTGCCCACGTGTCTGTCCCTTCCAGGCCGGGATGGAGGTCTGTTGCAGCCTCTCTCCTGGCTGGAGAGGCCGCTCCTCCCTGTGCCTCCACTCCGAATGTCTGTGTCCAAATTTCTGCTTCCCTTCCGGATACCAGTGGTGCTGGATAGGGCCCACTGTGACGTCCCTTCTTAGCTGGGTCTGCTCTACAAGAATCAGCCTCTCAATGAGGTTTGAGGACTGGGCATTAGGATTTCAGCACATGGACCAGGAGAGGGAAACAGTTTCACCCATAACAACCTTTTCCCCAAAATCACCCTGCAAGGTCTCATTTTATTTATAGGCTTTGGGATTGAGATTGTGGGTTTCCAATGAGTCGGCTTAGAATAGGACAGCCACACACACACACACCCAGAGCAAAAATGGCCAACGACTGCTCTTCTCACAGACTGCTTTTGTAATAAAACTTGTTTATTTGGTATGTGGGGGCAGAGAGGGGGTTGCTGGCATTGGCACAGTGAGCAACATCAAGCAGCAAAGAATCTCTCCCATGCCCTGGAGGGCTATAGCCACAGGGCCCCCGGGGGTAAGCACGAGGAGAGAAATGAAATCTGCTGGTCCAGCGACCTCAGCCCAGGGTGTGATGGCAGGGCTGAGTGGGTGGGCCCGGAGGCGCAGCTCCTTACACAGAACTGGTCATCTGTGTTGCTCCTCCCCGTGCTCCTGGGGAAGGACTGGAGGTGGGCTCAGTAGGAGAGTCTGCAGCAGACAAAGCCAGACCCTCAGAGCTGGTCCAGAGGTGATTCCCTTGTTGACAGTCTTTAGTATTAGGATCCAAGAGCTTCACTTTCCCAGCAACTCACACTACAAAGTTCCCTCTTGCTGTTGGTATTTCCTGTGGCTCAGACACTGTAGCTCTGTAACATGACTGAAAGGCCGCACATCACTTTGTAAGTCATCTCTAATCTCTTTGGGAACAGGATGGGATTTAATACAGTAAAGTGCTCAGAGGGAATTGGCTGCTTTATGTGTTCTCCATAAGGAACGTAATTGTCTCAGTCAAGCTGCTTTCAAAAGCTTGAAACTAAACAGGAAATATGAGTTAAGGAGAGGTCAAAGAATGGAGAAAGCTAACTCATGTAATTTGGACAGGGTGGCTTATTATTTTGGTTTTTGTTGTTGTTTGTTTGTTTGTTTGTTTTTATGTGAGAAAGGACTTGTGGCCAGATGAGTCCATTGTAGGTTTAATAGGAGGAAAGGCCTCAGATCTGAAGCTGCATGCATTTCATGTAATAAACTAAGACACAGAGTGAATGATGGTGTTTTATGGAATTCCTCTGGATTCTGACATTTCCTAGCTTTTATACAGTTACTAGAAGCCCGGTGCATGAAAATTCATGCACTGGAGGAGAGAGTACCTCGGCCTGGCCTGCCCCCTCTCACAGTCTGGGAGCCCTCAGGGACAGGAGGCAACCTGGCAATCAGGGAAAGGCAACACCCCCATCACACCTCTGCTGCTGCCACTGCCAGCAATGCAAGCCTCAGTGGACCCTGGTTACCTGAGCCTTGGGTGGCTCTGGGCTACTGGGCAGTCGCCATCCAAGACTTGCCTGCTCCTCAAGCCAGCCCTGAATGGCTGGGGGGGTAAGGGCAGGTCTGGCCACACCATGTACCTGCTGCCTACCTTCTTCCCCCCATCCTTGGGTGGGGCTTAAAGGACTGGGAGACTCTGGCAGGGCTGAAGGGACTGGGCACTGTCATCTTGTGGCTATGGTCACTGCCATCTTTGTGATGGTCAATTTGCATAATCCCTCTTTATTAGATAGGATAGCGTTTCTAGCGCTGTCCTCAGCATTGCGCTTTCTCCTCCAGCTTTCAAGTGGTACATGTCCTGCAACAACCCATTTCCTTTTCAGTTCTCTGACTTCCATCAGGAAACTGTTGCAGTCAAGGTCCTGGATCTATGTCCCGTGTTTTTTTCTGTAAGTCTTTCGGAAGGTATGGAAAGGAAAGGCACAAATCTGAAAGCTAAAACTCAAGACTCACACCATATCAATCATATCATGCTCACATACACACACAACACACACAAATACATACACACAAACCATGTCACTATATGCTGTTTTATAAGAGATAAAATCAAGCTTTATTCTTTCATTTAGCTGAGCATTTTAATGTAAAATAATTGCGTTTCAAACCAACATAATTACTTAAGAATTAGAGTACACTATTTCATTGTTTATAGCAAGGCATTGACATGGTCCTCTTCATTGACTATCAGGTTTTTTGTCGAATATAGAACTTTGTCATAAGTGGTACAGGCACAGGGTTTTGAGAAGGATGGAGTGTTTGTTGTGCTGCAACACCTGTGGCTGTATATTCTGATTTGGCTGTAGCCTCAGCATATGTCCGTGCTTCTGAGCTCTGCTCCACCACTCAGGGCTGGGATGGTGCAGGCAGATCCAACCTAGCCTTACATCTCTTCCTTGACACTGAGTTGGAGGAGCACCTTTATCTTCCTAAGCCTCAGTTTCTTTGTCTGTAAAATGGGTGATACCCACTTTATAAGACCTTCAGGAAGATAAATTGAGATAATGTATGTGATAAATGTTAGGCATTGCTCTCATACCACTCACCTTGCAAGAACAAGTCAATGTTTAATTGAATAAAATGAGAGTGTTTAAAAATTATACTTGGAGGGAATAGTGGGGACCAGCTCGCCAATAGGCTTTCCAGTAAACACCCTTGACTTGGCTGCCGGCTTGAAGATTGCTGGTAAGGAGGGCCCACCTTCTGCTGGGACAGATGGCTCCAGATGAGCTGTTTTAACTGTGGTGTCATTGTATGCATAAAACATTGACATGCCTCAGAGCTGTGCATAAAACATTAACATGCCTCTCATCTGAGATCTCCACTCCTTTTGCTCTGTTACCTGACTCTGCAGAGGTTCATCTTGGAACCAGATTAATTTCCTCAGTCTTTCTTATATTTCATCAAGGATTTATCTCCAGTCCCATTTCTAATACTGTTGAGGCACCAAAGGCCCTTATCTGGGTTAAGACATTAAATTTTAGATGAGTACTAACTTCAAGAAAAGAAAAAATGTGGATGCAAATTCCAACATTGTCCACAGTAGTTATTCTATGAAAACAGCATTTATTAGAAGGCTTAAACAGATCATTGGCTAAGGAAAGCTTATTGTTGATGAGGAATAGATAATGGTTAGTGATAATATGGGTCAGCACTGTGAAATCATAGTGGTCTTCCATCAGAGGTATTTCCTGTCTACTGGCAATAGGGGAAAGTTTGGTCAGAGAGCTATTATTTACATAAAACCTGAGTTACTGGTGTTCTATTTGAACTGGAGTAATATTTTGTCATTTTCTAAATAATACTCACATTTTCCTATATGCTGTCCATGATTCTCTCTTGTCTTTCTGTTTTTTTCAGGTGTCTATGGTTTTACTTCATTTCTGATTTATAATGATATTTACTTCTTTTGCCTGTCCACTTTGACTTGATTGGACTTATTGGGTTTTATCTTTTTCATTCACTTCACTTCATAAATATTTTGAGCACCTATGTTAAATGATTGACTCTAAATTGTGCCAGTGTCTGCTTTTCCCATTATGAATCCTGTTTGCATTCCTTGAACCTGATGTGTTTTGTTTTACATTACTTTGTTTGACTGTGAATTCTTTTACCTCTATAATGAGAGTGTTAATTCATAGACTTCCTCTTTTTATTTATTTTCTTTTTTAAAAATATTTTTTATTGATTTTTCACAGAGAGGAAGGGAGAGGGATAGAAAGTCAGAAACATCGATGAGAGAGAGACATCGATCAGCCGCCTCCTGCACACCCTACACTGGAGATGCGCCTGCAAGCAAGGTACATGCCCTTGATCAGAATCGAACCTGGGACCTTTCAGTCTGCAGGCCGACGCTCTATCCACTGAGCCAAACCAATCTCGGCGACTTGCTCTTTTTAAAACAATAATATCAGTTAATGTCTGAATCCAGCTCCATCCTTCATGTTTAGACGTAGAAATGGCATATTGGTATCTTGTTCTTTATTGCACAGTCACTTGCATGGCCTTTAAAAAGCAGGAACATGGGGACCTAAAGTCCCAACTGATTTGACAAGAGTGGACATCTGATTCAACTGGACCCATCTGTTTTTTGATTCCTTGAAGATCAGATTTGGAAAAAGCGACTTCAGTCTGTGTCAGTTAAACTCCAAGAGAAAGTCAGACTCAGAGCAGCTAATCCATGAGCACCTGAAATGGAACTGAAGTGGCAGGGATGCCTGTGCACAGGCAGGCAAGACCAAGATGGAGAAAGTGGTGCTCTTGATTCTGGCAAGAGCACCTTTTCTGCCAAGAACCAATTCTAGCATGTCATAATTACAAGAGTTTCATCAAAAAGTTAATGAGACTTGGGGGCTCAACAAGGGCTGAGGCACATATGTAGTCATCTGTTAGAAAGGCTAAAAAGTATCTCCCCCAAGCCTGAATAGGATAATCATTTGCTGCCAGACTGCTCAGGGCATCTTAATCTATGTGTTATTACCTCCTATTGACCAAAGACCAAATAGCTGTGGCTATTCCCCAATCTGACAATGCTTCTGTAAACCCTACCCTTTGAAACTCTACTCTTTGAAGTGTATTATCTCCACCTTGTCTTAGGACAAATTGTGTTAATAAAAAGCATGTGTTATGAGTCAAGGAGAAGTCTTTAGCTCCTTTAGTTGAAGCTTCTCTGACTCCTAATGCCTTTCAAAATTATCTTTTGTCCTTGGACTCCTTATTGAATCTATGTAACACCTCCTTTCTCCAGATTGCAGCACCCCTTATTAATGCTGGGACAAGAACCCTGACACTTTTCCTTCAATGTTTTGGCTTGTCTTCTAGCCTCTGGTTTCCATTTTACTTAAGCTGGCAGAGTGAACTTGTTTTCTTGCAACAAAAAGATTTCTATCACAGAAGTCCTTTCATTTCATTTTAAAATGCCTCCATCATGTTTTTGATGTTATTTTAAACTCAGCTGTGTTTTTTTGTTGTGTTTTTGTTGTGTTTTTTAATTTAAAAGAGTGAGTTTGGTTCATCTGTTAGCTTTTGGGAAAAAGAACCAGTTGATTCATCTGTCCACATCATAATTTACCTGGTCACAGGTAACACAAACATGAATTTTTGAAGTTCTTAGATTTTTGCACTCCTTTTGATAACAATTTTGATTATTTTGCAGAAAGAAAGTAAACTGTGTAAATGGAAAGACCACATATTGATTTCCTGTTGGTGCTATGACAAGTTGACAGAACCCTGGTGGCTGAGGTCACTAATTTGAAGTGAGATTTATGGATTAAAAGCAAGGTGTTGGCCAAGATTTATTCATTCTGGAAGCTCCAGGAGAGAGTTGTTTTCTTGCTTTTCTAGATTCCCCAGGCCCTCGTATCCATGGCAGTGCCCCTCCCTCACCTTTAATGCAGGAGGCTTCTAGCTCGGCTTCCTCATCATGCAATATCTTTTCAGCTCCCCACCTTCTGTCTTTCTCTTATCAGGGCCCCTGTGATTACATTTCAGGGGCCCAGATCTGCAGATCGCTCCCCCCACTCAGTCCTTCCCTTAACCCCATCTGCAGTCCCTTTTAATATTTAAGGTAGCAGCCAAGACCGGTTTGGCTCAGTGGATAGAGCGTCGGCTTGCGGACTGAAAGGTTCCGGGTTTGATTCCGGTTGGGGGCATGTACCTTGCTTGCGGGCATATCTCCACAGTGGGGTGTGCAGGAGGCGGCTGGTCGATGTCTTTCTCTCATCGATGTTTCTGACTTTTTATCTCTCTTCCTTCCTCTCTGTAAAAAATCAATAAAATATATATTTAAAAAAAATTAAGGTAGCACATTTTCAGCCTCCTGGGATTGTCATGTGGGTATCCTCAGGTGGCCATCACTCTGCTGCCACAGAGCCTCAAGTCAGAGGTGTGGCCCCTGTCAGCTTCTGGCTGGTAGACCACAAGTAAGCTGCTTACATTTTCTGCTTCACTTGCCATGTCTGTAAAGTAAGAGACTTATGTTAATTACTTAAAAAATCTCCCTCCCTTGCCCCAAATTCTTTTTCTGGGTCACCATGGGTAACACTAAATTGCCAGCATAATTTTGGAGGTGGTGACTTTTTCTCAAGAGTATTTTGCTAATTTAACTACTACTTTTCTTAATTTCATGCAAGCACTTAAATGTTTCTTCTCTTTAGAAGAAAGAACAGTGTTCTGCTTCACTATGTGTAATTATGTTGTCCTTTTCTAATGGCATTGTTCCTGGTTCTTATTCAACACTTCCTTTTCCTTCTGATGCTTCTCCTTACTTCTTCCGACTCATACTACCCACATCTTTACTTTCTTGCTTAAATAAAAAGCTTGTAAGACTAACTAATGTGTGGTGGGTTTTAAGGAAGCTTATTTTAAATGAAGAGTCCATGTTTTTTTTTCCATTCACTTTTTCAAAATAGAAGTAAAATATGAGCCCACAATGTGATCACTACCATGGTCTGTTCTCTCTTCCTTTATGTTACCAAGGAGACAGGAATAATAAAGAAAATTATTTTTATTTTTTAAGTACAGAAGTATGGGTTTAAAGCATGAGTAGCAGTTGTTAAAATATAAAGGAAATATAATTTTACGGACAAATGAAAACCACAGAAATCTTTTCTCAAGAAAATCCTGAGAACTTAACAGAACTTATGTAGCCAACTAATTCTGAAATGTAGTCACAACTGGGCTCAGTGTTTTCTCTTCACTACAACCGATCATTTGAACTGAGTCTCATTTGCAAGCCATGCAAATTGCAGAAGTCTTAGAATGCCAATAACAGCATGCTGGGGTTCATTATTGACTCAGAAGGGTGCATGTCAACTACCGACTCATCCATAAAGATCTGACCACACCTGGGCTTCCTTTCGATGACTTCCATCCATGAGTTGACAAAATTTGACTTTGTAGGGTCACTGAATCTTGTTGGGACTATGGGCAACGGTGCTCATGTGCCAGTGGGATAGGCTCCATATTCATGAACTCTGCTCTAATATGGCAAGAAGTGTTCTTTTTGAGTTTTCCACATTAATGATGATTGAATGCTTCCAGACAGATTAGTTCTCACCATTGTAGTCCCAGGCAATGCCCTAGATTCTATCCTGATGGGAATCTTAATGTGAAGCCAAGTCACAAGACCAAGCCCCAATAATGGGTCACCTAAAAAGAACAAGCATACCCATTTACTGTTATTATAGTTAAGCCGGAGGCCCATTGCATGAAGATTCATACAATAGGCTTTTCTTCCCCTGGCTGCCGGCTCTCGTTTTCCTCCAGCACATGGGACCCAGGCCTTCACTCTGGCCTTAGTGGAGAATCCAAGCCTCTTCAGTCTTCAGTCATCTTCAGTCTTCAGTCTTCAGTGTTAGGTTGGGCCAGAGCCTTCACTCTTCACTCCACACCAGAATATACAAATTAACCCTCTATCTTTGTTGGGTTAATTTGCATACTCATGCCTGATTGGCTGGTGGGCATTGCTGAGATACAGTCAATTTTCATCTTTCTCTCTTATTAGTGTAGATTCAGCCCACAATCAGAATACTACATTATACCTTCTGAAGGGTCCTGGAGCAAGCCCAGCCACAGGCCCCCAGCTGTGCTCCCAGTTTGTCTGGGAAAGGGCATTCAACTGAGAGCCTCCCATTTCTCCTTGGGTATAAACTCATTAAGTAACTGACCCTGAAATCACTGTGAGCAATCATGACATTTACATGGAGTTTATTAAGCTATGTAAGCATTTGTTGACTACTAAGAAATATATTAGCATAATTTATCAATATCAAAGCTAAAAAAGGGGGATAAACTTGATAGATGCTCAAGAGGCATTTAAAAGGATTCAGAATCAACTTCTGAACAACACTTAGTTATTTTGGAATAGAGTGACTCTTCCTTAACATAACACAGAATATTATCAAGTTCAGAACAGGATTTTTCAATAGGCCAACTAAATATGTATGTGGAGAACCAACGAATTTGATAGGGCACTTAGTATTTCCAAAACATCCACTGAACTAGTCATCTGTAGAAAACAGAATGGTTGCATTTCTACAGTTCATGCTGTTTCTGTTCTGAAGAACATATTGAAGGGCAGCATTATAATTTTTTCACACTTAACTCCTCTTGTTATGTTTATCTGGCTCTGCTCAAGCAGTAGCCAACCTCATTCTTAACAAAGGTGCTTAGTGCCTAAACAATTAGCATTCCCTTTCAAATAAACAGCAAAACAATGATGCTATTATCATTTGTATTTTCACTGGTCTGACAATCTAGTAAGACAAAGAAAGTAAATGGATAAAGAAGAGATACAATTGTGAAATTTGAGGAGGTAAGATCATCATGTTATGCTAAGAACATGGCTGTTTACTTTGACAATGCAAGGAAGCAATAACAAAAACTCATTAGGTATAGTGAAAGAGCTCATTAAGGTGACTGATTATAAGATAAATATACCAAATCATTCATTTTTCTATTTACTTGTAATAGCAAGTTTGAAAACATAATGGGGAAAAATCTCAATTATAATAGCAAACAAAATTATAAATTATCTTGGCATAAATCTAACCAAAAAGAAGGGCTTATATTAGTAAAGTTATGTATTTGTTTCCTTAAGGGCAAAAGCAAAGATTGAATAAATGAAGGCATATACCATAATCCTGGATAATAAGACAAATAATGTTACAGATTGTTAATTTCAGCAAATTATTGGTATAAATCTATGCTATCCAATTACAATATGGTCAATTTTTATATCTATCCAGAAGAATTAAGTTGGGATGGATTAATTATATAAAATAATAAGACAATTAACATTTGGGAAAAAGGATGGGAAGTCTTTCAAATAAAGTAGGAAATCTAGAAAAGTCATAAACAATAAAATATTTTTACTACAAGAAGTTTATAATATTTATGGCAAATTATGTCTTTAAAACAAAAATAATTTTTACAGTGCACATTGATTAAGGGTCGATATTTATAATATACAGAGAGCATTTTATAAGAAAAAGTAACCAAGTTTATAAGTAGGCAAAACAAGTTATAAATGAATAATTCACAGAAAAGGAAATACAAGTGACTTGAACAGCGTACATGTGTAAAGATGATCAATTTTAGCCATGAGATACTAATTCTTATTCATTCTTTTAGTAAAGTTTAAAAGTGACAGCATCCAATGCCAGCAAGGATTTGGGTAAAATAGCATTAGCATAGACTTCTGGTGTGAATATGAATTCTAACTCTTTTTTGGAGGAAGCAATCTGGTACAGTTTAATCCCAGATACTGCCCTTCAACCTAGAAATTCTACTTCTGTGAACATAGCATATAGAAAGAATCTTGATACCTTAGAATGTATCTCAGAAAAATCTTTCCGGGGGAACTTTTTGTAGAAGGTCAGCAAAGCCAGTGACTGCTTATCAATAATAATTAATTGAATATAGTGTGGAACATTTGTGCGTGGATTTTATGCAACGTGAGAAAGAATTAGTTAAACCTATACCCAGCAAGGTAAATTTTCATTATTCATTGAGAAAATTAAGATGCAGATTCATGCTTATAGAATGATCCCACTTCTGTAGGACCAAGTGGGTAAAAAGCTCCCATCTGAGAGCTTGAGTATGTAGATATTTGCCATGATTGTGTGAGCACTGATAAAGAGAAAAGCAAGGGAGAGGGACGTCTTTACAGTTACTCAAACATTGGGTTCCAGTGGAATGAGAAGAAGGAAGGGAATACGAGAAGCACATTGGAAAAGTAGATATGATTTAGGGAACATTGGTTCACATTCTAAAAATTAAATATATAGTCAAACTGAAAGATAGCCTGAATGAATTAAAACATTGATTTGCCTACACTTGCTATTTTGAGGTACAGAAATTTTGAATAAGGAAAAAATATTCAGTGAAAAAAGCCAAGAAAATGGAAATGACAATAGGATGGGAAATGGTTACAGCTTGTGAATTAAAATATGCTTGTGCTGATAGCTTCTTCAGAGCTAAGTTACCCCAGCTGACAGGCACAGTGAAGACAAAAGGAACATGACCTCTGAAGGCCTCCTGGGCTCTAAATTTCTGCTTGTTACTACTCGGGATAAAAAAGGGCTCTGGCCCATTGAGACCCCATAATCCGAGTGTCCCCCAGACCCCACTGCACCTCTGACTCTTTTTTGTTTGTTTCAGGGAAATAAACCAAGGTCTTGTTTTCAGAGGAAGGGTGTAGATCGTGTGGTGGGAGCCAGAGTGAGAACAATTCCTCAGGTATAAGTGAATATGGATCTGCTGGGGGGTCAAGCACCAGTTGCTGTGCCCCTAACCCTTTTGGAGAGGTATAGCCTTCTCGATTCCCATCCATGTGCTAGCATAGAAGTTCTGCACCCAGAGGAAGTCCAGGTGATGCTGCCTCCCGTGGAAGAGCCTCCTGCCTCCCTACACCCATACCATTCCTCTGCTCTGTCAGAGTGCCCATGGATGCCACCATAGAAATGGGGCTGTGGGCCTTGCAGTTGGTATTAAGGCATATAGGTTGTTTCTATTGGGACAGACATGGGTCTCGAACTATAGAGGGGATGCAGATCACTGATGGCCATGTAGGGCTAGTGCAAGGTGTCCAGCCTTTCAGGAGAGACAAAAAGGAGTGATGGGTGCCTTTCTTTAGCCTAAATTTGAATCCAACCAATGTAAACAGGTGATTTAAAAGATAGGCTGGTAACATGTTTTCAAATAACCATCACTCCTCTGACTTGTTTTGGCAAAGTCTTTCCAAAGTAAAGCAACATCTCTCAAATTTATCTTCCTTCTGAAAGATTCTAATGCTTTCATATATTTCATGCTTTATGATATGCAGCTATATCTTACAGCCAAATTTTATGCCTTCCAAGCTTATACTCTTCATAAATATTTTAATTCAAAGAGAGTAGACTTTGGCATTTTATGTTTTTTCCTAAGACCAAAAATATAACTCTTAATCATTTCTGACTTTATTAGTGTTCTCTAAATATCACAAAGAAAAATTAATATTATAAATCTTGGCTTAGGCTGTGAATTTTTAAAATGGCTCTAGATTATATTTGATGAGGAACTTTTTAAAGTGTCTGAAAATATTTGGAAAAATCATTCATTTTATCTGAAAATTACATGGACAAGCATGTATCTCTAATCTATCTACCTGATATTCTTTACACATCCTAACTGCCTAATTTATCAGCTGAGCCTTGTCACAACTGCTCACTTCAAACATCACTCTTGTTTTACCCATTAGAAATGCAAAGCCAAGGGAAAAGTGCAAATAAGAGAATCATAAAATGAAAAAAAAAAGTATTTTCCCCTCTTTTCCACTATGTCTGGGAGATATGCACACTTAATTAGGTTCATAAATTTTGTTTCCCTCAGAAGGCCCAGATACAGAATAGAACTTGAACTCTAATAAAATAACTCAGTGTGAAATACTCCAAAATTTGCAAGATCATCCTAAATTTATTCTCCCAAGCAGAAAAGTGAAGAAAAGAACCCACCTACAGAAAATTTTAATTTCCCTGAAAAGTGTAAAGTGTGTGTGTGTGTGTGTGTGTGTGTGTGTGTGCTTTATGAAATGATTGAAAAGACTCTTTAGTAAAACAATGGAAGTACTGCTTCTGGTTAATTGAACCATTGATTTTAGAAAGTGAATCTAAAAGTGTTTTATTCCTTCTACTATCGCTGGTCATTTGGAATTTGCTTTTGGAAGGAAATATTAAGAGGCTGTGCTGAATGCTAAAGTTGGCATTATTTTCTGAGTCCCACCGCATCATTTTTTTAACCAAAAAACTATATTAGAAATGTAATATGGTTTAGGAAAATTATAAAAAATAAATTAAATCCACTTGCATGAATTCTCAAATGGTAGTTCATTGGGAAATATATTTACTGATCAAACATTTTCAAAACTCTCCATGCCGTTGGATACAAGCTATGAAACACTTCAGTGTATGTCACGTTATTGCATCCTTTGGTATTTTAAGGAGACTACTTAGATGTCTGATTTTAGCCGCAAAAAAACTAATTTTGTTTAGAAGCAATCTTCTCACACCTGCCTGACTCTCAACCTCACTGACTCTTGGTCCCATAAGCTTTTTTCCCTATAGGTGACAATTACTTTTTCTATTTCTTCAACTTTTTATCAAAGTAAGGTCTTAGTGAGAGTGGAGGGTGCCTCAGTGATTCAACATATCCACCTCTCTTCTTGGTTGAGTAACTCATGATCTTTTCTAATAAATATTCATTGGGCACCTACTCTTGGGTACCCTAAGTAGGGGATTCAAGATAGTTTCAACGATTCAAAGGCAATTTCTTCATGAAATTTTCCCCAGAAGAGTTAGACACTAATACAGTATATAAAAACCATGTCCATGAATATCATACAGGCAAAAAAATGACAGGACATTAGACAGAGACAGGTGAAATCTTAAGAGCCAAAGGAGGGAGCAACTCAGAAGAGGGGGTAAGGGTGGTCTCCTGGAGGTCAAGGTCAATTGTGTCCCATACTAAAACAAACTGTGCATGTCCACAGATTCACACAGAAATCACAGTACTGCGTTCCTCTTAGCTACTATCCAAATGCCCTCCTCCCCATAATTAAGCTGATGCTTCAAACCATGACCCCACTGCAGCCAGGTTTGCCCTTCCCTCTGTATGAATGGCTCCATCATGGTGCTACCCAGTCCCCTAATTGTTACCATCACCAAAGGCTTTTCAAGTCTTGATTTCATTGGATCTCTGTCTCTCTCTCTCTCTCTCTCTCTCTCTCTCTCTCTCTCTCTCTCTCTCTCTCTTTTGAGATGTTGTTGGCCATTTCTTTCATCCTTGGCCTCCTGAATAGCACCCACACTTGATTCCATCACCCCTCTAAACATTGTTCTCAGGCTTCTTTGTTAGTTTGTCTTCCTCTAAACAACTTATTTAAAAGTTGATACAATTCAACTAACCAACATTGAGTACAGGCTGCCCCTGGAAAGGGGGCTGGACTTGGGCAAGAGCCCTGCAGAGGAATCTGAGCATCCCAGCCCCGTGCTTAGGACAGGCACCTATACAATTGTACCCCTTACTTACTTCTCTTGTGTTTCTACATTTTTTGGATTGCTCTCCTCCTCTCCAGCAACTCAGATCAGATCCTAGGGGGCCAATAAGTCTCCCACTTAGTCTTTCTTTACAGCTAATTCAAAACCCAAATTGCCCAGTCCTCTCTGCTGAAGTTTTCACTTCTCTGTTCCTCTGCCCCACCTTGTTGGTAGGGGCCTAGTGCAGACATGCCCTGTCAGGTAAACATCTGCAATAGTCTCTTAATTCCTACCACAGGCTCCTGTCTTGCCTCCCTCCCATCTGTCCTCTATTTTACCTCCAAAGTGATATTTCTACAAGGCGATGCTAACCACATTGGTCTTCTGTGCTGTTACTGGCTCCCCACTGTCATCTGTGTGATGATTAAATTTCTTATCATGGCATGAAATTTCTCTAGCTTCCTCTGGAGCCCATAGTTCAGCCAAGAAATGTTTGCAGGCCTCCAAGGGTGTCAGCTGTTTCCTACCTCCCTGCCTTTGGGTGATGCTCCTGCTGCCTGGAAGATTCCTCCATCTCACTCCCTTGCCACTGGAACTGCCTATTCATCTTTCAGGTCTTTCCGGTCTGTTCATCCCTTTTGGTTTATCCCATTCTTTATCATGATCCCATAGTGCCCCAGCTTCCTGTAATTCCTAATTGCACTTTCTGTACTGGGTCTACTTGTCCTGCTTCTGTGTTCTCCTGGAAGGCAGAGATTGCATCTGATTTATTTCTGAGGAGCCTGGGAAAAGAACACATTAATTAATGATGAAAGGAAGATTGGGAAATAGAAGGAGGGATCAGTGACTAACAGTTTGAATCTAAAAAGAAACAAACTTGGTTTTGTGACTTTTTTTTTCATGGATGCCCAACAGCCTCATAATAGAAGGGGAAGAGATATTAGGAAGAATTCAGGGAGAAGGGCACAAAGGTTGGACTCATGGAAGGGCACCGGGAAGAAGAAAGAGATCAAGGTTCTACTGAGAGTTTTGCTGAAATGGTGACCCATGGGGAGTAGAGCAGTCTGTGTGGCAGAGGAAGAGCCTGCAATCTGCTGCATGAGCTGTGCCTACGGAGGTGGCCCAGGAGCTGAGGACAAAGCAACAGATCCTAAGGGGCCAATGAGTCTCCCAGGAGGCAGTGGGAAGAGAAGGAAAGGAAAATTATGAAGCTCAGAATTTTGGAGATGAAGCCATTTAGGCTGATGAGAAGGAACAATCCCCAGTCTTTAATATAGATGGTTTAAGGGGAGAGTAAAGAAGAGAAGGTTGAAAATCTTGGCGGCCAGGGGCTGACAGGGTTATTTTACAGTGACCCCATAGCTGGTTTCCTTGGGCATCCTGGGCTGTGCCTGCTGTTCCAGGGTAATTATTAATAGCATTTCTCTCGCTCACAAAAGTGTCCTGGTTTGCATGTTAAATTATGTAATCATTCCAGTTTTTATTAACTTGCAAAAACAGCATGTTATTACTTAGTGTGGCTGAGATGGCTTTCTGAACTTTGGGAGGAAAATTAGGCTTTAAGAATTAGAATTTAAACATAGAAGGGGATTTAAAAATAGATATTGTAAGTTACCATAAGAAGATATTAATAATAATAATGGCATTTTACATCATAACATATATCACAAATAGAAATGTAAAATTTTACATTGGGACATGAAATTTCTTAGGTTTACCATGGTATGGCTTCTTCCTTTTTATGTTTTTAGAATAGAGTGCATTAATAAATTAGTATAGCTTAACACATGGTTAAATAATTTATACTTAAAGAGGAGTCCACCAACTTAGAGATATTTAAAATATAATTGCTGCATTGCATTGAGTAAAGAACACAGGGCAGCTAACATGGAAATAACCAATTTACTTGTCCAGAGACCTTTAAGCCCGTGTCCTCACTGGTAGAGGGGATAACAGGAGTCCTTGCATCTCTCAAAGGGCTGTGGTGCGGATCAGAGGGAAGAATGGGAAATCCTTTTAAACCTTGTACAGATGAAGGTATGCACTGTCCTTTCTGAAAACAAAACTGAAGCAATCTATAATAATAAAAGCGTAACATGCTAATCCTTCTGGACAACCTTCTGGATAAAGCCAGGGCTGCAAGGAAAGCTTGGGACCTGGGTGCCAGAGGGAAGCCAGTGCTGGCAGCTGGGGGAAGAAAGGCCTGCTCTTGCATGAATTTTGTGCATCAGGACTCTAGTAAATAAATAATAAGTAAATAAGTGAACAAATAATAAAAAGAGATTCCAGGTAAGTTATTAACATTTTTAATCAACCGGAATATTTTCATATAAATATAGAGTTATCAAGTAAATTTACCACTGTTAATATACAAATGGATGAATTATTTGTCATTTAAAAGCTCCTTTCATAAAACAGAATGCAAGGTGACTCCTGGGAAAATCAGTTATCTGGTTAGAGATGTCTTCTCGTTTTGCATGAAAAACAGAATAATTAGGAAACCAGAGGCCTATGAGAGAATAAGTTCATTTCTGGAGGCTGAACTATCCAACTCATTCTTTTACAAGGTTTTTACCTAAAATCCTAACCTGCCATCAGCAGGCCAACTGCCTTGTAGATTAGCTCACGCCCATGAGTGGAGGTCATCTACCCGTGAGAGCATCTGCGGTCCTCAATCTCTCCTGCCGAAGACCCAGGAAGATTCCTTAGTAAATCAAGAATGAGATTAGGTACAGGTGTAAAGAGAATGCACGCCACGGCCTTGGTTTCCCTATAACGAGGGAAGCAAATAATAAAAATTAATTGATCTTCATACGTCAACATCATAAAAGCCATATATGATAAACCCACAGCTAACATCATACTCAATGGGCAAAAACTAAAACCATTTCCCCTAAGAACAGGAACAAGACAGGGATGCCCACTCTCACCTCTCCTGTTCGACATAGTACTGGAAGTATTAGCCATTGCAATTAGACAAGAAGAAGAAATAAAAGGCATCCAAATTGGAAAAGAAGAAGTAAAGCTGTCCTTATTTGTAGATGACATGATACTGTATATAAAAAACCTGAAGGACTCCATCCCAAAACTAATTGACTTAATAAATGAATTTGGCAATGTTACAGGATACAAAATTAATGCCAAGAAATCTGTGGCATTTCTATACACTAATAGTGAAATTACAGAAAGAGAGACTAAAAAAAAAAAATCCCATTTACCATCACACCAAAAAAATTAAGATACCTAGGAATAAACCTAACTAAAGAGGTAAAAGACCTATATGTAGAAAACTACAGGACACTGAAAAGAGATAGAGGAAGATGTTAACAGATGAAAGAGCATACCATGCTCATGGATTGGGAGAATCAACATCATTAAAATGTCCATACTACCCAAAGCAATCTATAGATTTAATGCACTACGCATTAAAATACCAACAACATATTTCACAGACCTAGAAAGAATTCTTCATAGATTCATCTGGAACAAAAAAAGACCACAAATAGCTACAGCAATTCTGAGAAAGAAGAATAAAGTAGGTGGGATCTCAATACCAGATTTCAAGCTATATTACAAAGCAACTGTTCTCAAAACAGCCTGGTACTGGCACAAGGACAGACATATAGACCAATGGAATAGAATAGAGAATCCAGATATCCACCCAAACCACTATGCTCCACTAATATTTGACAAAGGAGGCAAGAACATACAATGAAGCCAAGATAGCTTCTTCAATAAATGGTGTTGGGAAAACTGGATAGATACATGCAAAAAAAAATGAAACTGGACCACCAACTTACACCAAATACAAAACTAAACTCAAAATGGATACAGGACTTAAACATTAGAAGGGAAACCATAAAAATACCAGAGGAATCCACAGGCAGCATAATCTCAGACATATGCTGAAAGAACTTCTTCACTGATACTGCTCCAAAGGCAATGGAAGCTAAAGAAAAAATAAACAAATGGGACTACATCAAAATGAAAAGCTTTTGCACAGCAAAAGAAACTATCAACAAAACAACAAGAAAGACCACTGTATGGGAGAACATATTTGCAAATGTTATCACTGATAAAGGTTTAATCTCCAACATCTACAGTCAACTTATACAACTTAATAAAAGGAAGATAAATGATGCAATAAAAAAATGGGCAACGGACCTAAATAGAACCTTTTCGAAAGACGACAGAAGGAAGGCCAAGAGACACATGAAAACATATTCAAAGTCACTAATTATCCAAGAGATGCAAATCAAAACGACAATGCGATAACATCTTACACCTGTCAGAATGTCAATCATCAACAAATCAACAGACGACAAGTGTTGGGAAGGATGTGGAGAAAAAGGAGCCCTTGTGCACTGTTGGTGGGAATGCAGACTGGTGCAGCCACTATGGAGAACAGTATGGAGTTTCCTCAAAAAACTAAAAATGGATCTCCCATTTGATCCAGTAATCCCACTCTTAGGAATTTATCCTAAGAAATCACAAACACCAATCAGAAAGGATTTATGCACCCCTATGTTCATAGCAGCACAATTTACAATAGCTACAATTTGGAAACAGCCTAGGTGGATGAGTGGATCAGAAAACTGTGATACATTGACACAATGGAATTCTATGCTGCCATTAAAAAGAAGGAATTCTTACCATTTGCAGCAATCTGGATGGAGCTGGAGAGCCTTATGCTTAGTGAAATAAGCCAGTCACTGAATG
The DNA here is from genome assembly GCA_011751065.1 of Lasiurus cinereus. Lineage (NCBI taxonomy): Eukaryota > Metazoa > Chordata > Mammalia > Chiroptera > Vespertilionidae > Lasiurus > Lasiurus cinereus. The sequence goes on from JAAGEH010000040.1 coordinate 24,151,048, forward strand.
AGAAGCACCACATGATCTCACTCCTTTGTGGATAATAAAGAACATTGTAAACTGACGAACAAAAGGATAGATACAGAGGCAGTAAAGCATCAAACAGACTGTCAAATTATAACAGGTGGGGTAGATAAGAGATCAATCAAAGGACTTGTATGCATGCATATAAGCATAACCAATGAACATAGACACTGGGGGGTTGGGGTATGCCTGGGAGGGATGGGGGGCAATGGGGAGATATGTATACATGTAACACAATAAAAAAAGATTAAAAAAATAAAATTAATTGATCTTACTGGTGGTAAAGCAAGTAAGACTTTTAGTTTTGTTTTTGTTTTTGTTTTTTTAGATTATGCCTGGGACCTTTTATTCTAAGTTCACAATTTCATAGCAATGAATGAGGTAAGGGGAACCCACACCGTCACTTTTTATAAGGGGAGACGAGGTGCAGTGAGGTTAAGTGAAAAACCAGGCTAGGCAGATTCTAAAGATTCCCCTACCAGCCCAAAGCCTGATGATTTAATCAAACGCTAATCTACGCAGTGCAGGGAAGGGATGTCACAGTTGTAATTAAAGTCCCAAGCCAGTTGACCTTAAGACAGAGAGATTATCCAGATGGGACTGAACTAATCACATGAGCCTTTAAAAGGCAGGTTCAGAAATCTCGAGAGAATTAAATGTGAGAAGGACCCAGACTTGCACTTGGAGCTTTGAAAACGGAGCTTTGTGAATGCAGGCAGCCCCTCTGAGAAAAGGCAGATCCTGGCTGAGAGCCAGCAAGTAAACAACTCGGAAATGGATTCTCTCTGGCCTCCGCAGGGAAGAGGCCCACCTACTCCACACCTGTATTTTGACCTCATGAGACCCTGAGCAGACGGCCCAGACTTCTGCATGACAGTGTGAGATAATAAATGGGTATCCTTTCAAGTTGCTGGGTTTGGGCTATTTATTACAGCAGAAATGGAAATCTGATGCAGAAACTCGGTCATAGAAAAATAAGCACTGGACCTTAGATTTAATCCATTCAGCATAAAATAGTGTGATGCAAATACATGTGAGCAAGACCAGGTTGATCTGAAGAAATTTCATTCATTCATTCAACTACCAAATATTTTTTTGACTACCTTTGTTTTGGGCATGTTTATCTCCGTTGGGGCTACAGAGGTGTTTTTTGTTTGTTTGTTTGTTTTTGTTTTTAAGTACTTCCTTATCTCAAAGAGCTCACAACATGGGATTGGAGATAGACAAGCAAGTGGGTCAGGAAGTGCTGTCAAGAGATAATCAAGAGATTATAGTGAAACAGATGCTTATAGTTGCCAGCGGTAGCAGGATAGTGACCCCAATGATGTCCTTGCTAGGAATAGATTTTGTGACATGGCAAGAAAACATTAAAAATGTGGATGGAGCTGGTTTGGCTTAGTGGACAGAGCATTGGCCTTCAGGTTCGATTTGATCAGGGGCACATGTCTGGGATGTGGGCTCAGTCCCCAGTGGGGAGTGTGCAGGAGGCAGCCAATCAATGATTCCCTTTCATCATTGATATTTCTATCTCTCTCTTCCTCTCCCTTCCTTACTGAAATCAATTTTTAAAAAAAGAAAAAAAAAAGAATGTGGATGGAGTTAATCAGCAGACTTGAAGACAGGGAGGGAATTGGGATTACCTAGGTGGAATCAGGACCCTTAAAAGTGAAGCGAGTGGTGGAGGAGGTCAGAGTGACTTAATGTGAAAAGGACTCGATAGGTCATTGCCAGCCCTGATGATGGAGGAAGGGGCCAATAAGCCAACCATGTGGGGGCAACTAGAAGCTGGAAGTGGCAACAAAACAGACTCCTCTGGAAACATTCTCCAAGTCTCCAGAAAGGCTCCAGGCCCTATCCACACCTTGATGTTAGTCCCTTTTGTTTGGACTTCTGACCTCCAGAATAATAAAATAAAAAGTTTGCATGGCTGTCAGCCAACCAATTCATGGAACTGTGTTAGAACTACGAGAGGAAGCTAGGACAGTGCCTGAATTTCCCTGATGTGAGGTAAATTAACATGAGGTGGAGAGGGAGAGGGGCAGTAGTGTTGGCTTGTTTTAGCTAATAGTGAAGAAACAGACAGTCTTTTTAAAATAATACACACACACACACACACACACACACACACACACACATATATATATATATATATATATATATAATTGATTTTTACAGAGAGGAAGGGAGAGGGATAAAGAGTTAGAAACATCGATCAGATTATGGTGAAACATGCAAAGAGGATATTCCTACTGGGGATGTGCCTGCAACTAAAGTACATGCCCTTGACCAGAATCAAACCTAGGACCCTTCGGTCCACAGGCCAGTGCTCTATCCATTGAGACAAACTGGTTAGGGCCAGATAGTCTTTAAACAACAAGAGCACATGGGAAAAGAATGAGTGCAAACAGCATATGTCATAAAAGAAAATATTGATAAACTTCACCAAATTACAAATTTTTGTTCTTATAAAAAATTTAAGAAAATGGAAAAAGTCTCAGACTGGGAGTAAATTTGTGCAAACATACATCTGATACAAGACTTGTACCCAAACCCTAGAGAACTCTCAGAAGGAATAATAAGACAATACACTTAAAATGGGGAAAAATTTAAGAGATACTTTAGCAAAGAAGGAATTCAAATGACCAATAAGCACATGCAAGTAAACCTTACATCACTGTCACTGAGAGATGCATGGGACAGCCACAATGAGATGCTGCTCTGTACCTAGAATGGCTCAAATGAAAACAAGGGATAATGTAAGTGGGAGCGAGGATGCTGAGCAACTGTGATTTGCAGTCATTGCTGGTGCAAAACAACATGGTATCACCACTTCAGACTATGGTTTCTCAATTTCTTATAAGTTGAACAAATACCACTTAGCCAAGCAATTCCACTCCTGCTTAACCAAGAAAAAGATTTATGTTTACACGAAGATCTGGATGTGAATGGTTTTAGCGATTTATTCATAATTGCCACAACTGGAGACGACAACCCATCCACGAGTGCCTGGATAGGCACCCATGCAACACAATACCAGTCAGTAATCAAAAGAAACAAATGGTACCTGCAAGCATATGGTGAATCTCAAGAGTATTACGGTGAGTGAAAGAAGCCTAGATTCAAATGACCACGTACTGTAAGATTCCATATGACATTCTAGAAGAGGCAAAACTAATAATGGAGAGCAGAGAAGTGGCTGCCAGGCCCTGGGGGTAGGGGAGGTGGTTGCAAAGGGACATGAGGGAACTTTTGGGGATGATAAAAACATCATATACTTTGTCAGAGGTAACATAACTGTATAGCTATAACATTGATAAAAGTTCATTAATCTGTACAGTTAAAAAGAAAACATTTCTTGTATAAAAAGTTACCTTTGCAAATCTGATTAAACTCCTCCATCCCCCAAAAGAAAATAAGTACACAGTACAATGGAAATACAGCCTCCCAAATGCAATCTCTCAGGAAGACACAGGGCGACACCAGGGCAGAAACCCGCACAGGTGCCACCCTTTCCATGACTGCTCACGCACTAAGTTCAACAGTGGCGTTTCCTTGTGTGGTCTACTTACTCCATGAAACACATGCAAACAGGATATTTCAATGAGATGTAAGAACTCAGGGATGAGTTAAGACAGGAAACATTCTCATCATCTTCTTAAAGAAATGCGCTCAGATGAACAGCTTGATGCGCAGTGAGTGGACTGTAGAGCATTATGCAATAGCTGCTGAACCCAGTGCGATTTACCTCGATCAGCATTCAGGAGGAGATTTCTAAAGGGCTCTTCTGCTGAAAAGAGAAGCATTTCCATGCTTGTAAAGTGTGTGGAGCTCCTCCGAGAACAATGCTAAGTGCCTAGTATTATTATTTCATGAGCGCTGGGCCGCCTTCCACAGCCATTAGGGCTGTGCCATTTATAACTCCTGGGATGGCTTCCACAGAGTGCATCTTCGGTGCGTGCGTTCTTCATCCCTTAGAAACACATGCTCATTTTGGGAAATGCCATTTCAGAGACACAGGCATCAAACAAACATGTTTCCTTATAAATAAATCACACAGTACATGCAAAGGGTAATCGCCAAGGTCCCACCCACATCAGAGAGAGCAACAAATGTGGGCAATCACTCGTGCCATCGGAGGCATGGAGAGGATCAGTGTCCATGGGCTCATGGCGGGGGGTGTCTTCTGTCGCCCCAGGTGCTCAGACTCTTTGTTGTTCACCTGAGAAAGACTTCTAAGGATTTTATCTTTGGACAGTTCTGTAGAGGCTATAATTTACAAGGAACTCTGATCCTTGCCTTTTGAACCACAAAGGTGCCTGAAGATTATGCTTATAAAATCACTAGATTAGAAAAATGTCCTTTGACTTCATTTATACATTTTATAATCGAAGAGAGGGGAAGCCAGTCCAGTTCTTTGTTGCTAGCCTTCCCTGGCAGCGGGTTTCATTTGGAAATGCAGTTGCCTCTGCTGCTTTAATAAGCATCTCTGCCTCCTCCCTAGGGGGCTGTGGTCCTTGTCAACAGCCATAAACTGTAAGGATGTGACAGGATGTTTCATCTTGTTAAGATGATATGCAGCCAGGATTCCTTCGTCCTCCCCCTTACATCCCATCTGTGCTCCACACATATGACCTATAAGGCCTTTGCTGCTTTTCGGATACGTTGCATGTCCCCAAGGCACAAAATTAAGTGGGTCACATGCCTCACAGTGCACTTGAGGACTTTGCCTTCAACATGCGTTTCCTCTGTTCCACTGTGGGAAAGTTCTCTTTTTCCTAAGACGTTCCTGGATAAGTATTTGGCACTTTCACAGCGGAAACATCCTTGATGTACTGTGGGAACACTTCAGGTCATTTGGGATTTCATCAGTTATGAGAATAATTGGCCTCCCATTTTTAAGGAGTAGCGTTTACTCCTGCTAATTGTAGCATTGCCTTAGGTTTGTGCTAGGGACCTGAAAGAGCTCTCCGGATAATGGTTGGGGTTGGGGTTGGCAAAGATGCCAACTAAAGTATGTCTATAATTTTTGAATACTGCTCTCCATAAAAATCACAACAAAAATATTTTAAAATTTTTAATGTAATTTTAATAATTCTTGGCATTAAATTGGTTTATACAAATGCATAGATACCTGGGAGAGCTTGTATTCCTCTAAGAAACGTATTTACTATGTATGCTGTAGGTTTTTTTTCAATCAAATAAATAACTATGCATGCTATATTCATTTATAATTTTGCTTTCATAACTTCAAAAATTGTGAATTTTAGCAACAAGATAATATTTCGTTTTGCTGGCTGCAATTATTGACTGGAAAAATATTTGAAAATATTTAGCACAAGTGGGTTTTGAAAAAAAAGTCAGGATTACCAGCCCTCCCCCCCACTTTTTTATCCTTCCAAAATCTCCTCAGTTCCTTCCACCCAAGAAATCAACCAGATTAATCCTAGCTGGAGCATTTGTGTCCTAATTAATAGATCTATTTAATTAAGTTGGATCACATGGCAAGTGATGTGCTTCTCTTAGTGATGCTAATAACGGGATAGCAACATTACACAGCTGAGTTTTCCCATGATGATCATGCTAAGAAATGAATAGATGAAGTGGAGGCAAAGGAGACAGAGCTGCACCGAACAGCAATCCTCAGGTCAAAGGTGCATGCAAACCAGCAGGGGAACTCGGTGAAACCTGGATTCTGTCGCTCTTGGGAGGAGTCTGAGGTTGATCATTTCAGCCATCTCTCAGGAGCCGCACATGCTGCTGGCATGAGGGGCCGAGCTTTGAACACAAGTTTATAGCATCAATCTATCACAACTCGCTCTTTGCATCAGTGCTGTGGGTTGGCACATCATCCCCGACACCTCGAAAAGTGGAGCTGCCTCCTTTTGTTAAGCCCAAGGAAATGGGAACAATGCCCCGGGATACTAGATAGGCCTTCTAACCTAAACTCTACCAGGTTGCTCTGTCCCTGCTATTCTGCCACCGAAACTGTCCTGGAATGAGCTCAAGGAGAATGTCTAGTGCTGATTTCAGCCTGAAATGCATTGTTGGATGATGGTGACCGTGGAATGCCTGGGCCTCAGCGTGCTGTAGACGCAGTCCGAAAGGGCGATTCACACGGGGGTGATGGGGTGAGGTGCTATGCTAGGCTCTTTATGAGTGTGTGTGCCCTTGTGTGGATTTGCACCTGCCATGACTGGGATCATACTGCAGGGGTTTCTTCCATTTTTTCTCTAAACCATGGACTGAAGCTTTCATTTCCAATCTCATGGACTGCAAAAGTAATAAAATGAAATTAAAGAATTTTATTATCCTACTGAAAATTCATAATCAAAACCTTTACATTGAATTTGTCCTCGTTTAACCTTAAAATTATCTACATAAATTTTTTGGGGGAGGGGGTCAAGGGAAGGGGGGATAAAGCAACAAAATGAAGCCAGTATACCTGTAAGAGAGAGTATTGGTTCAAGATGATAGTTTTCTCAGCAGCTATGTGGTTTCTTATTTTTAATTTGTTGGTTTTAGAGAAAGAGGAGAAGAGATACATCCATTTGTTGCTCCACTTATCTATGCATTTACTGGTTGATTCTTGTATGTGCCCTCATCAGGGATAGAGCCTGAAACCTTGGCAAACAGGGACAATGCTCTAACCAACTGACGACAGGCCCAGGGCCTGGCAGCCCTGGTTTTAGAGGCTTAGCTAAGATGCTGTGGCTGAGGAACCCAGCAGCTCACCCCCCACACTCAGATCTCCTCTGCTTTGTTCTCCAGATGACTGATTTCCCAGGAAGAGCGGGGAGCCAGGAAAGACTGGGAACAGTGAACTACAAAACCCAGACCTGCAGGGCCCCAGAAGGTTAATATCTGAAGACAGAATAGAAGGGATGTTTAACATTTCCTGATCATAATGAGTGATGAGGGGCTGACGAAAGAACACAAAGATTCCATTGTAAACACTTGTACGAGTGCTTCAAGATGCTCCTCTATTTCTTTTTATTATCTGCACTTGGGCGCTGTGTCCTTATAAGTAAAGAGGGACATGAAAAGGGCAATCGCCAGGGCCCACCCACACCAGAGAGTCCCACATTTCAATCTGGGATGGGTTGTCGATAACCCATTTCCTTTTCATCAGAGGCACCCAATTCTGCCTGTCTCACTCCTCTGGGAGGTGTGGCCGTGGGACTGAGTCCTAGCTAACGGAACGTGGGGACAAATGTGTCCTGTGTTCCATTTCTAAGGTTGTCACAAAACACTCCCAGCCAGTCTACATGAGCTGTCCCCTCTCGTGGCTGCCTGGGGAGTACAAGAGATTGAGAGGAGAAGCCCAGTTGGAAAGAATCTTGTTCCACAAATGACCCCGGAGAGGAGAATGTGATCTGGAAAGGAAACTCAGCTCTGGGCTGTCAAGTCAGTGAAAAAAAGGTCTCCGCGGTTGGGAGGCCTTCATTCTGCTTGTCTGTAATGCACTAAGCCCACTGGAAACAACATGGGTGGGAAAGGACATTAACCTGGGCCTGATGGCCATTCTCTCCACTGCGGACCGGAACTGGTCCTCATCGCTGTGTGGCAGGAGGTTTGCCTTGCACTGCTAGCTGCGGCACAAACATTTACTGGAAAGAATTGAATTTGGTGCTGTTAGCCCTGGCCAGTGTGCTCAATTGGTTGTGTGTCATCCCGTGCACTGAAAGGTTGCCGGTTCAATTCCCAGTTGGGGTATATGCCCAGGTTGTGGGCTTGCCCTGGTGGGGGGCGTGCAGGAAGCATCCAATCCATGTTTCTCACATTGGTCTTCCTCTCTCTTTCTCTCCTTTCCTTTCTCTCTGAAATAAAATTTTAAAAACATATTCAAGGGCACTTTAATTTCTCAGTAAGAAAAGGTTAACGACACTTATTTGGGAATAATGTCCATTTCCTGGCTAGGAATCTGGAGAAAAGAATTCCTGATAAAACATATATTGGGTCCAGTGTTTATCTGCAAAGAATTTTCACTTTCTGGGAACTGAGAGGGAATCATCTCCTATTATTTCTAAGATCTGTTGTTTATACTAAAAACGTCATGGTAACCTGAGATTCCTTCTGTTTGCTGGGGACCACGCTCTATGCTGGGTGGGTACCTACCACTGGCCTTTTTCTTCGAAGATATATTTTATACATCAAAGTTTCCAAAAAATATTAAGTTCCTAATTAATGGCATAGATACCTAAGTAGACAGCACACGGATACTTAGGTAGCAATGGTTCCTGCCTCTGGCTGGCCTGTTCTTTAGATGTACAGGAGCTACTAATTGCCCTTAGAACAACAGAGTAAAACCTGCAGTGTCAACGTAGAGATGCACCTCCACTTAAAGGAAAACGAACACAGTTTCAAGGTGGAACCTCCTGACTTCCTGAGAGATTGGGCATGGAGTCTGAGAGGATGGGAGAACTCGAGGGGACTCTAGGGTTTGAGGCCTGATTCATGGGAAGAACTGAATTGCCACACCCTCCTGGGGCAGCCCGGAGCAGATGGCCGCTGGCTCTCGGTCCTCCAGGACTCGTAAGCCAGGTGCTGCCCTGGCTCTGATGCCTGTGTTCTTACCACTGCAGTGCACATGAGATGCTGGCATCTGGGCGGCCTTCCCTGGAAAGAGTATGTGGCAATTCAGTTCTTCCCATGAATCAGGCCCCAAACCCTAGAGTCCCCTCGAGTTCTCTCATCCTCTCAGACTCCATGCCCAATCTCTCAGGAAGTCAGGAGGTTCCACCTTGAAACTGAATCCATCACCTGCCTGCGGGCCTGGCCATGCCACCCTCAGCTCTGGCTTGGCCTCCTCCCTGGACTCCCTGCTTCAGCCCACGCTCCTCTAACTGGTTTTTGTTCCAGTGCAACTCTTGCAACTTGCATCATCCTCAGTTAAATTCTGTAACGCCTTCCAAACTTACGACAGTCCACGGTGACCTGTTGTGGTACAGGGTGTGGCTCTTAGGCCTCCCTGGCCCCATCTTCTAGCACTTTCCTCATTGCCCACTGCATTTCTGCCACACCCTGTCCTACTGCCCTTCCACATCAGCAACGCCTGTTCCTGCTGCCTTACTGCTCCTCCCTCGTGTTGTCCACGAGGAATGAAAACTGCTATGATGAATTGACCCCAAATTCTGTGAAACCCCAAGTGGCCAGCTTCCCCCTCCTCTGAGGTGTGGGCAGGCAAGCACAGGAGCTGTCCCATGCTGGCACTTCGGAGTCCTGCTAAGCGGGTCTGCCATGCTCAGCACGCAGTTTCCAAGGTGGCTGAGGAGGGTGTGCCTTCACAAGCCGAAGGGGAGAACAGCTCCTCTGGGCGCTCTGAGTGGGGCAGGTTGCGCCTGCCCTCACCTCCATCAGGGTGCATGGAAATGTGCAGTGCGGGCCAGGGGAGCAGAACATTCTGATAGGCAGCTGAGCTCCTCACCATACCATAGAGACCACATGGATTTCTCTGCCACTTTCTTTAGGTCTCTTAAGTATCACCTTACCAGCACCGCCTTCCAGACATTATGCAGTACAACACCCAGCCTGGCATCAGGGAGTTTAAGGATCTGGTTACCAGGTGGGTCCTGACTCCGGAGAAGTGTCCTCACAGGGTAGAGAAGGGAGGAGATATGGGGACAGGCCCTGGAAGGGCCTTGATTTTGGACATCTGGACTCCAGACTATGAGGTAATACATTTCTGTTTGTGTTGACCACCCAGTTTGTGGTCTTTGTTCTGACAGCCCTAGAAATGAACATGTCTCTCTCCTGTGAACTCTGGAGAGCAGAGGCTGTGTCTTGTCTGTTACTGTAGTTCTCTGTGCCCAGCATGTAGTGAACACTCAGCAAACATATGTTAGATAACAGACAGTAGAGAAAGGGACCTGGACCTCTAGCCCACTCAGAAGATGGAATTTTCTTCTTGGGCAGCTTTATGAGTCTGTGCGCAATTGTCTGCCCACAGAGCCTCGTCTGGTGGGTCCCCACAGTGAGAGACTAGGGTGTGGAGCTTAAGAACTGAAGCTCTGAACTTTGACAACCTGGTTAAAACACTAGCCATGGATTTGCTGGAAAGTGTGGTATTAGACATGTTAATTAATATTCCTAAGCCTCTATTTCTGCATAAGATTGTTGGGAAGATTAAATTATATATTATTATATAATGATTTAATAATATATAATTAAATACATATCATATATTATAAAACAGAATTATATAACATAATTACATAAAATATAATTGATATTTACTAATATATATATGTATAGTAAGAATATTCCTAGTCTACTGTTTGACTGTTAGTTTATAGTAAATCACTATTATAATAAAATTATAATTATTTGGATTAATTGAGAATAAACTAAAATTTTACAGACTCAATTATATTGTAATTTTATATTCCTTTGAAATAAGATCCATCTCTCTATATAAAAGCCTAAGTGACCGTTCTACCATTCTGCCAGTAGCTATGACATGCACTGACCACTAGGGGGCAGACACTCAATGCACAGGCATGGAAACATGGAACAAACTGATGAATCTCAGAGGGCAGGGAGGAAGGGGGAGGGTGGAAAGAGATTAACCAAAGATGTTATATGCATACTAGAGGTCCATGCACTGGTGGGGTCCCTCGGCCTGGCCTTCGGGGATTGGGCTGAATCTGTGCACCAGGCCTCTGATATCCCCTGAGGTGTCCAGGATTGTGAGAGGGTGCAGACCAGGCTGAGGGACCCCACAGCTACACAGATCTGTCCACCGGGCCTCTTGTCTATTATAACATTTCTGTTCTAGGAATTTCAATCAAGTAAGTCCTTCTAAGCAGGAAATTTCCTACTACAGTTTAATATTTGCAGATTGACTTCTGTGGGCCACATGTAAGCCATGATAATTGCTGGGAGGGCCAACTTGTAAAATAAAATCAGTGCCATATGAGCTTGTGACCCCACCCACTGTCTCCAGGAGACTGGATACGCCCTTCAGCTTACTCTACTCAGCAAGATCTGTAGTCATGCTACCCTATGAAAATAAATCTTCTCTATGCTGTTTATGTTGTGATTTAGTCTCAAATTTCACATGTTGATATTGTGTGTCACCCAGGATGCAACTTCTCAAAAACATAATTATCTCTTGCATAAATTAGCATAACATTGGAACACAGACAAAAGTTCATGAACTACTCCATCAGCAATGAGAATGGAATAGAATAAAGTAAACTAAATCTGATGGGAGAGCTCTGAGAAGCTGAGGAAGGGGCTGGATAATAAAATCACTGAGTGGCAAGAGGGACGGGCAAGGACAGTGAAGTCTCTAGAAATCCAGACAGCATTCTCAGTTTTATTGTTTTGCTCATCAAACATAAAAATATTCATTCGACTGTCATAAATTCATTTCCAGTCTCAATCCCTTTAACTTCAGTTTTCTTCTAAGGCAATGGTTCTCAAACTTTCTAATGCCGTGACCCTTTAATACAGTTCCTCATGTTGTGGTGACCCCCAAACATGAAATTATTACTTCATAACTGTAATGTTGCTACTGTTAATGAATGGTAATGTAAATATCTGTTTTTTCCGATGCTCTTAGGATCTACAGTGACCACAGGTTGAGAACCGCTGCTATAGAGCCTAAGACCATCGGAAAACACAGATATTTACATTACAATTCATAATAGTAGCAACATTACAGTTATGAAGTAGCAACAAAAATAATTTTATGGTTGGAGGTCACTACAATATGAGGAACTGTATTAAAGGGCTGTGGCATTAGGATGGTTGAGAACCACTGCTCTAAAGTCTGTGTTTCTCACCTGTGAGGGCAAGAAGCCGGCCTTGGAGGCAGTGTAGAGTATGCATCACGCTGGTGGAGGCGATCTTGCCGAAGGCCTCATACAGGCTGCTCCCAGCCCAGGACCTCCCAGCTGTCTTTCTGTCCCTGAGCCCCTTTGACCTTGAGCCTGTCCCCAGCTGCCTCTTTGTCCTAGGAAGGCACTTTCTCTACCTCGGCTTCTTCAGAGAGGCCTCCCTAACCCCTGCCTGCGCAGCAGCCTGGTTTTAATCTTTGCCCAACATTAACATTTTTCTTGAGGAGTGTGTGTGTGTGTGTGTGTGTGTGTGCGCACACACACACACTATCCCCTTAAAAAAGAAGCTCTGTGAAAACAAGGCCATGTCTGTACTGTCATGCTGCACACCTGTGTGGGAGCAGTTCTCAGGATCACTGAGTGGACACTAGGAAATTCATATTTAATGTCATCAAGCCCATAGCTTCCTATGCATTTGTTTTATTGTTAGCTTCTCTTCTCAGTCCCAGATATCCCACATTCTGAACTCAGACTGAGATATTGCAGATTCTGCTTTCTGGAACTACAGAAGGATATTCCCGGCATGCACACCACGCATTGGCACCAACGCTGGTCCAGGCAGGTGGCCGCTCAGGTCTGAGGGGTGTTCTTGGGAACACGTGGTGAGGGGATCCGGTTCTGTGAGTATTCCTTCTACCTTGACGTTCCCTTGGGCAAAACACTGATAGAGGGAAGCGGCAGGCAGCCTCCTTCTGAGTGGTCCCAGCTCCAGGGGCCCAGGCAGAGTTGTGGGGACACGCAGGGAGCCAGCAGCCTGGGCTCCTGGGCTGAGACTGTGAGAGGAGCAGCACTAGGCGGCTTTATCTTCTCAGGCTCAGATGAAAAGCTGGGACCCTTCTCATAGTCTGGAAAGGAGACACAAAGCACAGTAAACAGCCAACTGGCCAGAGGTGAGGCCCAGGCTCTGCACCTTCATGTGGGAGAGGCCCTGCCTCAGACATTCCAGCCACGTGGGTTAAGAATGAAGAGCTACCTGCTCTTCTTATGTCTAAGCTGCGGCCCAGCCCTACAGTTACACAGGCATTTACCAGATGGTCTAGCCACCTCACTGCCCAAATTTACCCAAGGGGAAAAATGTGCTCTCTCAGGCCTATGTTCCAATGCCTCCAGCAACTTCACTGAAAACAGCTGAAAAGCAAAAATAAGGAAATGTTTGACAAATAAACCCACAGACTGAGACAGTAGCACAAAGGTTACCAGAGGGGAGGGGGCTGGGAAGAATGAAGAGGGCAAAGGGGGTCAGATGTATGGTGATAGAGGAGGACTAGACTGTGGGTGGTAAGCACACGATGCAATACACAGACGAGGTATCATAGGATTGTGCCCCTAAAACCTATATGATGTTATTAACCAATGTCACCCCAATACATGTAATTAAAAGGAGGAAATCGCCGAAACTGGTTTGGCTCAGTGGATAGAGCGTCGGCCTGGGGACTGAAAGGTCCCAGGTTCGATTCTGGTCAAGGGACCACAGGTTGAGAACCACTGCTATAGAGCCTAAGACCATTGGAAAACACAGGTATTTACATTACAATTCATAATAGTAGCAACATTACAGTTATGAAGTAGCAACAAAAATAATTTTATGGTTGGAGGTCACCACAACATGAGGAACTGTATTAAAGGGTTGTGGCATTAGGAAGGTTGAGAACCTCTGCTCTAAAGTCTGTGTTTCTCACCTGTGAGGGCAAGAAGCCGGCCTTGGAGGCAGTGTAGAGTATGCATCACGCTGGTGGAGGCGATCTTGCCTCCGGTCAAGGGCAAAGAAGAGCTTCTTTGCCCTTGACCCCAGTACGGGGCGTGCAGGAGGCGGCTGATCGATGTCTCTCTCTCATTGATGTTTCTGGCTTTCTATCCCTTTCCCTTCCTCTCTGTGAAAAATCAATAAAATATTTTAAATAAATAAATAAATAAATAAATAAATAAATGAAAGGAGAAAATGTTTGGTGTTGATGAATGGACAAATTGTAGCATGTTCATACAATGAAATATGCACAATAATAAAATACCATACAGATATATCTACTATCACGGATTAATCTTAAAAATACTATATTAAGTGAAAAAAACAGGTGAAAAGTCTACATGTGGGATGATTTCATTACTTTGTCTGTAAAGAGAAGCCCTAGAGTGACAGAAAGCAGACAACTTGTTATCAGGAGCTGAGACCCTGGAGGAGGGGTGGGAGAAAGTCCAAGTTTTATGAGAACGTATAATTTTGGGAGTCTTGAAAATTTTCACTCTACTGGTGGTGGCTTTGCAATCATATGCATTTGAGTTCATCAAAGTGCACACAATTTCATTTTATATGAATCAGACTCCATAAGGCCACTCAGGTATAAACGCTGATAAATATATACGTATCCCCATGAATCCCCTGGAGTCTGATTCAAAGATGGAGGTGCCCCTCCCTTTGGAAGAAAGGGAGAAGGGGGAGGCCAGGGACTTGTTCCCATTTGAAAGCAGAGCCTCCGAATGTGGGTGACAGGCCCCGCTTGCTCTGAATGCATCTCCTCATTCCACATGATGCAATTACAAGCTCTTCTTTGTGTCCTTCAGCGGCATGTGTTCTGACCAAGATTTTTCCTTTGAAGTAGGACTGGGGCAAGAGTGGGGGCATGAGTCCTGCAGGGTTAGGTCTTTCTATGACACAGGAAGTGCAAGTCAAGGATGCTATGGTTCGGGTGAGTCGGTTGTAATCTGAACATGATGCACTTTGGCCTGACATGTCCCTTAGATGTTGAGTACGTCCCCAACATGAACCCTTTCTTCTTATAAGGTCCCAGTATCTGGTGATTTGGGGACAGCCTATGTTTCATTACCAGGGTTGTAGGGCCATCCCTCTGATCTCTACACCCCGAAAAGTCAGGCAGGAAATCCTGTAATTGTGACCTTCATCAGGGTCAGGGCTATTAACAGATAGAATGATTGTGGGACTTTGAGCAACTGATTGCTTGAGTTTTGACTTCAGACTGAACTGAATAACAGATGACAAATGACAAAGTCGGGTTCTGCCTGTTAAATTTATCTTTTGGACAATGTTCCTCTTGAACTCTCCCTGCTATATCTCTATGCCTATTTAACCTAAGTTAAGTAGTTGCCAATTTGACAGGTGAAGGAAAATGAAAAAGTCGACCCAGCGTAGACAAATGATGTCTGCCCTACAGCATGTTCCTTTCCTAGAGAGAAAGCTGTTCCATCTACCTTATGGCAGGAGGTAAAGGCATGGCCATTAAAACCAGAGAGAACTTCAGCTAAGTAAACCAAGCTGACAGTGGCTCCCTCTTCTGTGGAAGAAAAACATGAGAAGACACACCCTCTCCAGTTTTCTTCTGTAGATTATAGGTTTCTGTAATGTGGGAAATACTTTGTGATTCTTGATTTTGAAAATGAATTTTTTCCTTTCAAGACTTCACTGTGTAGAGGAGAGTGTTATTCCTGTCCCAAATGACCTAATTCAAAGGGAAAGGGCTATTTCTAACTATTACTGGATCCCAGAACAGCTTCCAAGACCCTTCACCCCCAGTCTACACTTGCAAACTAGGCTGGTTCTGCCACCTAGTGACCATCTTGCTGAACTACACCATAGAGCCCTACCTGGTTTAGTTGCCTCAGTCTCTGAGTTAATTTTAATGAATCATGTGATTAGTTTTGGACAAATCCTTTCTTCTTCCCTATTATCCGTGTGACCTTGGTAAAATCATTTACTATTTCTGTGACTCAGTTTTTTCATCTGTTGAATGGGGATAAGGACCAACCTCCTGTGGTTTTCATGAGGCATTTGGGAGATAATATATGGCAAAATCTTCGCAGAGGACCTTGCACAGGTCCACCCTGGGTAAAGATTTGATGCTGCTGTTATATTTATAACTGTAATTATTTAACTCCAGAATGGCAAACAAAAATAGGCCAAAGCCCGGGAAACCAAGTTATGGACCTTTGAGCATTTGAGGGTATTAGTAAGTGTGTGTTGTTTAAAGTTTGGAAGAGGGTCAGGTGTAGTCAAGTTTTCTGTAGAGGCCAACAAGTGCATTACTACAATCACACGCATCTCACTTCAAGTCTGTCCTCGCCACGCATGGGTGGTTCCCATCACAGTGGACAGGTCACTGGTCCACGTGCACTTTAATGTCTTCCTTCCTCTTTCTAGAATATTCTCCCTCACATCTGCACACTTCCTAGTTTTTAAACCCCAGTTCACATGGCTTCGGACACTCTCCTCCAGTGGTGTAAGGCCAACTTCAGTCCCAGGTGACCTTAACTCCAGTCTGGGTCCAAGGTGGATGCCATGGGAATGGGGTGTGCAGCCACATGACTGACTGGCTTCTGTCTCTGTGTCTCCCCAATGCACAGGGAGGTGCCCAACAAAGCCTGCTGAATTGAAATGGAAGCTTAGCAAGTATCTTAGAGCAACCTTCAGGGAAAACTGAGTGACCCCTAATAGCTACTCTTATACATTGATTCAATTGGCCTCTTGCTTTTGGATTTAAAAAATTAAGTAATCTTATATAATAAAAGCCCAGCAACTGCAATGGCGGAAAAACCAGAGACCAAAATGACTGGGGCTAATCGCCCCAGCTGGCCCTGCCCCCCAGTGGGGACCTCCACCTCAATCTGGGGCCCCATCAGGGCAGACCAGCTGGTCCCCACCCATGCACCAGACCTATTCTATAATAAAATGGTAATATGCAAATTGACCCTAACAGCAGAACAACCAAAACGACCACTTGACCAGTCATTATGAGGAGTACTGACCACCTCTCGGTCCCTTTCCATGGTTGGCAGGCTCTGATCTCCTGATAGCAAACAGGGATCTGGGGGTGGGTGACAAGAGATGTGGGTGACACCAGGCCAAGGACCCCACCCCACTAGTCACCCTTCACACAGAGGGCTATCTGTGGTGGGGGCAGGGCCAGCAAGTGAGCGGGAACGGCTGACTCCAATCACCCAATGGTGGATGGGGAACTGGGGGTGGGTGGTGGCGTGGGGCCAGGCTGGCTGCATGCAGCCAGGGAAGGTGGCCCTGATCGCAGGCCAAGCCTAGGGACCATACCCATCCATAAATTTGATGCACTTGGCCTCTAGTATTTTTATAAGAAGAATAGATTTCACTAAAGAATATTTGGAAATGACTAAAAAAGTAAAAAAAAAAAATCATGGTTTCACTACTCCAAAATTATTACCATTTGATGTATTTTTTTTCAGTACACAGCATGTTGTTTTATTATGTGACCGTGATCCTATTTGCAGTTATATACCCTGATTTTTACTTTTAACATATTATAAATATTTTCACATTATGCTACATATACACTAAGAACATAATTCTAAAAAGGCTAAATTTCACTGAATAAATTAGGCACACTTAACATTATTAGAATTTAGGCATTTAGCTCATTTATAATTAGAGTCCACATGTAAGTGAAATCATTAGTATTTATCTTCCTCTGTCTGACTTATTTCACTTCGCTTAAGACCCTGCATCTATGTTGTTGCAAATGACAAGATTTCTTTCTTTTTCTTGGCTGAGCAATATTCCATTGCATGTATATACTACCACTTTTTGAATTTTTGTTGTTGTTGTTAGTTCTCACCTGAGGATATTTTTCTATTGATTTTTTTTAAAGAGAGAATCTGCATATTCTTTTTTTAAAAATATATTTTATTGAATTTTTACACAGAGAAAGGGAGTTGGAAACATTGACAAGAGAGAAAATCAATCACCTGCCTCCTGCACAGCTACTACTGGGGATGTATCTGCAAACAAGGTACATGCCTTTGACTGGAATTGAACCTGGGACCTTTCAGTTCACAGGCCAATGCTCTATCCACTGAGCCAAACTGGTTAGGGATTCCGTTGATTTTTACTAGTAGAGAAAGTGGAAGAGAGAGGAAAGACAGAGAGAAACATTGATGTGAGAGAAACACATTAATCGGTTGCCTCCTGCATGAGCCCAGACCAGGTCCCTGGTGGGGGAGGACCCTGCAATTAAGGTATGTTCCCGTCATCAGAATCAAACCCGGGACCCTTTCGTCTACACACTGATGCTCTATCCACTGAGCCAAACTGGTTAGGGCTACCACCACTTCTTTATCCAGTCATCCGTTGAGGGGCGCTTGGGTTGCTTCTAGATCTTAGCTATTGCAAATAATGCTTCAGTGAACAGTGGGTTGCATATGTCTTTCCAAATTAGTGTTTTTGTTTTCTTTGGATAAATATCCATAATTGGAATCACTGGTCATAAGGCAATTCCATTTTTAATTTGGGGCGGGGGAACTCCATATTGTTTTCCACAGTGGCTTCACCAGTCTTCATTCCCACCAGCAATGCATGGGGGTTCCTTTTTTTCCACACCCATATTAACACTTGTTTGTTTTTTGTTGATTTATTTATGATAAGTTTTCTGATAGGTGTGAGGTGATAGCTCACTGTGGTTTTGATTTGCATGTCTCTAATGATTAGTGATGCTGAATATTTTTCAAATGTCTGTTAACCATCTAAATGTCCTGTTTGGAAAAGTGGCTATTCAGACTTTTTTAAAACATGAGAATCACTGGATCATATTCTGTTTGGATCCTTATATCTCAAATATACACACAGTCTTGATCACTTAGCAACTATAGTTGTTTTCTCAGGCTTCTGAGATTTTTCCACCTTACCCTCACCTCTGTCTTCTGCCATTTCATTCAATCCTGGAGCTGCACAGTAACCACTCTGCCTTGCCTAACTTATTGGAATCACTTCTCCATGGTAGGCATGGGCGGCACACTCTCTAGCTGCCTTCTGGCCTGGTCCCCATGCTGCCAGGCCATCTGATCTTTATTGCAGTCAGCCCTGGGGACCTGTGCCCCACTTCCTGGGAAAGGCCCCCTTTTTTCTCCTGTGGGTTCTTCACTTGGCTCGACTTCCCAGGATGAAGGAATGCAATGCACAATAAACAGTTTCCTTCTCTCCCATCTTTGAAAGGAGAGTCAGTGACTTTCTGAGAAGGACTTGCAGGTGGTGCATCATAACTGTCAGGTTAAGTCATTGGCAAAACCTCCACTTCAAGCTGCATGACACTGAGGCATGGTAAGCAATGCAGAGGGCACAGTTGCAGAATTCTTTCCTACCAGGGTTCTTGTCCTCCCACAAGGAACGCTGTTCATTCTTCTCTCCCTCTTTCCTGAGACTTTAAGCTGCAAGTATCTTCCATCAGCTTTGAATAGCAGCCAGCCATGCTGCAGTGATATGCTTATAAATGGTGCAGGCTATTAGCTATGCAGAAAATGACACCTGAACACCAGCATCTAGAAGGGTTTAGGAATCTGGAAAAGGGGTTGCTGTAAATTAATCAAGACTTCAGAGACAAAACATAAAAAGAAACCAAGTCCACTTGTCTCTCTAGACCCCTTGTTCTTTATTAACACAAATTGTCCCAAGGCAAGGTAGATATACATATCAAAGGCAAGGTTTAGTATACAGAATCCATTGTCAGATTAGGGGAACTGTCTACAGCTGTTCAGGTGTTTGGCCAGTAGGAGGCAATAATATGTAGATGAAAATGCCCTTACCTGTCTGGCAGCAAGCAATCATCTATACAAATCTTTTAGGTGTGGGGAAATGCCCTTAGCCATTTCTAGCAGGCAATCCTCAAGATTCCATCAACCTTTTGATGAAACTTCTTGCATTTATGACATGCTGGAATTAGCTTCCGGCAACTGGGCCTGGCTCCTGCTGTGCTCACCTCTAAGAGATTTACCAATAGTAAAGCTTGTCTCTTAGAAGTAGGAGCTTCAATTACAATTTCATCGGTTTTCAAAAATAACTTTAGAGGATTTTGTCTAAATAAATAAAAGTGTGGCATTGCTTATTTAATGATTTAAAAAAATGGGACAGAAAACATTTTAATGGACTAGAGAGAGAGGATGAGATCTTGGCTGATTCTCAGCAAAATCATGAAGTGAGACGAGTGAGTTCTCAGCTGCCTGAGGTCCTAGCCAGGCTCTGGTTTTGTTCCCAATGTGGCCGCAAGCCACTTGCAAAGCATGTTTGTTTCTATCAGCAAAAAACATACATTAAAGCACCAGGATGACAGTGTCAATCAGTTAAAAGTGTCAGGTCCCCGGAGAGAAAGAACCATGTGCTTTACAGCAGCATCCCCGAGGAAGGACAGGCAATTAATTAGCTTGCATGCTCACCTTGCAGTCATTCCCTCTGCTTCTCTCTCTCTCTCTCTTTTTTATTTATTTTTTATTTTTTCTCTTTTTCCCCATTCCTGTTTTAGGCAGTGATTTTATTTCCATAAAAAACAAGTTCTTTCCAGAAGAGTCAACATACTTGCATTCCTTCAGCCTTGTCTGCCCCAGAGCACTGGCCATCGAGTGCTGACTGGGGCCTGCTTGACCAGCTCAGATAAAAAGCTCCATCACTGCCCAGTGCCTGATGTACCAGGTATGAGTTTTGCACTGGTCTCAACCTATTAATGACCAGTGGAGCCCTGTGATTCTGGTTATGATTGTAAGTCTTCTTCAGCTGCACCCATCAGAACACTGAGAAGATGCAGGTTCATCACTTACAAGACCCGGCAATCACAGCACACCTGTGTAACCAGACAATCCAGGGTCCGTGCTGCCTGTCACTACTTGAGCCAAGTCAGCAGAGACAGGGTTGAATCCTATATGAGAATCCATTCCAATCCTGCTGGCAGCAGGGGAGAGCAGCAGGTCATCCACACAAATCTGCTCTGCAGCCCCATAAGCTGGATGCTTATGTTGGGTAGAAGGACAAAGATTATGTGGGGAAGTAGGCAAAAGGGCAAATGGGCAGTTCACAGATATGCAAGGGGCTGGGGCTTCAAAGGGCTTAGTGATATGTAAAGGGCTGGGGTCTTCAAAGGGCTGGCGATTCTGGTTTCTGCAACACAGTTGTTCATCTTTCCATGATAACAGGCAGCTCCAAATGGGGAGGATGGGCTGCATTTCTAGATGAGCTCCCAGGTCCCATGTGCTTTCTTTAATCAGACAAAACAATCACAGTTAACAGAGCATGATTAATATTTCTTACAATTCTAGCTGGTTCCCAATATTCCATTTCTGCTATGTGTCAATGGGACCACATAGCGAGACCCCAGGTAGAGAGAGAGGGACCAATGGCATGGGGTTCTGCTTTCATTGGGGTGGAGGTTGGGGGCGTAGGGTTTCTGTCAGCTCCCTCTTTTCTTTTAAATGCTTGTTGATTGACGAGAGAGAGAGAGAGAGAGAGAGAGACAGAGAGAGAGAGAGAGAGAGAGACTGATTTCTTGTTCCACTTATTTATGCATTCATTGGTTGATTCTTGTATGTGCCCTGACTAGGGATTGAACCTGCAGCCTTGGCATATTGGGACGACACTCTAACCAACTGAGCCATCTGGCCAGGCCTCTGAGGGCTCACTCTTTAGTGGTAAATTTAAAAATTAGTGGTAAAATTAACAGCAGGAATTTAAACCGCAGGAAGAGACAAAAACCAAGTAGCCCAGAGGGCCAGTTATTGAGATCAGCCAGGACGTCTGCAGCAAAGGTGCCTGGCCAGGATGGTGGAAGACTGCCTCTGGTCCTGGGCTGGCCACCTGTTTACTGAAGTAGCTGGCTTTGAAGCAGGTGCCTCTTTGAAGTGGATGCCTCAGAAATCAAAGCTTAAGTCTGGCACTGGAATTACAAAAAGATAAGAAAACAAACCTCAGGGTTTACAGGGCAGTGTGTGATAAATGGTGTTGTGTTGGGTGATGTTGTAAAATTCAGCATTTACTTCAGAACAGAGAACCATGGACTGAAGGCATCTCGAGGTAATTTTTCCAAACAAAGTAACATCTTACATTTAAACTCAAAAGTGTCTTCATGTGTTGTGGTTCTCAGCCGTTGGTGTTTATACACACTTTATAGTTCTTAAATTTTTGGTGGCACATGTTAAGGGATTAACAAAACAAAACAAGCAAAATAATTTAGCAACAAATATAGCCTGTAGCTACTATTTTGCAGCAAAGCATCAGGGGGTCAGGGCAGGCTGCCAGGGTGGCCTGGGTAGGGAGGTGCTTGACCTCACCTGTCACCTTCATCAGCAACCCCTCTGCTAAAAGCCACCCCAAAGAACAGACAGTTTACAGAAGAGCTGGATCTGGCTATGCAAACTCCGACCACATGTCTCCTGGCTTCATCTTTCAAGCAGATAACCAAACTACACAGAAACTCAGTGTCACCAGGGCCCACTAGGGACCACTAACACCTATTTCTTAATATGCTCTTCTATAAACTCAAGAGGCAACATCCCCTCACAATCTACTCAACACTCATTCTTTGGCCGGCCATTGTGCAGCCAGCAGCTCTCCTGTCCCTTGTCAGGCAGACAGCAGTTGGCTGTAACCACTTTGGTTTGTAGCAAATACAAAGAAAAGGCCCATAGCTCTCTCCTGACCCAATGGGCCACAGAAGGGGGCCAGCAGTTGCCAGAAGGGGTCAGTTGTCATCTGACATGTCTCTCAAAAGTGAGGTCCCTCAACTTCCTTCTCTTGACCCTTCTTACCAGGATTCTTCAGACCCTGGGGCAGATCCAGGTTCTCTGGGTTGAAACTTATACAACTGGGGAGAAATAATAAAATTACAAAAATAGCAACAAAAATGAATATTTATTTCAATTAGGAAAACCATCCCAACAAAGTACACATTTTAGAAAGCTGACATATTCACAAAATAATATAATTTCACAAAATTCACAAAATAATATAATTTCTCAAATTAATTAACTATGATACAACTCTATAACAATACTTGCCTACTATTTCTGGCTGCATACTCTTTGGTTCTATATATGTTTTAGTTGACATATATCATTATGTTGACTTCAGGTGTATAACATACTGATTGCTATTTGTATATAATGTAAAATGATCATCACAATGTCTCTATTGAACATTCGTCACCACACACAGTTACAAACATTTTTTTTCTTGTCATGAGGACTTCTAAATTTAATCTCTCAGCAGCTTTAAAATATGGACTGCAGTGTTGCTAACTGTAGTCAACACCTGTCTGTACAAAAACCCTGTGGCACATTTACCTCATTTATCTCGTACCTGGAAGCTTGCACCTTTTGACACTCTACTCATTTTGCCCACCCTATCCTGCCTCTGGCAACCACCAACCTGTTCTATGAGCTTGGTTTTTGTTTCTTAAATATTACATATATGAGAAAAATCAAATAATATTTGTCTTTGTGTGACATATTTCACTTAACATAGTGACTTCAAGGTTCATCCGTGTTATTACAAATGGCAAGATTTTATTCTTTATTATTATTATTATTATTATTATTATTATTATTGAATTCAGAGAGGAAGAGAGAAGGAGAGAGAGATAGAAAGAAACATCAATGATGAGAGAGAATTATTGATTGGCTGCCTTCTGCATGCTCCACACTGGGGATCAAGCCTACAACTGAGGCATATACCATGATGGGGAAACAAACCATGACCTCCTGGGTCATAGATCCACACTCAAGGCAAGATATCATTATTTCTTATGGTTGAATAATATTTATAAATCCATTCACACATCAATAAGCATTTAGGTTATTTCCATATCTGAGCTATTGTGGAAGTGCTGCATATATCTTTTCAATTTAATGCTTTTATATTCTTTGGACAAATACCCAGAAGTGGTATTGCTGGATCATATGATAGGTCTACTTTTAATTATTTGTTTTCCATAGTGGCTAAAGCAATTTACAGTCTCACCAATGGTGCACAATGGATCTTTACTAATATTTTCCCTCCTTCCTTCCTTCCTTCCTTCCTTCCTTCCTTCCTTCCTTCCTTCCTTCCTTTCTTCCTTCCTCCGAAACAGCCATTCTAACCAGTGTGAGGTGACATCTCATTGTGGTTTGGTTTGTACTTCCCTAATGATTAGTAGTGTTGAGCAACTTTTCATACCTGCTGACCATTTGTATGTCTTTAGAAAAATGTCTATTCAGATTCTCTGCCCATTTTTTAATTGAATTGTTTGCTTTTTACTGTTGTGTGAGCTCTTCATATATTTTGGATATTAACCCCCTATCAGATATATGATTTGCAAATATTTCCTCCCATTCAGTAGGTTGCCTTTTTATTTAGCTGATAGTGTCCTTCTCTGTCCAGAAGCCTTTGGTGTAGTACCAGTTACTTATTTTTGCTTTTGCTTTTGGAGTCAGACAAAAAAAAAAATCATCGCCAAGACTAATGTCAAGGAGCACACCACCTGTGTTTTCTTCCAATTTTATAATTGCAGATTCTGAACTCAAGTCTTTAATTTAATTGGAGTATTTTTTATTGTGGGGTGAAATGGTAGTTTAGTTTCATGGCTTTGCAAGTGGCTGTCCAGTTTTTTCAACACCATTTGCTGAGGAGGCTGTCCTTCCCCATTATGCAGTCATGGCTCCGTTAGTTTCTTCTTTATATGACAAGTGTAAGCTCCCTGAGCAGGTCCATTTTATCAAGTCAGTGACCAACATCAAACACTCTTGCATTGACAATATTCATTACCCAGTTTTCTATCAGTGACCCCTTGGTAGTAGCATGTTATGTATCTTGTTATTTTAATCAATGTTGGTATTTCCTGTAAAGTCAACAAGAAACTTATATCTTTTTTCAGTGTATTGATATAATTTAATCTTTCTCACTAATTTGATTATTAAATAATCCAAAAGTTTATTCATTATTTCTTTTAAAAATTTACCTCTTCATTTTAATTAATTTGGAAATTAAAAAAAAATACAATTGGCTTCTAAATTTCAGAATAGCTCTCACCTTTGTTTCATATTTCATTAATTTTTATCTGAATTTTCTCTGCATTTATTCATAAATAAATATTAGGATAATAAAGTGCTTTTCATATTTATTAGACTCAGGGGTCTACAACTTTTTACTATTTCATTGAAATATTTTCCCAAATTACAGTTAAAGTTGCATATGTAAACTTTATCAACTTTTTGAATAAATTTAGTGTGTTGAAGTTTTTTTTTCTATTTTTTGAGTTTTTTTCCTAACTCTTCAAAAGTTGTACTTTGGATTCCTAAAGTGTAATTATTATTGTTTCCATGCTCTAAGACTTGGATAGCTTTATAATACGCTCCATCCAGAGTTGTTAAAGAAACACACAGGTTGTATAAAAAGAAATCCAAGTCTTTAAAATGCTCTCTCTTCAAATAGCATAAATAAAAACCCCAAACAAAACATATTGCAAAGTTTAAAGCAGTCAACAATTTCCAGTACTGAGAAGGGATGGATTGTTGGGATGGAAAGGTAAATTCAAATCTTACTTTTATAAAAGAAACAGGTAGCCATTTAGAGAAACAGGACCAAGCTCTTTCATAGCTGTCTTTGTATCCCTCCCTTTCCCCGTTTGATAGAGACTCCAAAGACAGTAACTGCCCTATGTTTTGTTTTGTTTTTTCTTTAATCATAAAACTATTCCCTGGAGAGCAGAGCTAGAGCCATTGCGTTGGGCTTGAAAAAACTAGAAAAGTAATAAAGGAGAGGAATCTGTTCTTCGGAGAGCTTCTAATTTTCTTCTGTAATGAGTTTTCCTGTTGAAATGTGCCTACAATTTTTCTTCCTTCTGGAACACAGGAGCAGGGACCGCTTCTAGAGCCAGCTTTCCCTTGAGTGCTCAGTTTGCTTGGTTGGTAAAAAACAAACAACTCGTATCAGTCCAACCTTGTGTGAGAAGCACAAGGAAGAATCTGGGAGGTGTTGCTGAAAAGAAGAATAGATCAGACAATTATATTTTTCTTCCTCTGAGTGCTTTAAAGGAAAATCACAAACCCCAATAAAATGATGAAATACTGCAAGGGGAAAAAATGGCTCAAAGTGTTTCTCAAGGTCTGGCTTGCTGACCACCTGAACCCAAACTTCCTCAGGTGCTTGTTAAAAATACAAATGCAGGGCCAATCTCAGAGCTGCTGAAACAGGAGCTGTGGGAGGAAAAGCTACCTTTAAAACAGCTCCCCACACATTCTAAGCCAGAAGTTACTGCACTGTGACCAGTGGACCAGACCCGCTTCTGATTTTTGTGAATAAAGTTTTTTGGGCACAGCCACACTCAGCCACGGCTGCCTTAGTGCTAAGACGGCAGCAGTGAGCCGTTTTGGTAGAGACTGTAGGGTCCATAAGGTTAAAGTGTTACTCTCTAGCCCTTTCCCGGAGAAGTCAAAGGGCTAGATAGATGCCTCTCTTGCTAGAACATGCGTGCAGATCACTGAGGGATTATTTCAGGGAGAAGATTATGATCAAGTGGTCTGGGAGGCTGAGTGAGATTCTGTCTCTCCCACCTCTGGCCGCTGTCTGGTAGATCACACATGGCAGCATGCTCCAGAGTCCTGGCTCCCAGGATGTGATAAATGCGAATTCTTAGCTCCAGCACACCGGTACCTCCTCACATGTGTTGCGGGCTGCAGCCAGCTGCCACCTTTCTGACCACTTGCCCCAGCTGGTGTGCCTCTGCCAGGCTCCTGCAACCTAAACTCCATAGCCCTTATCTTCAAAGAGCCCAGAGTCTCTTGTCTGTGGTTCCGTTATCGCCAGTTCTCCCAAACACAGACGCTTTGGGGTCATTGTAATCAGCGGGAAGGACACACTGTATGAAATTGCCAGTCAATACCATGTGCTTTATTTCTTCTTATATATTCAGAAGAGCAGTCTCAGATACGTTAAATTTTAAATGTGTCTTCATTGATTTTTTTCCGCAGTTTAATCAATAGTTTACTCTGGGAGGTGAGGCCTTTTCTAAAGTGACCAACAGGGGAAGCTGGTGTTTTAATCCTAATTCTTAAATTTAAGGGGAATTTTTTTCCTCCTTGGCTGAATCAAAGAATAACCTCTTGATTCATTCCTGAGTAAAATATTATTTGTATGTATAGTCTCTATTGTCCATGTTAGGTACAGTCCCTTCTAATGCAAAGCAGCTATATGATATGTTTGAAATGAGTGTAGCCTGTAATTTGATTCTATTACTTTCAACATTCACAAACCTCCCCTGCCCCACTTCAATATGTCCAAGCAATGTTGAAGGCACACCTGATTACTACAGCACAGATTCTGCTTCATTAAATATAAGCTTCTGGGGAGAGAAGCATGTGAATAAGTCTAATAATACAGAATATGAGGCCACAGATGGATACTTTAGTGCGTTTCCTAGAATTGGCCTTAGGGTACATGTCATAAGTGGTCACAGGAAGGCCTGAGCCATGTGTCCCTGAGCTGATGTCCCTCGACACAGTACTAAAAGGCGTACAGATGGTTCACTGTCATTGTCCAGACTCTCAGCAAGAGAGACACGTTAACAAAACACAGTGAACACACCCCCAGGCTGAAGGGCAAGCCCACAGTGAGAGTGGGCTGTGTTAGACCCTTGCCTTCATCCCAGGAAGATAGAAATGAGTTTGACTGGCCTGGATTCAGGCCTTGGCTTTGGTAACCGAGTTGTACAAACTCCTGTTAATAATACACTTAAAGCACTGAAACATAAAGACCATATCAATGTATTCTAAAAAGTGACATTTGTCCTGATCAAGAAAATCGTCTCTATGGCACATTCTGTACAATACGGGTCCAACAGGCACACAGGTGCCATGAGGACTCAATAAAGGTCTGCTGATGTCTGAAGAGCAGGACGGAGAACTGAATAACTGAATTGATAGAATAAGAGATGGTCAAGGTCTGATGAGGGCCTTGCTGTGAGAATAACAGGAAAAAGGCAAACAGATCCTTGTTGGGCACACTGTCAGGGATGATCACTAGCGGTAAAAAAGCCAGCAGATACAAAAATAACAGAACTGAGGGGCGAGAAAGTTTTAAGCATGAATTTAAAAGTTAGAAAGCTGTCTGAGCTTGAGAGAGTGATCAAAGATGAGGTGAACTTTAGGCCGTTTGAGTTGGAGGTGTTACACCACCATGTTGAGACAAGCAGCTGTTGGCATTGCAAGTTTAAGCTTTGGACTAGAAATAGAGAGTGGAGTTACCTTTATAGAAATTTTAGAATAGCTTAGATATCTGATCAATCACAGATTTATGATCCATTTAACAGCATTTATCAAAGGCCTAATGTGTTCTGAGGTCTGAGTTGCAGGCTGAGGAGAGCGGTAGGAAGCTGTTGGGAGCACTTAATTACAAATGGGCACTGCCTGGTACTGGGACTGGAAGAGTCAACTTACTTGAAAGTCAGATCCTACTGGGCGATAAAGCATAAAACTAAGAAATAAAATGCATACATATGATGGTATGGAGACAAGTAAGGATGAAAAGCAAGACAGAGAAGGTCAGAGGTCGGAGCATTCAATGTTAAAGAGGGTGCTCAGGGAAGTCCGTACTGAGAAAATAACATCTTTACCTGCAAAGACCAGATGCAGGTAAAGGAGTGGGTGTGTAGGAGGCCAGTGATGCAGCAGGGCAGCGAGTGGCAGGGACAGGGAAAGCAAAGGCACTGGGGTGGGGGTACACCCAGAGTCCCGAGAGCACGGCAGGTAAGTGAAGGAGCATGGAAGGAGAGAGGTCAGGGGCCACAGGGACCAGATCACGCAGGCCATGTGGGAAGCCAACGTGACTTTGACTTTCACAGAGAGTGAGAGCAGAACCTAATGGAGGGGTTTAGTGCAGGGTTTAGTGCATATTCCAGCCATGTCGCTCCAGCTCCCAGCTCTGAGAAGGCTCACTTGAGCCAGCAGTGACCATGGCTGCATTCTGGATCTATTTTGAAAGTAGAGACAACAGGATTTGCTGATTGATTAATTGATTGATTGTGGCATGAGAGGAAAGGGGAGTAAAAGATGACCCGATATTTTTGCTTGGAGCAATTGAAACCCTGGTATTGTTAGGCATAGAGAAGCCAGAGTTGGGGTCCCGGGGAGGGAGTAGGTGTCACGAATCCTGTTTGCGCCTGTGAGCAGGGAGATGCCCATCACACAGACAGATGTAAGCCAAAGCTGTATGGAAGTGCCAGGGCCAACACCCCAAAAGAAGCCCTCAGTGATGCAGGATGACAGTTGATGGGTAAGTACCTAGTATTCCCACCCTGAAGAGGGGGAAACATTGTTTTCCAAATGCTCCCAATGAGATTCAAATTCCAGCTTCCCACAGTAGTAGTGCATTGACATTCATATTGGCTCTCTGTGCCTGGCTCCCATCCTCCTGCCCCTAGCTGGGATTGTCTTCAACCTAAGATTCCCATCAAGTTCTGTTTCTGGGCAGGCCCAACCTGAGACATCAGATAGTAACAGTCATAAGAGATGAAAATGAAAAGTTAGAATACCTAAGCCCAACTCTGAATGACAAAAAGAGAGATAAGGCAGTAGCTAGACGGTGATATGGTATCAAGAGATTATTTTCTTTGTATCATAGGAGAAAATCAAGCAAGTTTCTATATTGAGGGGGAAGAACCTATAGGAAGGGATTGAGGGTGTGGACAAGTGACAAGCTAGTGGGGCAATGTCCCTGAGACAGGTAGAAGCAGGGGATAGCTCAGGAAGGGTCAATGATGGAGGAAGAGGGCTCCTCTCAACTGAGTACCAGGAAAGCAGGTGACAGGGAAGAGTGGTCACATGTGAATGTCTTAGTGACCAGAAAGCAGAAAGGGGTCATTTGCTAAGGGTGAAGGAGATGAGGTGAGCAAAAGAAAGTGGAGATGAATGGACAAGAAAACATAGAGATAAGTCAATAAGTAATGGCCCTAGCTGGTTTGGCTCCGTGGATAGAGCATCAGCCTGTGGACCAGTGGTTCTCAACCTTCCTAATGCCAGGACCCTTTAATACAGTTCCTCATGTTGTGGTGACCCCCAACCATGAAATTACTTTCTCTGCTACTTCCTAACAGTAATTTTGCTACTGTTGTGAATCGTAATGTAAATATCTGTGTTTTCTGATGGTCTTAGGCCACCTCTATGATGGGGTCGATGGACCCCCAAAGGGGTCGCAACCCACAGGTTGAGAACCGCTGCTGTGGACTGAAGGGTCTCGGGTTTGATTCCAGTCAAGGGCACATGCCTGGGTTGTGCGCTCGATCTCCAGTCGGGGGGTGTGCAGGAGGCAGCCTATCAATAATTCCCTCTCACCATTGATGTTTCTATCTCTCTCTTCCTCTTTTTTCCTCTCTGAAATCAATAAAAAATGTGTTTAAAAATAAATAAATACATACAAGATAAACAAGTAATGAAAGAAGGAACTGTTAAAGGAGTGACCACATCTCCAGAGCGACAGGAAAGGGTCGCTGGATTTGGTGATTTCCTGAGTGGTCTTTGATAATTTTGGAGAGTGTCTGTTGGGTGGATGTAAAAGATACTGTCCTGTTGAAATATAAAAGAGTGAGTGGACAGGTGGAGGTGAGGATAGTAAGCAGATGGGCTGCAAAACCTCTACTCACACCAGTTTAATGGGGGAAGAGCCCTGTGATGTTTCAGGAGGCCACAGGCCGGCCGGAACCCTCAGCTGTCTGGTTGTGGTATATGAAATTGCCTGGACCAGATCATTTTGAATGTCACAAGTGGTGATTTCATGTGACTCAACCCAACATTCAGGAATACCACAGGTTAGGTTTATTACTAGTTCTTTTTTTTTTTAATCAAATCTTTATTATTCAGATTATTACATTTGTTTCTCTTTTTTTCCCTCCATAGCTCCTCTCCACCCGGCTCCTACCCCTCCCTCTACCCTTACCTCTCTCCCGTTGACCTCATCCATAAGTGTATGATTTTTGTCCACTCTCTCCCTGTACATCCCTCACCCCTTTCCCCCTGAGAATAATCAGTCCACTCCCTTTCTGTGCTCCTGATTCTATTATATTCACCAGTTTATTCTGTTGATCAAATTTTTAATAACCTTAATTTTTTAGATTCACTTGTTGATAGATACATATTTGTTGTTCATAATTTTTTTATCTTTTACCTTTTTCTTCTTCCTCTTCTAAGAGTACATTTCAGCATTTCATGTAATATTGGTTTGGAGTTGATGAACTCCTTTAGCTTTTTCTTCTTTGTGAAGCTCTTTATCTGCCCTTCAATTCTGAATGATAGCTTTGCTAGATAGAGTATTCTTGGTTGTAGATTCTTGCTATTCATCACGTTGAATATTTTTTGCCACTCCCATCTGGCCTGCAATGTTTCTGTTGAGAAATCAGCTGACAGTTGTATGGGTGCTCCCTTGTAGGTAATGAACTGTTTTTCTCTTGCTGCTTTTAATATTCTCTCTTTGTCTTTTACTCTGGGTATTTTAATTATGATGTGTCGGTGTAGTACTCTTTGGATTAATTTATATGGGGTTCTGTGTGCTTTCTGGACTTGTAAGTCTATTTATTTTACCAGATGTGGGAAGTTTTCAGTCATTATTTCTTTAAATAGGTTTTTAGTATCTTGCTCTCTCTCTTCCTCTGGCACCCCCACAATCCTGATGTTGGTACGCTTGAAGCTATCCCAGAGGCTCCTTACATTATCTTCACATTTTTGGATTCTTTTTTCTTCTTGCTTTTCCAGTTGAGTGTTTTCTGATTCTTTATATTTCAAGTTTTTGACTTGATTCTTGCCTTCCTCTAGTCTGCTGTTAGGTCTCTGTATAATATTTTTTATTTCAGTCAGTGTATGTTTAATTTCTAGTTGGTCCTTTTCCATCTCTAGTTGGTTCTTTTTCATCTCCAGTTGGTTCTTTTTCATCTCCTCCTGGGTCTCGCTAACTTTATCCAACTTTTCTAGGATATTCTTGAAAAACCTTATAAGCGTGGTTTTGAACTCTATATCGAGTCGTTTGTTTTCCTCCATTTCTTTTGTTTGTGATCCCTTCCCTTGTCTCAGCATTTTCACTATGCCGGGAGAACTTCTGTGTTGGATTCAGCCTTATGATACCAGACTTGCAAAACCGAAGAAGCCTCTCTGTTGAGCTTGGGATGGGTGGAGTCTCAGGGCTTAACGGACGGCCTTGCCTTCCAGTCGGCCCCGCCCTCCAAGGTCTCTCAGTCTCGCATGACTGGGTAATCGCTGGATTGGTCCCTGTGCGTGCACATGCTCTCGCAGTGCCTCTAGACTGCTGCCTTTCCGGCTCCCCTGCACTCCGGGACCATATGAGTCTGGGTCCCCAGGGTTTCGCCTGAGACCGGGGTTTAGTGGAGTTAGAAGTGACACAATTGGGAAGGTCTGTCTCCTGCCCACTTGTGAAAGCCAGTGGCACAATCAGCAGTCAGTCCTCTATGCGCCACCAGACTTCTGATCTTTTGTGACTCCCCTAAATTTCCGTGCACTTCTCCCTTTTCATAGTCCAAACTCCCCCCGTATAAGTTTTGGCTGGATCTGGGGTTTAGTGTCGTAGGATAAGGGTTCAATGCCCTTGAGAGTCTCCGTCTCCTTCCCGCCAGAGAGAGTCAGCCAGGTTCTCCGGCACCCGCTCTCTCCGGGCGCCTCTCCATACCTCAGCTTTTTGCAGCTCCTCTGGGTCTCTGTGAGCCCCTCTCTTTCCCTCTAGTTGTAGAACTTCCACTCAGCCAGCTTTCCTGTGGTTCTGGATGATGTCCGTTCTGTCTTTTAGTTGTAGTTTTGAAATTGTTGTGCAAGGCAGCAGTGTAGGTGTTTACCTATGTTGCCATCTTGGATTCTCCTAGGGTTTTTTACTAGAAGTCAGACTCTCAGATCCGCTCTGTCAGTACAGCGAACTCTAAATCTATGCAGAATCCCTGATCCAGGTGAAATGTTGCACAGATGGGATGTTGACAAATACAGTGTGGTTCATGTCACACATGGATAAAGGATAACAAAAATTGATGAATTATTTAGTTCATTTTACTAGTAGTGTGTGCTAACAATATATGCTCTGTGTAAAAGATCATTTCTATAGCACAGTATTGGAAATAAGCTTTCTTTTTGCTACATTTTCATAAATATTCTGAAAATAAAAATCGTTCTCTAAATCCCTCAGTCTTTTATCTAAATTTCTGAGAGTGGAATGGCTATAGGAGAATAAACTGTGAGTAGCCATTTATCTGTTGGAGATGTCATTGAGGGAAAGGGACTTGAGTGAACTTGACTATTTTGGACGTTACTCCTTGCTTCAGAAGTTTTTCTCTAAAATGTAATTGCTTCAAAGCCAATGATGAGGGGTATGTAAAATGCAATTAACAGATGCAAAATTTCTCTTGTGATTTGACATTAAACAAAAATGATAGAGTATGACATTAAAAATAGTACTAGAGGTTCACACATTGCATTTTATTTTAATTACATCCATTTCAGATTCTGGAACACTGTAATTTCACACACATTAATTAAATTATGTCAGTGCCAGTACCTTTAGGTAAAAATATTTTTTTTGAAGGAAGTTTTAGAAACAAGTAAGATTAATCTTTGTTTTTCAAAATCTCTTATACCTGGAAAGCTGTGGTTGTAACAGGGAGTTATTGGAATGGGATTCAGAGCTCCTAAGACCAATGACATGGTTGCAAGGATACTCTGGGAAAGTAATTTGTATTAATCCCACAATCCCCACCCTCACCAATAGCTGCAGAGTGATTTTTTTTCTTTTTAAGATGTAAAAAAATGAATGGACACCCCAGCCTGTGTAGCTCGGTGTTTGATTGTCGACCTATGAACCAGGAGGTCATGGTTCAATTCCTGGCTAGGGCACATGCCCTTGTTGCAGGCTTGATCCCCAGTGTGGAGTGTGCAGGAGGCCATCAATCAATGATTCTCTCTCACCATTGATGTTTCTATCTCTCCTTCTCCCTTCCTCTCTGAAATCAATAAAACATATAATAAAAAATAACAACAACCAATGGACAAATCACAAAGAGAGAATGAAAATCCTTTTTAGAATTAAACTATTTCAAAGAAAAATTTAAAAACTCCAATTATATCCATTTTACAGTTAAGCCGCTGAAGCTTTAAGATATGAGCGTTCAGTCCATGTCCTGCTGGCTACCAGGTGATGTCCCAGTTCACCTATAACATGCTAGACACTGATTCCTATTGTATGTGAGCCTTTCCATGGATTATCTGAGTAAGCAGAATGCTGTCCTTTCCTTCCTGTCCCTGTGTTTGTTCATAGTAATGATCCTTTTGCCCATCTGATGCCTGAGCTCTCTCTTCTTCCTTTTCCTACAGGCGAACTCTAAATCTGTGCTCAAGTTCAGGTGCAGTCATTGGAGGGGTCTGATGCACTCCATTGCAATGTAGTACCAAGTGTGCCTTAGGGACATATCGGTTAGTTTAGTGTCAGAAGAACATATCAGGGGTCACAGAGCATCCTAGCATCAGACACTTTAAGATGAACCAGTCATTTTCTGTGGCCTAGGACTTTGCTTTTGGAACATTTGAACATAGAATAAAAACCTTGAGAATGAAATAAACACCTACGATCCTTGCATGCAGAGGCCAGGTTAAAATGGACAAAGAGAAAACTCCTCTAAGTGAGAGGTCCCCTAGATAATTAAATCCATTTAAGAGGAGCTTTATAAGCCAGGATTAGTAATAGATGTAGAATTTTACTGAGCCATTTATTGTCTGTCCTGAGACAGTTAAGGCATTTCATAGTTCTTTCTGTAAAGCTTGTACTTTTTAAGCAATATTTCTAATTAAAGCTTAGCTGGAGCCGGAGAAGATGGGCAAACCATGTAAGGACAGCCCAGGAGTATCATAGCACAAACCCCAATGGGTCATCTTCTAGACCCCAAACTTGGCCAGCACTTTCCTTCCCTTCCCAATGGCCCTCCTTCTCTCCTGCCCAGAAGAAACCACTCTCTTGACTTCTAACACTACAGACTAGTTTTACCTATTTTTGAATTTCTTATAAGTAGAATGAATATTCAGGTTTCTAATCTGTGTTTAGATCCAATGACTCAATATTATGTTATGAAATTCACCCCAGTGGTTGCAAGTTGCTGTGCTCTTTGATTTCCATCACCAGATACTATCCCACCGTATGAATGTATCACCTGGGAAGTCCATTCTATGGTTGAACAATGATTGGTACTACTGGGGCGCTATTCCAAATAACACGATCTTATGCTGGTCTCTTGGTGTAACTGCTCAACTTTAGTAGATAATTCCATGCCAAATTCCAGAGCCCTCGTTCTAATTCACAATCTTACCAGCCCTGAGTGAGGGCTCCTGTTCAGCATTCTAGTCTGCACTTTGGATGTTTGTTCATGAGGGTGGGAGCTCAGGCAGCGGCACCTCTGTTCTGTCCCACTTCGAGATTGTATATGACCCATCACGATGGCTCAGCTGTGTTCTCAGACTCTTGTCATTGTGAAGCCCTTCCTTGCTTCCAGGGTATCCTTCTGGCTGAAATCGTTTTCTGGAATTTGCTGTGAACTGAGACAATTTAACAACATGTGGCAGGACACCATCATGATGATCACATGGGTAACTTTAAAAATCTTAAATCTTAGTGTTGTTGGTTTGAAAAGAGCAGGTCAAAGTAAGCCATTCAGTTGGTGCCACTGGACACTATGCTGTGGCCACAGGAAAAGGAACACTGGATCTTTCTAACCTGTCGAGTGCTTACTTATCCCAGCTTTTGAATGTGTCAGCACTTCTGCCAGCGCCACCCCAGAAGGCAGTGTTGATTGAACTGAACACAGAAGCCTAGAACTTCTGACCCCTTTCTTTTAAGTAGGTCAGAAATGTTTATAAAAGTGCCTTATAAATCTTAATCATCCTATTTCAGAAAATCTTGTAAACTCTACCTAGGTTATAGTTATTTAAATGAAAACCTGTGAAAGATGATCATTTATCTAAGATAACCCTGACTGCCGGGGACAATTCGGGAAACAAGTTTGTAAAATGAAATATATACATCATTTTAACTTTTTTTTTTTTTTAAATCTCAGTGAGAGTGTGGAGGTGGTGTGGAGAAGGGAAGAGAATTGATATCCTTGAATTTATTTGTGATGTATGATTTTTCTTCCTGCTTATGTTAAGGAGAAACTCATCCAGCAAGTTAAACTTGTAGCCTTCAAAGAGATCCTCCAACTTGCCTCAGGGACCTCCAGGAGGTAGAGGTGATGTCATCACTGAGTTATACTTAGAAGATTAGTAAAGGCTGAGCCTCCATGCTATTTCCAGTGTCCAACGTTTCTTTGTCCACAATATCCACTCTCAGCCTCTAGGTGGTCTTTGTTTTATAATTACAAAAATAGTCACTAATTTCTAATAGAGCATCAATATTCTTAATTATCCTTTCTTCAGCCCATGGAGTCATGTGCAGAATGGTGCTGTCCCTTCAGGAGTCTGATGACAGTGAAACAAAACTAAAACCAAACAGAACCAGGACATGTAAGGGAGGTTTTTATGGTCAAGTCTACTGAAGTTGTCTTCTTGCCACTTGCTTTCAATGTACCAGTTGACTTAACTGACTTGTAGGATGACATTTGACATAGACCCTGGCATTTTTTTTTTCAAGAAATGGTAGAAATCCCTGGTTGGTGTGGAAAAGAAGAGCCAGAGTGGAGGCTGGGAAGGAGAACAGGATCCCACCTGCACGTGTGCACAAGGGTAGGGCAACACGTGTATAAACGGGAGGCTTAAAGAGTGGGCCTTCTGGTTGTACACACAGAAAGCCATTTCCCCTCCCTCCCCCCCTGGATGTTGCACAGGTGGGAAAACCTGCACCAGGAAAGGTGAAGGAGGTTCAGTCTCTTCCTGCCTCTAGCAGGCTACCTCTTTGGGGTAGAAAAAGTCTTATTTGTCTGGAATGGCTTAACCGGAAACTCATTTGTATTTGAATAATAATTGAAATATACTTGAAATTTATTTTTCACTTCGTGGATATTTAAAGCTGACTATATTTTGTCATGAGATGTTACAGTGAATTTTTCAAAGAACCCCACCTCCATTTACTGAGAATTTCTCACAGTTTCCTTATTCCAAGAAATCTTCCATCTCTCTGCTTGGCAGAAGGGGCACAGTACAGGTTATATTACAAAATTTGCCCAGGAGTTTGAGTCTGAAAACAGCCCAAGGCACATATTTTCATTATCAACATTATTCATTTTAAATTAGATGACAAATGAGTAAAGGACACCATTAGGGTTTGTTTGCTTTTGTTGTTATTTTTGTCTTTTCAGTTTCTTTTTTAAAAATATATTTTTATTGATTTTAGAGAGGAAGGGAGAGGGAAAGATAGAAACATTAATGATGAGAGAGAATCATTGATTGTCTGCCTCCTGCCCTCCACTGGGGATCAAACCCACAACCCAGGCATGTGCCCTGACTGGGAATTGAACTATGACCTCCTGATACAGAGGTTGATATCCAACCACTGGACCACACTGGCCAGGCTTAAATAATCTTTTTAAGATAATGTGAGATGATAAAAATGCCTAATTAAGTCAAGAACTTCTACCTTTTCACCTAAGTGAAGCACTTGATGGCTTCTTGGTGGCATCTGAGTTCCCAGCATCACTGCTCGCGCACTTCGGGTCATTAAATGAAACCAGGGTGACTTGAACACAAGCACTGTGGTACCACGACGGTGCCATGATGGTCCATCTGGCTGAGAGGGACCGCTGGGGATCATCTACTGCTTAAAGACGGTGGAAAAGGGGATGAGTCACACAAGACAGAACGAGTGGCACTGAACAGGACAGAGTGAGATTTCATCACGATGCTCAGAATGGCCCACAATTTAGAACTTATGAACTGTTTATTTCTGAAATTTTCCATTTACTATTTTCCAACCAGGTTGACTATGGGTAACTGAAACTGTGGAGAAAGGGGGAGGCTGCCATACATGGTTTTCCTGAGGAAGGAGGGAGGGTTGAAGTCAAACAATTGCATAATTAATCATTATTAAATTTCTCCCTAACTACTTAAAATCCAAACACTGGTATTGTTATATTCATCACTTATTAACTATTACCTTTATGAGCCAAATACAAATAGATAGAAATCATTTCATTTTTAGGTCACTCTTCTTCCCTTATTTTTTATTTTAATATTTCTCCCTATGAAGTATTTTTAAAAATACTTAAATAATTACTGAATATCTGTGGTATTCTTGGTATACTGCCTATAATTTGGGATAATGTTTTTGTTTACTCTGAAAATATTTCACTTAAGTGACACCTATAGTTGGATTATGCAAAATATTCTAATTATGCTAAGTAGAGTGGAAATGATTATTGTTCAGAATATTTTGTAATAACCTTGTTAACCAAGGTTCGGTCATTATGAATGGGTTTTTCCAAGCACCCAGCTTGATTGGAATTATTGATTTTTTCACTATTATTTTTGCTATAGTTGATAACACCACTTCTCTTTCTCTCTCTCTCTCTCTACACACACACACACACACACGCACACACACACACATAGGTGTCCCAAAATATGTATATACATGTGCCCAGCTGGTATTGCTCAGTGGTTGTGTTGGCCCATAAACCAGGAGGTTGCTGTTTGATTCCTGGTCAGGGCACATGCCAGGGTTTTGGATTTGATTCCTAGTAGGAGGCCTGTAGGAGACAGCCTGTAATGATTCTCTCTCATCATTGATGTTTCTATCTCTCTCACTCTCCTCTTCCTCTCTCTGAAATCACTGAAAACATATTTTTTAAATGTATACACACTTAACAGCTGATGTTTCTTTTAAGAATTAACCCATTGGAATTAGTAATTATTCAAAGTGTGTATACAGATATTTTATAGAATTTATTTATAGCTCTCTCTCTCGGTACTTCACACATATTTGGGTCTCTAAGCAATTTTTTATTTAGATAAGCCATCATCATTCAGTTCTTATAGGCTCACCATGGGGGAATTAGTGAGCAGAAACATTCTATGCTATGCTAGCAGATCAAACTATGCCCAGTAGCTAGAAATAACTGGCAGCAGACTTCCACAATAGGCTTTGGGGTTCCCCCCGCCTTCCCAAGAGCTGCTAAACTAGCCATAAACCTCAGACAGTGAGACTGGATTTATTTGTATGGAGGGTCCTTCGTGAACTTTGGCTGAAGTAGCAGACATCTATAATCCGTCTAAACACCAGAGCTTTAAGATTCCCCTTCAGTTCTGAATCCAAGTCACAAATTTATGTTCAGCAATGAAACTACATTACTTTTAAAGATGCACAAATACTAGGCCTTGTCAAGTGACAACTAATTAGGCCGAGGTCAGGTCTGGGCAGGAGTTATTACCAAAATATGCAATTACAAATTATGTGACTCGGGTGTGGGCACTAGGGATCGCGTTTCACTTCTGAATAAGCATTGGTGACCTGAGCTGGTTGGGCTCCCTCCAAACCCCTGAAGGCCTGGCGCTGAGAGAGAGGCTGCTGCAAGAACCAGGGCCTGGCCTACACAATGCAGCCCTGCCAGCCCCACGCAGCT
Organism: Lasiurus cinereus; assembly: GCA_011751065.1. Classification (NCBI taxonomy): domain Eukaryota; kingdom Metazoa; phylum Chordata; class Mammalia; order Chiroptera; family Vespertilionidae; genus Lasiurus; species Lasiurus cinereus. Next base: position 24,190,244 of record JAAGEH010000040.1, read on the forward strand.
CACAGCAAAGGGGAACCTGAGAATTTTCACAATATTGGGGGCCACTACTCAAGTTCATTGGAAAGTAAAAAATCAAGGGTTTGCTCAATTCTGGAGTGACTTATTGTATTTTCTTCCAATTCAGATTTATATTCCCACTTGCTTTTTAAAATAATATATATTTTTATTGATATTGGTCAGAACAGAAAGCTGGAGAACCCCTGTTCTGACCTGTGTGCTGGCAGAGGTGATTCTAATGCAAGTTGTATCCCAGAAACCTGGGGACAGCCAGGTGCCAGTTTATGGCCAGGATCCTGGTGATGAACCACTTCCAAAGCACGGGGACAGCTGGTGTGAAGTGGCTGTGGCTTCACCCAGTGCTGCTCCCAACAGATCTCACTTTGTGTCAGTTTAGCACACCACCTGGCTCCTGCTAGAGAAATGGCCTGTCCAATCACACTAACCAAAATATCGAGTTTCTAGATCCAGTTGAATGCAGTAGGACTAGTTGCTCTCTCCCCATCTCATCCTCCTCCCCCAAATTATCTGTGGTACTGTCTTGGAAAATTCACTTAACATTATAGAGATAAAATGTATCTGATATTTTCAGACATTTAATACTGGGCATTTTTAGAATGTGCTGAACTAGAACAGAAAAAATGTTAATGTTTGTGAAATGAAGAAAAATCAAAAGAAATGCATGCCATGCTGGTAGCAGCTCAGGTCACACACCCTTGGAGATGAGGGCTGGATCCGACTCCACATCATCACTGGGAGGTCCTACTGCAGGTCACCTTGACTGGAAGGAGTCTGTCCTGTTGGGCGAGCGGAGCGGGCCATAGGTAACCAATGCCACTTGGGGAGAGAAAGGCAGCATCCAGCCTTTATGCTGGATGCCATGAGAATGCCCTCCTAACGACTCACTTGAAGTTTAGGCTTTGGAGCTGCCAGATGGGTGAGAATTGAATTCACCACTCTTCATCCGACACCATTCAGTTTAAGATGCTCAGAGTGAGAGAAAGCACTGCCCAGACCTGTCCCTGTGAACTGGGACCATCTACCCTCTCCTGCCCCCCTACGCAAGCATCAGAGGCTCGGTTCTGCAACCTCACTGAGCAAAGCACTGGACTGGGAACCCTGAGGCTGCAGGGTAGGTGACAAGACATGGGACTTGTGGCACAAGTACTTTCATCCCACTTTGGAGACAGACCCGCACCAAGGCCACGGTCACTCTCTACTAACACCAGGGATTAGCCAATCTAGAAGATAGACATGCTTTCTTGGAGCTTCACACTGGTTTCTCTTATTAACAGGGAGTCACATAATTGAGAAATTATTGCTGTCAGGGGAGGAATTCTGGAATACAAGAGACGGGAGCATGTGGAGAAATGCATGATGGTTAAAACAAGGCCTTATTCCACACTGTGGAATTTCTCCCTTTGTGTTTGTTCAGTGCAGACGTGAGCAGGTGAATGAGATGTGAGCTGTGGTGCCTGCGGTGGGTGAACAGAAGGTAAGATCCACCTCCCGGCTCGATGAGGGGAGCACACAGAACACCCCACACAGCCTTTGAAGCTCCGTGCCCACCTCTGAGGATCGTAGGGCTCCACTACCTACTACAGTAACCAGAGATGGGAGCAGCCACGTCTTAAGTTGGATTTAGGCAGGTTGTTACATTCTGAGGACTCTTTTTACAAACTCATGCAGGCAAAGGAAACTGTGGGCTCAATCATCAGGATAGAAAGCTTGGAAGCAAGCAAGCCTGTGGCTTTGTAGATTTGATTGGAAAATTCATTCATTCTTGTGGCTAAACATCAATAAAGAAAAATGATCAAATTGTGCTAGAAATCTGGGGGAAAGAATGCTAAGTCATGGACTCTTGCATGGGTAGTGGGGGGAGTGGGGAGTGCTGAAAATGGGAAAGTACCATCTAGACCAAAAGAATTTGTTTTCTTCCAATGGAAACATCAAGTTTGGAGGCTTTTTGCTTTTATAGTGTTTTTAGGGCAAAGGTGTCTTTTAAGAATTCATCCTGCTCCATTTCAAGGTGCCCCTTAGATGTTGTGTTGTTGTGTTTTTAGACCTGAGACACTTTGAAGTTGTCCACATGAGGCATGAACAGGTCAGCCCACACTACATGCTTTTGCAATGTGTTTCCATGAGCCAACGACAAATTTAATAATAACACGGAAATCGGAGAGTGGGAAGATCCACGTGAGGGCAATGGATTGACCTTGCATGCAGACAAGCCTTCTGCCTTCTGCTTTATTGTGAAACCAATCACATCTTACTGTAACTTTTGCAATGTTTCATTTCCCCTGTAGCTAGCCTCTAGTCCAGGCCATTTAGCAAGCGTGTATTAAGGAGGGATTATTTAAGCAACTGTCCTGTTGTGTAAGAATCAAACTACTTTAAAGTAAAGAACAAAGTTCATAAAATAACTCCATTTCTACAAGTCCTTTCATGAGAAATCATTTTATTACCCCAAATGACTCAAAGCAAGCTTCCATGGATGGCTGGTGGCTATTGCCAAGTCCTTGTTGTGGCTGCGGACATTGATGGATTTAGAAGTGAATTCAGGATGTGCCTTCAGCTTGGGCCCCTGCCCTTGTCTTCCCAGGGGCTTCTGCTGCAGCAGGCAACCCTCCAGATGCAGATCTGGGCTCTAGCTACTTACTAGGGTTTTCTTTTGGAACTGATTCCAAGTGGGAATTTCTTAAAGAAGATCCATTTTCAAGCTGGATTCTAAGCATGCCTAGAGCAAGACATGCCCGAACGAGTCAGGATCCAAAACCTGGTTATAAAATTTAAGGAAGGGACTAGGTTTCCATAACGTATTATCCACCCTCCCCATACCATTCGAAGCCTCCTACCAGGCTTCTGGAAAGGTGAACAGACAGAAAAATATCAACCTAAGGCTGATGTTTTAAAAGTCTACACGTTGGGTCAGATAGTGTTTGCAGTGCGTTTGTCCAATCTCCTGTCTTTTCTATATACATTACATTGGAGTAGAACCAGAAAGTACTGATCACTGAAGTGGAGCCAGCTGATGGAGCAGGGCCCTGTGCTCATGGATCCAAGTGGGACCATTGGCATCCCTGGGAGTGTGTTAGAAATGCTGATCTTGCACCTTACTCTGGATGTACTGAATCAGAACCCACGTTTTAACAAGATCCCTGGCGATTTTTTTTTATATTGAAATTTGAGAATATGTCTTTATAGTGATCATTTTCATTTTTCTCCCTTGTTGGACTAATCCAGCCATGTACTGAGAGAAGATTTGCTGAAAGGTGAGCTGCAGTTATTTGCTGAATGGGCTGCTGTTTGTTGCTCTACCAGCTGCATATCTGCTGTCCTTAGGGACTGATTACATCCCATAACGATAACCAACTGTGTGGAAGCCACATTTACCCACACAAACTGTTCCTGGAAAGTTGTCTTTAAATAAAATCACACAATACACACTAAAGCTATGAGTGGGGCTGTGTGGTGTGAAGCGGACAAGCTCCTAACATTTATCAAAGAAAGCCTACCAGAAATGTTCCGTTTTGCCACTAGGTGGAAATAGAGCAATTCTGAGCATATTTTTAGGGCCATGGGACATGCACTAAGAAATCATTTAGTGTAATTCTTACCATCTTCATTTCACAGGCAAGAAAACTCAGGCTCAGTGATATTAAGTAAAACTGCATCTTCTTATAAATGGAAGTTTTCTAGAGAGACTAGGGGAAGAGTTGCTGGTAATTTCTGATTTTCAACCACTCTCATCTGGAAGAGAATGTGTTACTGTCCTGCCACAGGAAGGAAGGCGAGGCCTGACACCCAGATGCCCCGTGCTATGTGTAAGGACAGGGAGGACACCAGGCGGCTCCTTGTGCCCTGGGTTGTAATGCAATTCATCTCAATCAGGTGAAAATGCTCCCCCTTTTTCCAAAGAAGAAACACTCAAGCATCCCATCAAGTCACATAGGACCGTCACCTGATTTGTCTTCACATTTTGTGTTCTTATGCCTTACACAGGGCTCAAGGTAAGTGGCCTAGACCAGGACTCTCATTAGCAGGTCAAGGAAGTGCTTGCTGTTTTTCGGAGCTTGAAATCCACCGCCATTGCTCTGAAGGAAAAAAGGGAACCTAAGTTTTCAAGACATGGGAAATGATCTTCCCCAGCTCTTGTCAGTGCACATATTACCAATGAGAGGCTTCAGAGAGCAGGACTGAGCGTGGGGCCCGCAGCAGCAGAACCCTCACCAGGCCCTTTTTCCCAGGGAGACACTCACAGGCATGTTGGCCCACATATTTGTTTGTTGGTGTGTTTTAACCACAAAAGGATTATTTCCACTTATCACATCAAAAAGTGTGTTTAAAAGTTCAGTTTCAGATTATGCCTCTGGATTAAAATCTATTTCTTAAGCACCTAAATATTTAATATTATAGTGACATTTCCCTTTTGATATTTCTGGAATATGATTGATTATGAGTGTTTCAAATTTAGTATTTCAGTGCCTGAGTCCTGGCTATAATTACCTTACTAGAGGCCTGGTGCACAAAATTTGTGCAAGAGGGGGGTGGGGTCCTCTCCAGCCCAGCCTGCACACTCTCCAATCCAGGACATCCTTCTTACAATCCTGGACCGCTGGCTCCTAATTGCTTACCTGCCTGCCTGCCTGGTCACCCCTAACTGCCTCTTTGTGCCAACCTGATTGCCTCTAATTGTCCTCCCCGCCCTGTGCTGGCCAGGTTGCCCCCAACTGCCCCTTCCCCATGCAGGCCAGGTTGCTCCCAACTGCCCCCTCCCTCCCAGCCTGGTCACTCCTAACTGCCCCCCCCAATGGTCTGGTCACCTCTTACTGCCCTCCTGCTGGCCTGGTCACCCCTCATGGCTCCCCCGCTCCCCGCCAGCCAGGTCGTCCATGCAGCCTGCTGTTCAGTTGTTTGGTGGTCCATCACTAACCCCCATGCTGGTCTGGTAGCCTCATGCAGCCTGCTTGTTCAGTCCTTTAGACTTCCTCACTATCTCTAACCTTCCTGCTGGCCTGGTCATAGGCAGCCATCCTGTGAGAGTATGAGGGTTATTTTGCATATTACCTCTTTATTATATAGGATTTTATACAAAAACAGGTAAAATGTTGGATGAGCACATTAAGACTGCAAGTGCAAGCCCACAGTGGCTCTGTGTGTGTCTGTGTGAGGGGGGGAGATAGATACTATCCCCCAGGCCTCTGGAAGCCACTTCTAGCAACACTGAGCAATGACCCTCAGCTGCCCTCAGAGCAGCAGAGCACAGTGCAGGCCCTGAGACAAGTGCACACTGTACGCTCAGTACAAAGATGGTACCCAAAATCACTACACAAATAAAACCACGCCTGAACTATCGAAATGGCACAAAAGGAAAACCGGGGTGACCTAAAATTAGGGCAGGGACTTAAAATGAAAGGGAGCCCCGGGGAGGGCAGAAAATGCCCTAAGGCATGCTGGGAGATGACAGCTAGGGCCCAGGGGCTGAAGCCAGAGGTTGCCAGGTGTGATCCTACCTCACAGGATCTTTGGTGAGAAGGACTAGACAGGGATTCGGCACTGCACTCCGCAAGCCTTCCCTGCCTTTTTTCCTGTTTAAAAAACTGAGATAACACTTGTTAGCAAAACCTGGGCGGAGAGGAGGAGAGGAGCTTTACTGGCTGCGAAGTGCCTGTCGGGACCAAATGTCCATCAAGGCAGCCACCTCCCTGCGTGGCAGCTCCCTCACCTGAGCCCCACCCTTCCCACGGGGACCCAGGGTCAGCTCCTGTGACACGTACACCTTGAAAAGTATGACTTCTCTACAGATACGGGTATTATGGTGGCTAACGGGGAAGAGGAGAGGCTGTGGGTCTGACGACTCTGGTTGAGAAGAAATTGAAGGGCTCGCTCTTCTGGGAATATGCACTAATGAAACATTCTCACATGGGGACGCGTAATTGCAACTACGGGTACTTAAGCTAAAACTTCCTACGGAGTTTTCGTTTGGAAACCAAACTTCCGGGGACACCTCCACCCATGCCGCACCTTCTGATAAAATCGTCTATGCTCACCTTGAGGTGCTAACTGGGCCGGGTGGCCTGAGCAGGGAGGGGGGGTCGAGGGAGTGGGGAGGGCGGGGTGGGGGTGAGGAGACAGGTGTTTCAGGAGGGTGTGGCTTGTGGGTTGTTCAGTGACTTGGAGCCCAGATGAGCAAGGCAAATACATCTATCAATCTATCAGGCAGCCAAACCGCTGATCGAAGCCTTCCAGCGCCATATCCCCGAGGGCTCATCTGCGCGTTGGGTATTTTAAACGGAAAAGGGGCTTGTCGGTGAGACTTGGGGCACGGGAGAGGCGGGTGCGCTCGGGCGACCCTCTGGGTTCCCGGTGTGAAGGGGAGCGGGAACCCACAGGGCGGTCTGTGTTCCGGGCGCCTGGGGCGCGCCGGGCGGGGCCGCGCCTACCGGCGCCGCGGGAGGCGCCCGGCTCTGGGGCAGGTGGGGCAGGCCCACACCTTCCGATCCCTGAGCGCGCGGGGCGGGACCGGGGCCGTGAGGCGCGCCTCTCATTGGCCCTTCGGCGCCGCCCCGCCCCGCGCTCTGGATATAAAGGAGCGCGCTCCCCGCCGGCCCCAGCCACGCTTGCTTCACCGCACTCCTTTCTGACCACGTCCCGCAGGACTCCAAGCCCACCATGGCCTCCATCCAGCAGCTGGTAGGGAGATGGCGCTTAGTGGAGAGCAAAGGCTTCGACGAGTACATGAAGGAATTAGGTGAGGCACCGGGCCCGGCGGGGTCGGAACGTGGCGTACGAGTGTGTGTGTGTGTGTGTGTGTGTGTGTGTGTGCGCGCGCGAGCGCGTCTGTCCCGGGTCCCCTTCGGCGTGCCAGGCTCAGGGGCGGACCTGCTGGGCCGCCTCTGCCCTCCCGCCCTCAGTCCCCACCACGCGGCCCTGGTCCCCGCGCTGCGCTGCACCACGCGGCCCAGCCGCAGGAGAGAGGGCGTGTGCGCCCCGGCGGTCCTAGGAGTCCGGGGATGTCCCGCCACCGCCTGGTGCATCCTGCTCCGCTACGGACCCTTTTCCGCTTTTTTTTTTTTTTATCCTCACCACTAATCCCTCCTCCTGCCATCCTCCTGGCTCGTCCCATAGTGGCTGCACCCACTGCCCCTGCCCCACCTTTCGCTGCGCTGCCGCATCTTTTGTACATCCAAGGCACGCCGGTCCCCTCCCTCTTCTCCCGGTGCCTGTAGAAGGTCTGAACCCCGAAACAGTCCCAGCTTCCGCTCAGCTCTCGCCCCCACCCGGCTCTTTGCGCGGCGCAGCTCCCTGGAGCCTGGGGCATCCTTCCCTCTGACCTGAGAGGCGTGGCGCCAGTAGTGCTGACCTCTTGTGGCTTTGCATGTCTGAGGGCACTGTGGAAGGATGGCCAAACGTGCTGAGGGTGGCCGAGCATCGCTGCTGGGACCCCTGCTTGTGGAGGGCCAGTGGTCTTTGTTGGGGAAGCTCTGTGACTCCCTACCAGCATGCAGATGGGCGTGGCCCTGCAAAAAACCCGACTTCTTAAAGCCTAGAAAGCGGGTGCCTGGGAGAAGGTTCAGGTTCACTGTCCCAAACAGTGCTTAATCCTGCCCTTTCCTAAGCCAGTGATGAGGATTGTATGCTGATGAAGACACTGGATAGATAAGCAAACAAAAATGGATCTTTGTCACAAGCCAGGAGGCAGCGAGATGCAGTGGTGGAGCCTGGGCCTAGTCTGCCAGGGGCTTCCAGCCCTGAGACCACTGGGGGATGAGGAGGGCTTCTGAGCTGCCCTCCCACCCATAGCGGCTGCTCTCGGTGACCAGTGACCGCCCCTGTGGCCTGCAGAAACTCCCTCGGCAGTCTTTCTGCAAGACAGTGTGTGCACTGCTGCTTCCGTGGGAATGAGTGTATTGAGGGGACTGGGAGGGAAACAGCAGACCGGCGTTTTCTTGTTCTCCTCATAAACCTAGATCGAAGTGACCGTGGGTACTGCACTCAGACTCAAGAAATACACCATTTGTGTGCTCACCGTTTTTGTGCCACGCATTTTCTGTCCATTGAAAGTGAATGTGTTTCCAAGGTTCTGGAGACATGAGGGTTGCCACACTCACTTCACTGGAATGCAGTCAAGGTGTGGGGAAAGCAGAACACTGCATGTGTCCAAAATGAGAATGGAGAGTAACTCAGCCAGCAGCACAAGGCACCACTGTGTGCCTGCAGATGAGAGTGCTCAAGAGGGCCCCCAGGACGTTTCAGGCCCGGCAGAATGGCCATCATCAACCTTGTGTTTCTGGGTAGGTTATCATCTCCTCATCTGAAATAGGGCCTTGGTCCTGGTCTGAGTTTTTTTGTAAATGAAGTACACCGGTTATAAATTAAATATGATGCCGATGTAGCAGTTGAGTTGCATAGCTCTGAAATGTTCTTTGTTTTTGAGGGTAACATTTTTTCATTTGTTACCACCACGATTGTACTGTTTTACCTCTTAAAACATTGCACTGTTGGAGTGTCTTGGCATCGGTTGCACTTGTGTAGTATATCGACCACATGTTTACCAGGGGCCCTTCTGTGCCGGACTGTTGCTGGAGTCCTGTCACACGATGCCAGCAGAACTGAGTAAGTCAATTTTAGAAGTCCAGGTGTTTCCCGCGTGTTCCAGAGGCCATTAGAGCACAGTGGCCATGAGCTGAGATTTGGAGACATATGGCCTGTATCCTTGGTTCCGAGCTCAGTGCTTCCTAGCTGAGTGAGCTTGCGTGGATGACTTCAGTGATTCATTTTGTCATCTGTAGAATGGAGACAGTGCTATCGCCACTCACAGGGTGGTTTCAAGGCTTGTGTGAATCCAGATGCGTCTGGTGCTAGCACGTGGTGAGCACTGGGTCTGTGTTTACCATAGTTCTTGGAAGTGAATAAGTGGAAATACACCCAGCACAGTAATTACAATGAGCTGGCAACTTGTATTCTGTAAGCCATAACTCTGGTCCTCCTGACAGTGAATGTGATTGACATTCACAGGCGTGGGGATGGCTTTGCGGAAAATGGGCGCCATGGCCAAGCCAGACTGTGTCATCTCTTCTGACGGCAAACACCTCACCATCAAAACCGAGAGCACGCTGAAGACCACCCAGTTCTCATGCAACCTGGGAGAGAAGTTTGAAGAGACTACAGCAGATGGCAGGAAAACTCAGGTCAGGCATCACTTACACAGTCACAGAAACTTCTAGAATAATAGATTGTATGAATAACATTCTCTCGTTTATAGGCAGGAGCTGCTGAATAAAAGACATCTCCAGTTATATTATGACTTGAGTTAATAAACTAGTGTGAAAGGATCACAACTTAGTCTACTTTGTAAAACTAGTTTAAGGAACGTGAGCATTTGAGTAACTCTTAGGTATATCTTGGTTGACAAGCATCAACTATATTATGAGTAAACTGGCTTGCAGTAGACCCAGAATGGAAAAGCTGAAAAAATGTTGGTCAAGGAGGTTTTGCGTCATGGGAACTGCCCGGTAACGTCCTCTGGAACATTAAAAAGTGCACTTTGTCTCTCAGACTGTCTGCAACTTCGTCAACGGTGCGCTGGTCCAGCACCAGGAGTGGGACGGGAAGGAGAGCACCATCACACGGCGGCTGGATGGCGGGAAGCTTGTGGTGGTAAGTGCCGGCTCTGGCCTCTTGGGTGTCACAATGCGTTCATAGTTCATAGCAGGGCAGCGAGGCCGGTAGAAAAGTGCACCAGGACAAGTTAAGCACTGAACACTGAAAACCACAAAGTCCTCTGTGGGACAGACAAGAGAGGTGACAGGCAATGGTATTGCCAGACTGGGTCCAGTCCGGGCCCTGCTATCCAGCATCAGAGGCCACACACCCAACTGCCCTCTGGGGCACACATTTTCCATTACTTTAAACTGAGGAATACTGCCCTGGCAGGTGGGGCTCCGTGAACTGGAGCATCGTCTTGTACTCCTAACAGTTGCGGATTTGATTCCCAGTGAAAGCACATACCCAGGTTGGGGTTTTAATCCCTGGTGGGAGTATACATGGTAGGCAGCCAATCAATGTTTCTCTCACATTGATATTTCAACTCCCTTCCCCTTTCCTCTCTCTAAAATCAATTAAAAAAAAAAAAAAACACTTTAAAATGAGGAATGCTGTTTGTCAAGACCAAACGAGTAATTTAGATATTATAGATCAGTACATTAGTTCAGCAAAACACGTGCATATCTTAAGCAAAATAACAGGTTCTAGCTTTTTAAACCAGGAATTCTAACATGTATGTTCTTCATCTGTGAAACAGATGACAGGTTTTGTAGGATTCTGATCCTAGCCCTTAACTTCCACTATTGCCCTAGGACCAAACTCTAACTCTTCAATATCATTCTCTCTCCCAGGAATGTGTCATGAACAATGTCAACTGCACTCGGGTCTATGAGAAAGTGGAGTAAAAATCCCATCATCCTTCCAGACGGGAATTAGCTATGAGGATAAAGGAGCTCAGTTCAATGAGCAAATCTCTCCACGCCTTTTTCCCATTACTGTGTTCACTTACCACAACCATTTTACCTACAGCTATTTCTGAGTTGGTTTAAGATCGACCATTTCATTAGTAAATAAATGTGTTTATGCTATACCACTGTTGTATGCTTTTTATAAAAAAAAATTTTATAGGAAGGTAGGGATGAGTTTTAATAATGAATTCCATAAATTCTGAAGTAGTCTTGAGGGTATATAAAAATTACATTCTAGTAATTTAGAGAACTTCTGTGACAGATAAACTACACACTACCCATCACTTAAGCTTGCCCTATGCTATTTGATCTTCGTGTCAACTCAAGAACCTTAAATTCGTGGCAGAGACAGTTGTCATGGAAAAATAGCCACATATACTTTGTAATTTAAATATTGAAGTTAGGCCAATTAATAAGCCTACAGTGGCCCCTACATGTTTAAGTGAAAGGAAGAGTCACATGTCTCTCACTTCAAATGAAAAGCTAGGAATGAGCAAGCTTAAGGGAGGAAGGCAGGTCGGAAGCTGAGATAAGCTGAAAGCGAGGCCTCTTGTACCAAACAGTCAAGTTGTGAAAGCAAAAGAAACACACACCCTTGAAGGACATTGAAAGTGCTGATAGGAATGATAAAAAAGCAAAAGGGCCTGACTGCCGGTATGTAGACTTGTTAATGTTCTGGACGGATTAAACCAGCCCCAACATTCCCCCAAAGCCTCACTCACAGCAAGGCCCTCACTTCAGTCCTGTGGAGGCTACAGACATAGTGGGACTGAAAGTGAAGCTGCAGAGGTTGCTCATGAATTTAAGGAAAGACGCCATTGCTTTATTGTAATCGGGAACTGAACCTGCAATATTTTTTATGGGACCATGCTGCTCTCAGTGGCTTCTCTCTCTGACTTTCCATCTTGGTTATTTTTGTCTCCATCTTAGAGTTCCTCTTTCGTCCCCTCGTCCTGCTTCTGACAACAGTACATTTATGTCCCGGGCCAATATTTCAGAGTTTTGTGATGCTCAAAGCCCTCCAAGATGGGTGTTCACCATTGTGTTCTGAATGATTCACTTGAGAAAAGTGAGTCTAGGCAGCAGCCCCCAGCCACACAGCAAGCCCACACCCCAGTTTCTCTGATAAGTCTTGGGCCACTGCCCCCCACCAGTTCTCCCTTCTGTCCTTTAGTTCATGGTCATGGGCAGGCATTGCTTGAGGGCTGTTTCCCACAAAGTGGAATCCTGACTCGAAGGGTGAGAAGTGCTGGGCTGCAGCAGCATCATGGGATCAGCATCTTAAAGGCATTGCCACAAAATGCCCATCCCCCCCCTCAGCCTACCCGGAGTACCCCATATATTCCAGATGTCTTCTAAGTGGTACCATACCTTGTTGAGAATCATGGGGTAGAACAGGATCTGAACTTTATATTACCTGGTGTCAATTAAGCCCTTCTTTCTGCTAAGCAACCCTTTAACATCAATAGACCCCTTAAACAGAAGTGTGAACTAGGGCCTGCAGAGGGTGTTTTGTATTCTCTGAACTGGTAAGTGTTGGAACATGTCCTGTTGGTTCTAAGCACACAAGTCTCTGGGAGACTCCCTTTGCCCCAGATCTCCCAGCTCTCCCAGTTCCTTCTTGGGCTTCAATACTTGCTGTCCATAGCCTGGTGGGCGAGTCCTTGTGGATGTCATGTCTAATTTCAAACTAGCTTGGTCTTCTAAACTAGAGTGCAATGATGTATGTGCTTGGGTTTTGGAAGCAGACAGTCCTAAAATCCAATTCTAGCTTTTTGCCCTTTAAGAGCTGTGTGACTTAGGGCAATTTACTTCACTCTTCTGAACTCTAGTCACATCCTTTGTAAATATATGACATTGCCTGACCTGAGGAGCTGATTGAAGATTCAGTGCAATGTGCATAGGAAGCATGTGGCACAGGGCCCAGTGCACAGCAAAGGCTGCATGTCTCTAGTGCGCCCAGTGGCCTTTCTCAGTGACCAAAAAGCTCCGAGACACCGCACTGTCCAATATGGTGGCATTAGCCACACGCAAGTGGGTATTGAGCACTTGAAATATTATGAGTGCAACTGAGGAATTGAATTTTTTACTTTGATGTAACTTTCATTAATTAAAATGTAAATCTAAATCCCATAGATGGTTAGTGATGGATAGCACAAGACACTAATCGCTTGCTTTCCAAAATCAAATTTCTTATTTTTTATTCTAACTTACACCTCTTGTATTTTCCATGTCAATCCATGGGAATGTTATTTTTCCAGTTCTCTGGCTAAACACGTTGAATCTTCAACTTTTATCATTCTTTCCTACACCATAGCTAATCAATTAGCAAATGATTTCCGCTTTATCTGCAGAATACGTATATTTAGAAATTAATGAGTACTTCTCATCTCTTCCACAGATACCATCCTGGTTCAAAACCCATCAGCATCTCTCCTTGTTTGCATGTTCATTCTCCCAGAGCGATCATCCTAAAGGATGTCACTCCTGGGGATAATCTCCATTAGCTTCTCAGAATAGAAGCCAAAATCTTTACTGAGGTCCGATCTGATCTTGCCCATGTCTTCAACATCTCAGCATCCCTTCCTGATTTCTTCTCCTCACACAAACATTTTCCTCCAACCACTGGCCACTGATGATGCAAATGTGCTTCTGCACAGGGCCTTTGCGCCTCCTACCACCTTGGTCTGTGAAGAACTTCCCTGGGGAAATGCAGCCCAGGCTCCCTCAACTTTCTCACTTCCTGCAGGTCTGTTCTCAGATGTCATCCTGGCAGTGAATCATTCCCAGACCACAGTGTGAATCAGGCCTGCACCCTCCCCCGACTCGCTATTCCCCTATGCCGCCCTTGCCCTTGTCACCAGTCCAAACTGACTGTATATTTACTTGTTTGTGTGTTATTATTGGTCTCCCAGGGGGAAGGAAGCTCCGAGAAGAAGGGACTTTGCTTTTACAGAGAGTGCTGTAAAAGCACTCTCTCTCCCCATCACTCATAGGAATCAACCTGGCAAACAAGAGATGCTCAACAAATATTTGTTAAGTAAATTCATTAATAAATTAATGGCTTCTTTGGTGTCTGTTTAATATCTTTTAATATCACTTAAGACCTTTCACAATTCTGCTTCAATGTGTTTTTTAAGCTCTATTTCTTAAGTTCAGTCAGTCCTTTACTCAGTACAGACACGGGGTGGGGGTGAGGTGACTGCAGAGCATGCACGTTTGAAGTGAGAATAAGGGTTCAGCCTTGTCCCTGAGCAAGTGTGTGGGACACTGCTCCACCAGGAAATCCTTGCCCAATTCCAGTCAACAAATGCACCTCATTTTCCTGCTGCTGAGTAGTCTGCCCACAGGCAAGGTCTGTCAGAACTTGACCTGACCTGTCTGAGAAACATGGAGCAGATTAGAAACAATTTATTACAAGCAAGGGAGGTGGTTTAACTTGAGTCAAACTCTCACAAAAAGAAAATGTGCCAGCACCAGTGGGATTCTGCCCTGGAGCACAGTAGGAGTAGCCAAAGAGGCTGGAGTTGGTGACCCACCCCAGGAGGTCTTTGCAGCAAAACGAGCCTTTGTCACCTGCTGTGTAAATAGGTTGCAGTCATTGCTTGCTTCCTTTAGTCTTCATCTCTTCAACTATTTTCTCAAATTTCTGGCATTTGAATTGGTGCCATGACCCTAGCAAGCTTGAGAGCCATCTTTTCAGCACCTCGGTTTGTAACAGTGCCAGCTCAGCAAGGCTGCTGCTCAGTCCTGCTGCACAGCAGTCAAGGCTTCTGAATGTCTGTTGTCTTTGAAATTCAGCTTTAAGTTTCTGAGAATCATCACAGCTCTCTTCTCTGGGTGCCCTGTCCTCCCAGCTCCCTTATCCAATGTCCCTTCTCAGAAAGCCCCTGCCACTGGTGCTCGTATGTGATGTGGGTTAGTAGGAAAAACTAATAAAGTGGGTGAGCTGGTGTAAAAAGCTGAGAGACACATGTTTTAAAATATTGTGAAAGGCGGGTGGTGTGATGCGTCACTGACCTGCAGCAACTGGAAAATCACGGTCTCCTGATCTCTGGTCTGTCAGTCAGCTGTCAGCAGCTGTGAGCAATACCCAAGATCAAGCTCATCTGCTCCTCCCCACCTCCTCCTCCTACACACTACACTTTGAAAATGTTTGAAAAGAGAATTTTTGAAAAGAGAATTTTTGGTGATAAACAACATAGAGCAGGCTCAGGTCCTTTTTCCTGGAACTGACATCCTAGTATGAGACAATGGAGCATACATGATTCAAACAAGTGACCTAGAGTGACAAAAGCAGCCAGAAAAAAATCAAACTAAAAGGGTGATATGAGTGAGTAGGGTTGAAGCTACTTTGTGTAGGATGGTCAGGAAGCCGCTCAGAGATGAGCAGAATGTGAGAGAGCAACACGTGGGGGCGGGCACTGTGTGCTAAGAAGAGGGACTAGCAACTATAAAAAACTGGAGTGGAGACAGCATGGTGAAGTGTTGCAAAACCAAAATGCAACTGAGTAAATTTTAAAGGTTTAATTGGCTTTATTAAGTGATTCATGATTCAGGCAGCATCTAATCCAGCAAGAAGACACACTCTGAGGAGTTATACGAAATGGAAAGCTTTTTTAGAAAGGAAGGTTAGGCAAGGAAGTCATTATCAAAAGAAAATGAAAGTTCATTGGAGGAAATTAATAGTTCAGGGTGACAACAATGCCTTCTCAATGGCTAACCTGTGGTGTTTTCCATTGGCCGGGCTTATTGCTGGGCAAGAAGAAAATCTTTTTTGCTGCTGGGGTAGTAAAGTAAATCACCTTCCTGTTGGAGGTGCAAGGTACTGTCTTCCTGTTTGGGATCATGAGTGGTAGGATATAAGAGCTCCTTCTATTGTAAACATCTGAAAGGAAGGAAATGTTGGTTCTAGAGTCACCCTAATATACCAGTGAGATTTCCAGGGATATTCATTTTCTGCTCTGAACCTTCCTGTAGTATTTTTGAATATACTACTTGCCATTAAAAATACAATTAAAACCACTTACATTAAAATGTTTTTGCATTTTCATTATTACAGGAAATAAGTTAATAAAAAATTAAACATCATCCAATCCCAACAGATAACTGCTATAATCATTTTTCTAAATTTTCTCTATATGAGTACATCTTGTGATTCAAATGGTACAGGTACATAATATTTTAGAGTCAGGATTTTTTTTTCTTTACTTTACAGAACATAATGAGGTGTATTCCAAGCTCTTAGCATTTATTTTTAATCTTTTTAAATGCCATGTGGACATACTCTGATGACTTAAGCAGCCCCCACTTCTAGGGGGTGGCGTATGTTTTAATCTTTGCCACTGAACAGCACTCTGAGGATATCTTCATAACTACTTTTCCAGCCATCATGCACTTTCTAAGACAATAGAAGGTGAAACCAGCGCACCTGCCATCAGACAAAGGCCAATTGTTTGCTTTGTTGCCAAAAGGAAAGCCCAGCCACTTCTGGATCCACAAGCAAATGTCCCGGGGCCAAACCCACCTTCAGCTGGTTTAAGTCCCTGCCTGCATCTCAGACCCAGGCCAGTGGCACCTTCACTATTTTATTAGCACTTTGTCACTTTAAGGAAATACTAACATATATTTTGTCCAGTATTTTCAGTTGCTTTTTATAAGAGATTTATTCCAAATATCAACTGTTCTGTTACTGAAAATTAGACTAGAGTATTTTTAAATTTTCATTTAAATTGTTTTTAATTACAGTTGACATGTAATAATATATTAGTTTCAGGTATATAACATAGTGATTATATATAACCCAGGGACATATAATGACACATATAACCTAGTGATCCTCCCGAATAATTCTAAGACCCACCTGACACCCTACATTGTTATTACAATATTGACTATATTTTTTGGGCTGTATTGAAATGAAGATATTTTTTAAAAAATCATTTGTCATTTCCTGTTTGAGACCCTCCATGGTTTCCCTTGGTCCTTGTATAAACCCAGATCCCTCACTAGCAGCTGCCAGGTCCACGTGCTCTTTTTGCTACCCAAACCTCCAGGCTGAGTCTTATCCCACATTATGACCTTGAAAATCAACAAAAGAAACCTCAACTTTTCACATCAAAATTGGAGTCTGAAAAGGCTATAGAAGGATTTCTTATATCCTACCATCCATGATCCCAACAGGAAAATAGCACCTTGCATCTTCAACAGAACAGTGACTTACTTTACTATCCCAGCCAAAGGCAGGAAGATTTTCTTCTTGCCTACCAACAAGCCCAGCCAATGGAAAATGCCACAGCTCAGCCAATGAGAAAGCATGTTGTCACCCTGAACTCTTAATTTCCTCCAGGGAACATACCTTCCACTTTTTGCAACTAAATATCTAAAAGGAAGGAAATGTTGGTTCTAGAGTCAACCCTAATAAACCAGTTACAGTACCAATGTTTTATTATGATGGGACAGTGTTCTCTTTCTCATCTACTGGCTTTATGCACAACCACGGTGTTTATTTACCTGGTCATAGCTCTGAGGGTCTCCATTCTCATTCTCGTCTTTGTGAGTATATAACCCTGGGTGAGTATACCAGCGGGCCCTGGAGTCAGGTTTAGTTAGTTTCTTGCTTAGTTGGTTTTGTTGTCTCATTGACCCCCAACAAGACCATTACTAAGAAATACAAGGCGTAATGATGCAAAGTTTCAGTACAGTTTCAGCAATGGAGATATTTTTCACTGGAAGTTTGGGAAAGTTATGTATGAGAGAACAAAGACTTCTTGCATGATTCTGAGTTGGTTTGACAAAGGTTTTCAGTAAATCATACAACCAAATATAGAAACTGGGCTTACTGACTCAGTCAATTGCCCTAACCACTAAACTCCGCTTCCTCCCTCAGCCACACAGGGCAGAAATACAGGAAGTAAAAAAAAAAAAATTCACCCTTTCTGGAAACGGCAGACTTTTGGAAAATGGCCAGTTCTGAAGGCTGACCTGCATAATGTGTCATTTTATGAGATGTGTTACCACACCCAGAAACCTTGGTGGGGATGGTGATGGGTGAGGTCATCTCGGACCTTTCCATTTCATGCTGACAGGAGGAGGCTCTGATGACAGCTTAACTCCTTTACTCTTAGAATAGGCAGTAATTCTAGGGTCCCAGAAAACCGAAATCATTGAACACATTTAAACTTTAGACAGTATTTTTGGGCAGCTGCGCAAAAGTTGCTGTTTCCATTCCAATGTCAGGGGCACAAGGACACATATTTAAGTAAGAAATAAGGCACCAGACCAGAATGAGGCAACACAATTGAGTGTCTGCCTTTTACTGTGAGGCTAGTGAAGGCAATAAGCCCAAGAGATAATTCAATAAAAATGTCATCTGAGTGTTTGCCCAGGAGAGAACCACAAACTCTCTCTCATAGGTTTTATCTCACCCCCAGATTCTGAGCAGCAGTCATTCTTCCTGGGTCTGAGAGAAATGCTTTCTTATTCCAAGACCACAATTATATACAACATACCCATCTCTTCTACAAGCCAGGTCTTCCACAGGGGGACAACCTTGACTAGTCAGCTGAGGAGATCTTTGCATCTCACCCCAATGTCAGCATGATTGAGATGGATTAATTGATTGGTTTGTTCATCCATTCAATTCAGCAAATGTATTTGAGCCCTTATAATGTGTCAGATGCCGTGATAAGGGCTGGGCATACAAAAATTCATAAAGGTAAAAAGTCCTTAGCAAGATCCAATGTAATTGTTCCAGGTTGATATACTTGCCAGAGGATGGAGCCAGTGCTGATGGGAATAATAACAGCAGGAACCAAAGGTGGGCAGTCAGGGGAGGCCTCTCTGAGGAGGAGACATTTAAATGGAAACCTAAAGGCAGGAAGGGAGCAGGCGATAGGGGGTAGGGGATGCTTTCCCAGCAGGAGTAAGAAGTGAAAATGGTGCAGTGGGCAAGGGACTTGGTGTGGAGCCAGGCTGAGGACTGGGAAAAAGTGGGGATTTCTTCCAAGTCTGTGGAGAAGTCACAGGTGTGTGTGTGGGCAGGGGTGGGGGGGGGAGCGGCGGGGAGGGGTGGAATAGCATTTAAAACAAATCAGAGTCATAGTAAAAGGCAGACACTCAAATTCCAACCCCTTGGGCCACATATATTTTTGCTTTCCATATTTGCCTTGCACTTTAGGAAGTTACCCACGTGTTAACTCATGTAGCATATCACTCTCCCACAGGCATCTACGGGCAGCATCCTGCAACCAATGCATGAAAATGTCTGCCAGGTAACAGGTGAGGATTCACACGGCTCAAGATGAATAAAGACTATGCATAGCTCTGCATCTGTTCATCTCAGGATTTGCTGCTAAATGAGTTCAAGTCCAATTAAGGTTTGCCAGCAGGTAAATGTTGAGAACAATATCAGTCTTCAGAGCTTTTCAGATTTTGGATTCATGGATAAAAGTTTGATTATAGATCTGTGACTATCATCCTTTCCTGAATTATTATGGTTAATATTCATCAATTCAGCTTCTTTTTTGAAGATTTCTTTATGTGTCAGGTAGTATTTTGATTGTGTAGAAATGTTAAATATGAAAATACTCATGTGTTTTAAAGTAGAAAATCTGCTTTTAGAAATATAAGTGTGTGAGCTTGAAACATTCATTTTCTACCAATATAGTAAAATGTGAGTAAAAATGTCTCAACTGCAAGAGAAACAACAGCAAACTCAATAAAGCAAACCAGTGGGCGAGGCTTGATCTGCAGGCTGTGGTCAAAGGTCTGGCACCAGGTTTGGGCGAGGAGGTAGTGAGGTGCTAGATGCGACCATTGGCTATAAGTCCCTTACTGTGACATTGCCTGTGCCCCTTCAGAAGTTCCTGATCATCACCTTTGCACCTTTGCTTTTGCTACTGAGGGACTTGATCTCCCATGAGGACATAGTGGTGTACAATTTAGAGGTAATATAGCGCTTCAACCAATGTGTATTTTGGATAATTCCTGCTCCAAATAATAACCGTCAATACCATTCTTGAAGGAAATGACAGATATTAAAATAAGAATTTGGGATGCACAGCTTCATTCAGACCTAAAAAATGAGGTAGATACAAATATTGTTTCCTTTCCACAAATCAAGGAATAGACATTTAAAAGCAATTGGCAGTAGAGAGTCAGTTGCTTTTAAACGTCTATTCCTTGATTTGTGGAAAGAAAATATTTGTATCTACCTCACTTTTTAGGACAAACCTGGTGCCTGAGAGTCTCATTCCCCCACCCCTCCACCATGGCCTACCCTGCTGCTGTCCAGGGTGCTGATTGGCAGGTGTGGGGTGTGAAAGTGCAGGCTGGCACTGTGGGCAGGGCTCCCTGCAATGATGTGCTGTGCAAAGGAGGTCCCAGGCCACCCCCAGACAGTTCTCTCACTTCACACTCATCAGACAAACATGCTCCAGATGTGGGATTTCCCTAAGGGCCACAATGTCCCTCTGTACAGTCAGTGTGGCCTGGGGCCATGCATTATGGTGAATGAGGTGAGCCATGGAGTCCACTGGCCCCACCATGATGCACCTCACTCAGAAGATTCTAGCCCGAGAGCCCCAGACAGTTTCTTGGAGGCAGAGGTCAGAGGGGTCACAGTCCTTCGAGAAGTGTGTGTCCACAGAGCGCAGTGCTGACAGCCTACTGGTATCCAGGAGGGATCGGGAGCAGGACAGGAGTGGCCCTGTTTTGCTAACAGGTAACAGAAGGGAAGAGTCCTCACAGGGGAAGCAGACTCAAGGCCTAATTGGCTCAGATAGGAGATGATTTGGGGGTTTCAGGAGGTTGATTGATGAAAGCATATCTGGTATGCTGCCAAACAAGGAGGCCCCACTAGCTGTGGAGTGGGTGGGGGAAATGAGTGGTGTGTAGGGCATGAAGTCACTGTTACAGACTGAAGCTCATCACACCTCGTAGGGTGGGAGGTGACCCTTGTCCTCAATGGGTTTAATGTTACAGTGAACTGCTGTGGAAACAGCACTCCCATACCATGCTGTAACCCTGAGTAATACACATGGCTAGGCTTCTTCTTCTTCTTTTATTTTTTTAATATATTTTATTGATTTTTTACAGAGAGGAAGGGAGAGAGATAGAAAGTCAGAAACATCGATGAGAGAAAGACATCGATAAGCCGCCTCCTGCATGCCCCACAGTGGAGATGTGCCCGCAAGCAAGGTACATGCCCCCAACTGGAATCGAACCTGGGACCTTTCAGTCCTCAAGCTGACGCTCTATGCACTGAGCCAAACTGGTCTTGGCTGGCTAGGCTTCTTTTAACTCCATCTTTCTCAGCTAGTCACCTGTATTGAGCTACACCCTGAAATGATCCTCAACAAAGGCAGGCTAAGAGTTGAAAAGGGCAGATCCAGGCCCAGGCAGGTGTAGCTAAATGGTTGGGCATTGACCTATGATCCAGGAAGTCATGGTTTCATTCTGGTCAGGGCACATGCTGGGTTTCAGGCTCCGTCCTTAATGTGGAGGGTTGAGAAGGCAGCCAATCAATGATTCTCTCTTATCATTGATGTTTCTATCTCTTTCTATCTCCCCTTCCCTTCATCTCTCTGAAATCAATTTAAAAAAAAATAAAATTAGCCAAGACCGGTTTGGCTCCGTGGATAGAGTGACAGTCTATGGACAGAAGGGTCCGGGATTCAATTCCGGTCAGGGTCATGTACCTTGGTTGCGAGCACATCCCCAGTAGGGGGCGTGCAGGAGGCAGCTGATTGATGTTTTTCTCTATTTGATGTTTTTAACTCTCTATCCCTCTCCCTTCCTCTCTGTAAAAAAATCAATAAAATATATTTTTAAAAAATTAAATTAATTTAATTTGATGAGTTTGAGGAAGATGGCAGCTGGCAGGATGGAGGTGAGGGAGAGCAAGTGAGTGAGGGGACGAAAGGCGAGTGTATGGGTATGTGTGGTGGGTGTGTGATGGAGTAAGGGACAGTTGAATCTCACAGGAGCAGTGAGGGCTGGCAGTCCAGGCTCTCTTGGACAAGGAGAGACTGCCACCCTGGCTGGCACTCTGCAGATTGTGGGACTCGGGCACAAAGCCTACGCCACCTTGAAGGGGAAAATGGACTTTCTTTGGGAATTCATCAACACTGCCAGCCAGACAGGCCTTGGAGCTGCCCGGTGACCCAACAGCCACTCCAGCCAGAGTCCTGCTGCCAAAGCTGCAGACCCATGGGCCCTGGGACCTCTGCCTCCAAAGCAATGAGTGCAACATCCCCCGTCCCTGGCAACATCGGTGCAGCCGCGATGCACACTGGTTGCTGGTTTGCAGAACACCCTGGTCGCTGCATTTGCACACGCCCTGGTCACCCAGTCTGTGGTGTGCCCTCAGTGCTGGTTTGTGAAGCGCCCTAGTTCCTGTGTTTGCAGCGCACCCTGGTCGCCCCATCTGAGGCATGCCCTCCTCCTTGGTTTGCGGAGTACCCTCATTGCTGTGTTTGCAGCGTACACCCTTTGCTGGTTTATAGAATGCCCTAGTTGGCGGCGCGTTTATGGCCCTCCCAGGTCTGAGCATTTACAGCATGCCCTAGTCAGCGAGTTTACAGCTCACCCACATCAGTGTGTTTACAGTCGACCCTCAGCAGTGCCTTTCTGGTGGTCCACTCCCTAGGCAGTGCCTGGGACCCACAGGGAACCCCTGTGGGTGTGATTTTGTAACTTGGGGCACCACAGTCACACCTCTTCAGGGTGTAGGCCCCCTGAAACACATCACCCCAACAGACGGATCCTTGTTGCCACTGTATGTCCCTGCTGGGCATGTGTGATCTCAATTAAGGGTGCAAAATAGCAAAAATAGGGACACTCCCCTCCACGCCTGCCAATTTCTAGACACCACAGTTGTGCTACTCAAGCTCACAGATCTACACCAAGAGAACCCAAAGAGCTCAAGTAGAGAACTACAATAGATTAACAAGCACAGGAGAACTGAGAAAATACACTAGTAACACCATCCCCAAAAATAACCTGGGTAGAAAAGCAATTGGACCTACAATTAAAACATTACAGGAAAACATGGGAAGACAAAAAAGTAATCCACAAAGGAAAGAAAAAGAGGAATCACCAGAAAGGGAGTTAGATGAAATTAAAGCCAACAGACTATCAGAGAAAGAATTCAGAGTAATGGTTTTAAGGATGTTTAAACAGATGGAAAACAAATATACACAACTGAATGAGAAATATAAGGAGCTGAATGAGAATGTCAGCAACATTAAAGGAAACAAAGAGGAGATGAAGAACAACATAGCTGCAATAAGAAACACAATGGAAGGCCTAAACAGTAGACTAGAAGAGGCTGAGGACCACATTAGCGAATTAGAAGACAAGGTAGGAAAAAACACACAAACACAGCAGCAATTGGAAAAAAGACTTAAAAAACAAGAAGAGAGCCAAAGGGAGCTTTAGGACAACATACAACATGAAACAACATTCGCTTAATAGGGATACCAGAAGGAGAGGAAGATAAGCAAGGAATAGAAAACCTATTTGAAGAAATAATGACAGAAATCTTCTCTGATATTGGCAAGAGAAAAACTATGCAAATTCAAGAAGTACACAGAGTCTCAAACAAGCTGAACCCCAAAAGACCGACATCAAGACACATCATAATTAAATTGCTGAACACTAACGATTAAGTAAGAATTTTAAAGGCTGCCAGAGAGAGACAGAAAGTTACCTACAAGGGATCTCCTATTAGAATATCAACTGATTTCTCAATAGAAACACACCAGGCTAGAAGGGAATGGAATGAAATATATAAAGTGATGCAAACCAAGGGACTGAACCCAAGAATACTATACCCAGCAAGGCTATCATTCAAAATTTATGGTAGAATCAGGAGCTTCACAGACAAAAAAGGGCTAAGGGAGTTTATCATTACCAAGCCAACAATGCAAGAAATGCTAAAGAGACTGCTGTAAAAAGAAGAAAGAGAAAGGCAAGAAAAAACACAAACACTAAGGAAAAAATATGACAACAAACATAAACTTGTCAATAATATCATTAAACGTAAATGGGTTAAATACACCAATCAAAAGACATAGTGTAGCTGAATGGTTAAGAAAACATGACCCATATATTTCCTGTCTACAAGAGACCTATCTCAGAGCAAAGGATTCACACAGGCTGAGAGTGAAGGGATGGAAAAACATTTTTCAGGCAAATAGAAATGAGTAAAAAGCTGGGATGGCGATACTTATACCTGATAAAATAGACCTCAAAGTAAAGGCTATAACAAGAGATAAGGAAGGCCACTACAAAATACTAAAAGGAGCAATTCGTCAAGAAGATATAACTCTAGTAAACATACATGCACCTACTACAGGAGCAGCTAAATACATAAAAAAACTCCTGGAAGATATCAAGGGAGAGATCGACAACAATACAATTATAGTAGGGGACTTTAATACACCATTGACATCACTGGACAAATCCTTTAGACAAAAAATCAGAAAAGAAACAGCAATTCTAAATAACTCATTAGATCAGATGGACCTAATTGACATCTTCAGAGCATATCACCTCAAAGCCATGGAATATATGTTCTTCTCAAGTGCACAAGGGACATTTTCAAACATAGACCATATATTGGGTCACAAGCAATGTCTCTCCAAATTCAAAAATATTGAAATCATATCAAGGATTGTCTCAGACCACAGTGGCATAAGATTAGAAATAAACTACAATAAAAACATTCCAAAAAATTCAAACACTTGGAAGTTGAATAGCATGTTACTAAACAATGATTGGAGATCAAAGAAGAAATTAAAAATATCCTAGAGACTAATGACAATAAAAACACAACAATGCAAATGCTATAGGACACAATGAAAGCAATGCTGAGAGGAAAGTTTATAGCTCTACAGGCCTACCTCAAAAAAACAGGAAAAAATGGTAATGAATCACCTAACTCAACAACTCAAAGAATTAGAAAGAGAGCAACAAGAAAAGCACACTCTGAGCGAAGGAAGGAAATAATAAAGATCAGAGCAGAAATCAATGACAGAGAGACAAAAAAAAAATACAACAAAAAATCAACAAAACCAAAAACTGGTTCTTCGAAAGAATAAACAAGATGGATGAACCTCTAGCCAGCCTCAACAAGAAGCAAAGAGAGAGGATCCAAATGAACAAAATCAGAAATGAGAAAGACAAAATAACTACAGACCCCACAGAAATACAATGGATTGTTAAAACATATTATGAACAACTCTAACAAATTACACAACCTAGATAAAATGGACACATTCCTAGAAAAACACAACCTTCCAAAACTCACACAGGGAGATTCTAACAATCTCAATACGCTGATAACTATGGAAGAAATTGAAGCAGTCATCAAAAAGCTTCCAGCAAACAAAAGCCCAGCACCAGATGGCTTCACTGGATAACTTTACCAAACATTCATAGAAGAACTAAAACCCATCCTTCTCAAACTATTCCTGAAAATTCAAGAGGAAGGGACACTTCCAAACTTCTTCTATGAAGGCAGCATCACCCTGATATAAAAAACTGATAAAGATAATACAATTAAAGAGAATTATAGACCAATATCCCTCATGAACATAGATGCCAAAATCCTCAACAAAATTCTAGCAAATCAAACCCAGCAGTACATCAGAAAGATGATATACCATGACCAAGTAGGATTTATCCCAGGAATGCAAAGATGGTACAATATTTGCAAATCAATAAATATGATACATCACATAAACAAATTGAGAGATAAAAATCACATAGCCATATCAATTGATGCAGAAAAAGCATTTGATAAAATCCAACACCTTTTCTTGACAAAAATTCAGCAAGGTGGGAATAGAAGGATCATACCTCAACATCATAAAAGCCATATATAACAAATCCACAGCCAACATCATACTCAATGACAAAAACTAAAACCATTTCCCCTAAGAACAGGAACAAGACAGGGATGCCCACTCTCACCACTCCTATTTAACATAGTGTTGGAAGTACTAGCCATTGCTATCAGACAAGAAAAATTAAAAAATAGGCGAAGAAGAAGTAAAACTGTCCTTACTTGCAGATGACATGATACTGTACATAGAAAACCATAAAAACTCCGTCAAAAAATTATTAGATGTGATAAATGAATTCAGCAATGTAGCAGGATACAAAATTAATACCAAGAAACCTATGGTATTTTTATATAGCAATAATGACCTTACAGAAAGAGAAACTAAAAAAGCAATTCCATTTACCATCACACCAAAAAAATTGAGATACCTAAAAATAAACTTAACTAAGGAGGTAAAAGACTTATACACAGAAAATTACATGATCCTGAAAAAAGAGATAGAGGAAGACATAAACAGAAGGAAGAACATACCATGTTCATGGACTGGGAGAATCAATATCATCAAAATGTCCATTCTACCCAAAGCAATCTATAGATTCAATGCAATCTGCATTAAAATACCAAAGGCATACTTCACAGGCCTAGAACAAACTTTCAAAAAATTCATTTGGAATAAAAAAGACCCTGAATAGCTGCAGTAATCCTGAGAAAGAACAAAGTAGGTGGGATCTCAACACCAGATTTCAAGCTGTATTACAAAGCCACTGTTCTCAAAACTGCCTGGTACTGGTACAAGAACAGACACAAAGAACAACAGAATAGGATAGAGAACCCAGAAATCAATCCAAACCACTATGCCTAATTAATATTTGACAAAGGAGGCACAAACATACAATGGAGTTAAGACAGTCTCTTCAACAAATGGTGTTGGGAAAATTGGACAGATACATGCAAAAAAAATGAAACTAAGCCACCAACTTACACCATACACAAAAATAAACTCAAAATGGATAAAGGACTTAGACATAAGATGGAAAACCATAAAAATATTAGAGAAATCCACAGGCAGCAAAATTTCCGACATATGACAAAGGAACGTCTTCACTGATACAGCTTGTAGAGCAATGGAAACTAAAGAATAAATAAACAAATTGGACTACTTCAAAATAAAAAGCTTTTGCACAGAAAAGGAAACCTTCAAAAAAACAACAAGAAAGCCCACTGCATGGGAGAACATATTTGCCAATGATATCAACAATAAGGGTTTAATCTCCAACATTTACAGAGAACTCATACAACTTCACAAAAAGAAGATAAACAACGCAATCAAAAAATGGGCAACTGACCTAAATAGGCACTTCTCAAAAGAAGACAGAAGGAAGGCCAAGAGATATATGAAAACCTGCTCAAAGTCACTAATCATCAGAGAGATGCAAACCAAAACAACAACACGGTACCATCTCACACCTGTCAGAATAGCTAGCATCAACAAATCAACAAACAACAAGTGTTGGCAAGGATGCGGAGAAAAAGGAACCCTTGTACACTGCTGGTGGGAATGCAGACTGGTGCAGCCACTGTGGAGAACAGTATGGAGTTTCCTCAAAAATCTAAAAATGGAATTCCCATGTGACCCAGTGATCCCATTTCTAGAAATATATCCCAAGAAACTAGAAACTCTAATCAGAAAGAATTTAAGCACCCCTATGTTGAGAGCAGCACAATTCACCATAGCTAAGATTCAGTAGATGAATGGATTAAAAAAACTGTGGTACATCTACACAATGGAATACTACACTGTGCTAAAAAAGAAGTATCTCCTACCATTTGCAACAACATGGATGGAGATGGAAAGAATTATGCTTAGTGAAATAAGCCAGGTAGAGAAAGATAAATATCTCATGATCTCATTCATCTGTGGAATATAATGAATGACATAGACTGATGATCAGATCCAGAGAATGAGAAACATCAATCAAAACATCAAACCTTGGGGAAGGTGAGGGTTGGTGGGAATGAGGGGGAGAGATCAACAGAGGATCTTTCGTACATGCATATGAGCATAATCATTGGACACAGACAATGGGGGGTGGGGCATGAGAGGGATGGGATGGGTAATGGAAGAATAAGGATAGAAGTAAAAAAACTTAAATTAAAAAATTATTATTATAAGACATTAAATCTAATCCATACAGTAGTCACCATAACCTTAAGAGAAATTTTTTCATGTGACAAAGATTTTTAAATGAAACTCTGTAGCATGAAAATCATTTTGGAAGAAAATAAAGAGAAGTTTCCTTCAAATGTCATAAGGATTTTAAGTGAAACACAATATATTTGGCCTCTTGAGCTAAGGTAAATAATCTGTTTTTGCCTCCCTGAAAAAGTTTATATAAAGTTACAAAAAGAAATTGACAGCCAGTTTGAAATTGATTTGCTATGGCCTAGAACAAAGACTATCCTTACATGATATTATTCTACAATGTCATTTAATTTTTGACATGTCACAACAGCATATTGTACAAGTATCCCAAACAAAATGACAAACTAATTCTTTGAATGTTTAGCAACAATTTAAAAAAGGACAGGAAAGGATTTAATCCCTTTCAGAAGGAATTAAGGCACTGGAAGGCACTTGAGCATTCTATACTGGCCCCTCTTACCTCTTTTGCCAAGAGAGACTCTCTTCTCACAATCCAATGGCCCTCAGCTGTAGCCTGAGCTTTCTATTCACGCTGAGGTTGAAGCCTTGTGGTGGCTGGTATAATGGATCTGTCTCTCGCCAAATGGTGTGAGCTGGGCCCTCCCTGGAGAGGGAACCTGAATTCCCGAGATATGTGACCAATGCCAGGGCCCCCACCAGCAGGCAAGGGGATCCCAAAGCAGATGCTGGGCGTGGAGGCCATGGGGCATAGGCTACCATGAAGACAGAACAGAACCTTACAACACCCTGCTTGGCCCCGGAGGATGACTGGTTAGCCAGAGACAGGTAAGATTCCTCAGGGAAGGAACGACCTAAGACAGGCACAGTTGCAAAGGGGCCATCAGGAAAAAACTTGGGGATCAACAGAGGTGAGGTACAGACCTTCATCCCTCTCCCCACAACCTTGGAGGAATCTGAACCCTCACCCCTTCTTAGGGAGGTCTCCTGCCCCCATGGCTACTTCGCTTCCCACACTCAGCACAGATCAGGACCCAGGTAACAGACAGAAACTTGCTGACAGCAGCTGCCCTATATCTAAATTCAGCCTAGCACTAGGAATATTCAGTGCCTCCTCAAGAATGCAAATAAACCGTTCCACTAATATTTACAGGGTAATCTAAAACTGTTGGTAGAGTGTTAAATTTGACAGTAAAAGAGTAATCAAGCTTTCAGATTAATTTAAATTGGTGAATTGAAATAAGTGAATACCCAAGAAAATTTAAATGTACTGGACAAAAAGCTGATTCTAAAGTATTAACTAAATTTTCTATTTGTAGTTTATATCATGGTAAAATTGCTTAACATGCAATGAACATAAAACAGGCATATTTGTGTGCAAAAAATTAAAATTTAAAGTTATCAAGATTGCATTAAAAATTTTACAAAATTCTCTATTAATAAAAAAAGGGGGGGGAGATAGTAGGATAATATCATGTAAGGAAAAATACCCGGTAAATTACATATAGAAGATTTTTACTTTAGAAAATTAATTTTCATTTGTAATGCTAACAGCAAGACACCCATGAAAGACACACACGGTGTCAAAATAGGCCAAAGGAAAATTGGGTGGGCAAAAATAAAAAGGACCCCAAGTCAATTTTATAGAAAAGATTCCTTTATTAACTTTTGGTCGAGAATATGTTTATATATTTTCAGAAAACAACTCCAAGACCAAATGGACTCCTGTAACAGAGGGGAACTGGCAAGTCTGCTCCAACCATGAAGACAAAAAGAGAAACAGTCCAGAGATGGAAGACACTGACAAGGCTTTGCCATGCGAACAGTCAGCAGCTGTGTGTCACTACAGGATGCCTAGGACCAAACCAGAGAGGGTCGGACCTGCATTGCCACCATTTGTCACTATCCAGATACCATTGATGACGTGTACACATAAGGAACTGTTTGACATTGAAACTAAGACTCAGAACTATTGGACATTGAAATTGGAACTCAAACATTTTTTGTTCTTATAAGCTTATTTCTAGTCTACAAAGGCAAGATGTTTTTAAAGAAAAGAATCGGAGGTGGGAGGGTGGAACAGATATAGAGGCAAAGAAGTAATGAACAGACTGTCATACTGCAGTGGGAAGGCAGGGGAGGTTGTGGGGAATGGCCTGTAAGAGATCAACCAAAGGACTTGTATACATGTATGTAAGCATAGCTAATGGATACAGGACATGGGGGGTGGGGTAGGGCGGACAGGTGAGAGCATGTATAGGGGTGGGGAAGACTGGGGGGAGGTCAATGGGGGAAAAAAGGAGACATATTTACTACTCTTTGTAATACTTTAAACAATAAAATATATATTTAAAAAATTTTTAAATTAATTTTTAAAAGAAAAAAAAAGGACAGACCCAGGTTCTTTAATGGCTGAGTATCCTGTTTCCCCCTTCTACAATTAATCTTTTCACTGCTTTTCAACATCCTTTATCACTTAGGGAAGAAAGAGCTTTCAAACATTAGAAGAGCATGTAGATTTTTCAATCTAGTTCTATTCTGAGTTATGTTTTGGGAAAGGAACGCGAGCTAATTGGCCCAGTCTGCCTTTTTACTTGTATCTCTCTCACGTCGCAATATCCACTAGCGGGTCCAAGGTAGCAGGACCTCTGAACTGTGCGTGGTGTGTGCCCTCACACTCTAGTTTGCACGTTAAGTAAACATCACAGAAGTGAGACAATCTCTGCTTCAGTTCAAGCCCCCTCTCAGCCACAAGAGTCAATTAGCACTTCCTGAGAAGGGCTAGTGTAAATACACAGACACATGCCACTTGCAAGTCGTACTTGAATACCATGAATGAGCCTCTTGAATGAGCAGGGAGGGGCTGCAGTGCAAAGAAACAGTTTCTTCTAAAAACAAATAGAACACTGAGGTTTTCCAGGCGTTGCCTAGGAATACTGGCCTGCCTAGCTCCTGTTTCTTGCATCTTACTCTTTCCAGGCCACATCACCATTCTCTCCCCAGATCACAGTGATAAAAACGACGAAGATGATCCTTATTCCTAAGGATCTGTGTCGCCTCCCTTGCCTTCTCCATGGGCTCACTAGTGACTTTCCTAGTTTCGTGGACCTGTTTTGTAGAGGAGGAAAAGGTTTTACTCATTTCTCTTAGGGTTCCTGGCTGAGTCTGAAATTAAACCGACAAAGAATGGAGTGACAGACCAAAAGCTACAAATTCCACTGACTGTTGACAAATCCCTGGGAGCCTTCACAAGAGAATGAAGACAGGAAGAAATGCTCCCAGCAGGAGGCTTTATGATCTTTTAGACAAAGAAACAATAAATTTGTGAAGACTTGATAAGTCAAAGTGGCAAGAGGCAGATAGTGGCAAAGAAGTACATGTTTCTATTTTCTCTTTCCTTACAGCAGTGAGGAAACAGATATTACCTCTGTATTCCTCTTCTTTTCTTGGTTCAAATCTCAAAGGGCATGGAACGGGTAACTTGAGGAGCATGATTTTGAGGAGAACACAAAACAAGAAAAGTACATACAATAAACTACTTAAAATCAACTACTGAAACCAAGAGGACCCAGGTTAGAAATCACCCAATAAAATACTTTATTTTTAAGGTGAATAAAGGCCGACCTGGAGGCCTGGAGGATTTGTCCCGGCCAGGCAGGTGGCTCTTGTGGAGCCCCTGCTGGGGCCTCTCTGACTCCCAAGCAGGCTGTGGCAGATCTCAGGGAAGCTTCCGTGCATACAGGGCATTCTGACTTCTCTTAGTTAGTGAAAACTTGTTTACTAGACATTTGAATTCTAAGAACTTGATTTTCTTTTTCTACTCTGATTTAAACTCTTTCATAGTAACATGGAGTATGAATCCAGTGACCCGATTTATTTTTCAGCCTAGAGCTCATGGCTAGTTACAATAAGGAAAGGGAGCAATGGTCTAGGTAATCCAAACGCATAAAGAATTCTTGAGAAAATTCAAACTAATTTAAATATGGAAACGTATAACTAGGTTAATAATGGGAACTGCCTTCCCAGGAAAGCTCTATATGCCAGAATGAAAGGAGGAGATCTACTTAACTCCATCCAACATTACTCTTGTCGCTTGTAAGAGACATTGCAATAAGATAGAAGGGGTCTGAGCAATTGGTTATGGAATGTATTCATTCGACGTAGGGTAGTAGACATAGAGTTGATAAACATTCTATGATCGAGTGTCTTAAGTGGTCTCATTGGGAAATGTCAAGAAGGTGAGAGAGGAACCAGAAGGAATGGTCACTAGTCACCAGTTCTAGAACAACATGAACAGGGCTGCCTTGTGAATAGTGGTGTTCATTCTACCTGTCTCACCCAGGAAATTGCTTTTTCAAATCCAAATTCTATTATTATTATCTTTCTGCTTCTCACTATTTTGTTTTGTTTTCAGAGAGGAGGTCATCTATTGCTTTTATTGGAAAGGAGCTACAGTTGTACATCACTTCTCTTTGGAAATTTTGCAAACTAGACTTATCGTGAATAATTGAGGACATACTTTCATTGGAAGCATGTTTCTAAGGTTGGGTCAATATATGGGAAATAAAACAATAGTGACATGCTATGCCTGTCCTCTAGACCAGCATGGACCAGGGCACAGTGTGGCAGGCCCAGCCGTCCCCGGGTGGCTGCTTTTCACCCTGCCTGTGGGAATGAAGAATGAAGTTCTTCCATCCTCCATCGATGGCATATTTCCATATCCTTTAGGCTCTCTTTGAAGGATCGTTTTACCCTTTTGTTTTCTCTTTTCTTCTCGTTGATTCTTCTTCAGTAAGGCAGCCCAGCATGAGCCAACTTTGTGGATGAGCAGTTTCCTAGAAAGCAGTTCAGTCCTCCAAATCACGGCCTTTTCTCCTCCACGCTATTCCCCCTGCATCTTCCTTAGCTACCCCATTTCCTAGGTTTTGACCACTAGATGTCATAAATTCACACAAATGCCTCAAAAGTATAAAAATAAGTTTTCCCTCCTTCTATAAGGAATCTATATCACTTGGGCCAAAATATTAGGCCCCATTTATGAGTTATTCAAACTCAGAAAATTCAGAAAAACTCACAAAATCAAGGAAAAACATATCTCTGTGGTGTCTGGATGGTTTGTCATTGGGGCAAATCTGTGTAGCTTTGAACTCCATTGCACTTGCTCCTTCCAGACCCCCTTCCCGCGGTCTCCAGAGTGACTCTGACCCAACTGCATGTGACTCCCAGACATCTCCTTTTAGGGATGGGCCAGACAGGGCAAGCACACACTGAACACGCTCTAGAAATCTTTGAATGACTTTGTAATAGGCATATGGCAGACACCAGGGCCCACTGTGGTGCTACTATTTTGTATTTCAGCTGAACAAGCTGATACATTAAACAAATATTTTCAAATCATGGCTTTTTAAAGCTAGAAGGATTCTTTGAATGATCAATTCTAATCTCTTCATTTTATATTGGGGAGATGGTGACTGGAGTGATTCACTCATTATCCAAAGACTGGGCCTCAGAAACACACCTCTCAACTCCATGGCATCCTGCATCTTCTCTGTAGTTACTACTGTTCTCAGGATAGATTCTTGTGTCCACCTTGGAGTTGAAGAAAATAGAAACTAAAGTATTCCTTAGATGGTGTTCAGCAGTATTTAAAAATCTTAGCTCAGTAAGCCTCCTCAGTGGAGATTTACTGTTAACCAAAAGCAGCCTATTAGTTATTGGTACGATGACAAGAAACAAAATTTAATGCTCTTGTTACATAAAACTTGCAGATTTCATCTTAATTCACATAGATGGCATAACTCTTCCATTTAGCTTTTCTTAATATTGCAAGTCAACCAGACCCATATACATCTTTTAATGATTTTTTTTAAAAAAGATGATCATATTTAATGAAAAGATGTGGTCAATCTTTTGGTATTCTAAGTAAAAAAATAATATTGTTGTTGTTCTCACTACAATGAAAAGGAAATTAACTGTCATTTGGATATAAAAGCAGAGAAAACATTATATTTTTAAAGTAGCTATACCATCAAATAGTTCATTTTGTTGTAATGTAGTTTATTTCTTTGGATGAGCAGGACTGTCCCTGTATGACCCAACAGGCCTGTAGAGCCCATGTCTTGGCTGTTAAGACTCAGTTCCCAAGGAGACATTTCTGTATGTCCCTCTGGTAAACATGCCTCTTTTCCTCATTCGGACTGAGATTTTCATGGGAGATTCAGGTGCAGAAATTCTATTAGTAAGAATTTTCATCTAATTGTGCTAAACAATTGTTATTTCTAAATATTTTTTATAAAAATTCTGAAACACTGAATTAGAGATTCAGTCTTTGGTCACAATGGAAACTGTTACCAAACTAGTGCATGAAAACTAGTCAAAATGGTTCTCAATGGTGTTTGAGATGTTCTACCAAAAATTATTGCAAGATCTTAGACATTCATAATTCTGCCTAGAATATTGCCAACTCTGAAAAATCCTACAAGTAAGAAACTTGATCAACTGTGTTTGAACTAATATTTTCCAAGGATAGTTGATCAAAAACTTTTGTTGTGAAGTAGCCTATAACATCTTGTGAAAAGAGGTTGAGAAATCTTGATTGTCAAAATGATATAAAATATGTGTTTGGTAAATCAACTGCTCTGTCTTACAATATGCAAGCCTTCTATTAGATTTTTATCTCACTTATTGCCAATGTCTTAACAGTATTCCCTTTGCCTCCAAAGCCACTTGCTGGTCAAAAGCAAGATTCAAAGTTGCAATAGTCAACAACCAAGTCATGCCAAGTTCATCCACAGAATTTTCTAAGTACCAATGTCTTGCCGACAGATGGACTATTTTAAAATATTACTTTCATGTATGTTACA
Source organism: Lasiurus cinereus (assembly GCA_011751065.1). NCBI lineage: Eukaryota > Metazoa > Chordata > Mammalia > Chiroptera > Vespertilionidae > Lasiurus > Lasiurus cinereus. The sequence continues at coordinate 24,224,630 of JAAGEH010000040.1, forward strand.
AAACAGTTATTTCAGTTGATTTTCCCTAACCCATTTGTTTTACTTAATGTAAGATTGTTCTGCTTCAGAGTCCAGGTTTATTGGTGAGAAGTCAAATAAACCTGTACTAAAACTACAGGTCCTGGGAGAAGCTTGCACATTCAAGATAAAATCTGGACTTGGCATAAAAGGTTGTTTCTAATACAGTGGTACCTCAAGATACGAGTGCCCTAACATACGAGATTTTTGAGATACGAGCCGTCGAGCGAGCGGTTTTTGCTTTGAAATATGAGCAACATTTGAGATAGGAGTAATCGCGCGGATCGGCAGGTTGCAAACGACCCACCAGTTTACCTCGACTCTAGCGTCTCATAGTTTCCCATGCCTCAAGGTTACGGAACGAATTAAACTTGTATTTCAAGGTACCACTGTATATCATGGACTAGTGGGCCCAGAGCACCACAAATAATGGGAGTTTAGCACAAGAAATATAAAGCAAGGCTACTGTTTCACTTTCTTGTTATCAGTTGGTCTTAGGTCCTGATAATTCCATAATTGGGTTGTTCCATAAGCTTTATGGAGAATTGTAACAACATTTTTGCACTATTTTGGATATAGCTATACCTTAAGTGATATGCTTTTCCTGTGAGTGTTTCTATTTCCACATCCCAGGGCAGAGGATTCAATTAAATTAGTTGTCACCATCCCATACCAAGAACTCCTACTAGTCTGTTTTATTCCAATTTACCGCAAAGCCCATTGACTAGCCTCAAATTCAAGTTCAATTTGGAACTTAGTTGCCTCCAGAACAGCCCAATCGCTAACTTCCTTAATTATGTGCAGAGTATCAGCATTTTATCTTAAGATACATGTCATGGATCCTTGCAAAAATTTCCATAAAGAATTAATTACTCTCTCTGTCCTCAAAGAGGAGATAATGGCTATGATCATGAGAACCCAGAGTTTCATAGAATTTGCTTTGGTCTAGGACCTATTATGATTTGGTTCCCACCTGCTACTCCAGCTGATTTTCACTGAATCTTCTCCTCGCCTCATTAAAAAAGAACCAATTTGCTATTCTCCAAATAGTTCATGCTTTTGCTTGCTGCCATGTCTCCCCCATGAGCTTCTCTCCCACTGAAAGGCTGTTCCCTTCCTCTATCACACAATTAAATTCTTCTCATGTTTCCAGGTTTGGTTCAATCATTACCTTTTCTAGTATATATTTCATGTTCATTCCTAGGCTCAGAGAAAATTTTAATTACCATAAAATAATGAAGATTAGAGGTTATAATAATTAGCATATTACTAGGGATAGGAGTAGCTTCCATGCTATATAATTATATAATTGCTCCAATATGTTTGGTAGAAGTTTATTTCTCATTTACATAAATTCCCAGCGAGATCAGTAGGTTGCTCCCCTCCAATTAGTGATTCAGGATGTTAGGCTTATTTCATCTTCTAGGTTCACTATCCACAATGCTGTGCTCTGCTGGGGTTCTTGTCCCAGCGTTATGAAGGGTTGGTGCAATTTGGAGAAAGGAACTGATGCATAGATTAAGAAGAAGTCCAAGGACAAAAGATAATTTTGAAAGGCATTGGGGGTCAGAGGAGCTTCAGCTAAAGGAACTGAAGACTACCCTTGTCTAAGGACCTTGTGCTATTTATTAATGCAATTTGTCCTAAGGCAAGGTGGAGACATATACTTCAAAGGGTAAGGTTTACAGAAGCATTGTCAGTTTGGGGAATAGCTTACAGCTGTTTAGGTGTTTGGCCAACAGGAGGCAATAACAGGAGCTGTCCGGCAGCAAATGATTATCCTATTCAGGTTTGGGGGAAGTGCCTTTCCAGCCATTCCAACAGATAATTACATATGTGTCTCAGCCCTTGTTTAGCCACCCATGCTTCATCAACCTTTTGGTGAAACTCTTGTAATTATGACATGCTGGAATTGGTTCTCAGCAGTGCTCATCTGCAAAACTGGTGGGATAAAAAGGGAGGGAAAATTCACCTCACTTCTACTTTTATCCATTAATAAGAACAGGTCACATGGTCCAACCTATGTGTATTGATTGGCAGTGTGGTTTCTGAGCTACAGTTTTCTGGTGTTAATGCCTATTGTGAGAGGAAAGGCATACATTTGAGGATGACAGTTAACTATCTCTGCCACAACTAATATTATTATGTTTGCAAATGACATAAACTCCAATGGAGGAAAGCTTAAACAATAAGGTGGTTCTAATAAAATCATTCAAAGGGGTAGTAGTAAGAATTAGAATATTAACCCCACCATGTACTATCTCTCTTTCTAATTAAATTAAATTAATTAATTAATTAATTTTAATTAATCCAAAATTTTTTGTTAATCATTTTTTTGTTAATTTTATTTTTTTCCATTAAGAGAGTGGAAGGGAGAGGGAGAGACAAAGAGAAACATTGATATGAGAGAGATAAATCAATTGATTGCCTCCTGCATGCTCCCTGACCAGGGCCAGGGAACCTGCAAGCAAGGTACAAGCCCTAGACTGAAACCGAACCGAGGGTTCAATCAACGGCCAATGCTCTATCCACTGAGCAAAACTGGCTAGGGCTCTCTCTCTTATCTTAGAAAAATTATTCAGTTCAATATCAATGTTCTCATATATAAAATAAGGTAAGTTAAAACAATAAGGAAATAAAGAAACAGATGGAAAATATTCACTGCAGGATTGTTGTGAGAGTAAGTTGACTTTTCAAGGAGAGATGCCTCACAGTGTTGCCTATCAGCTGTTCCTTCACAAAAGCTGTCTTGCTGTGATGAACAGAGAGAGCTTCAGGTGTTTGCACTGCAGTTATGCACGTGTATCAATGAGCTCTACCTTTCAGCTGGTCAAGAAGACAGGTCATGTTTCTTTAGTGGAGACTTTGGAGAATTCATACCAGATGGAAGAAAATGTCACAAATGGTAATCTTGGAATATTTTCCCCCTTAGAAACTTGGAAAACTATGCCAAACACTGCTTGCCTTCTGTGAATTATTTGCAGTCAAAGACTGGAATAAGTGATTGTAAATGACTTTGTGTAATATTGAATCCACTGTTTTCCAGTGATGAAGGTATACCAGTGTATGGCCAGCTGGTGAACCACAAACAAGACTGAGTTAAGCCACATCTGGAAGAGTCCCTGTTTCTTTATTTTCATTTTGAACTCTAGAATATTAAGGACAACATCTATATTTAACTTTCAACTCTTCTCTTCTGAAATACACAATTTCTTTAAAAATAATAATTCACCTAACATTTATTGAGAATATAGTATGTAGCAGGCCCTGGACTAGTTGTTCCATTCCTATAGCTACGTGTGAGGCTCCTTCTACTACTACATACTGAATCAGTTATCTGTTGTAAAGCAATCATTGTATCTAATCCTAATTCGGTAGGTCAGCAATTTGGTCAGAGACCAACTAGCTACTTCTTTTGTTTGGGGTCACTCGGTGACTGCAGTTTGTGGGCAGGTATGCTAGGCACCAGTTGGTCCAGGAAGGCTGATCTCTGCTCCACATGGTTTCTCCTCTGCAGAGCAGCCTAAGGTGGTTCTCATGGTCCTACTGCCCCCAAAGGGCAAGAATGGAAACTGCATGGCTTCCCAAAACCCAGACTCAGAACTCACACAATGTCACTTCCATTGCCTTCTACTGGTCACAATGCCAGCCCAGAATCAGGGACTGTGGGAACAGGTCTCACTTTGTGAGGCACTGCCAAGAATGGGTGGCCATTATTACCTACCATACACTCTTACAGATGAACTATTGGTTATTTGTTTTGAAAAACCTAGTAAACTCCTTTTTTTTTTATATCCATCATCTTCAACGTAGCATGATAAAGAGGTGGTGGTAAGGACATTCATACTTTTAACAATTTTGTGCATGCACTGGCCCAATCGGAAGAAAAGTTCTTAATTTTGAAATCCAAATGCGTTTGAGATAAGTTAGACATTTCCCCAAATGAACTTTTCTGCCAGCCCAGAAAAGTTCCCCACAGAGGCAGAAAAGAAAGAAGAGAGTTTTACGGAAAAAGCATAAAACAGAATGTGATGTGAATTACATGCAGGCAGCCACGTCAGAGATTGCAAAAGTCAGAGATCTTATCATGGGCAGTGCAGTTGCGGTGATGCATGGCACCCCAAGTGGTATCTGTCCCTGCACCCAGGCTGTATAGGATGCCTACTTGGATTCTGGAAACCACTGGGATAGGGATCTCATGGGACCCGGAGCTTGGGTAAAGCCCCTACCTCCTCTGTTCCCAGAGCTGGCAAAAAGATGTGTTCTCTGTGATGTGAGCAGCAGGATGGGAAAAAATCCAAAGAGTGTGGTCTCTGGCATCAGCTGGTGGACCGCAAGCCGGGATCCGAGTTAACCACATCAGGAAGAGCCTGTTTCCTTATCTTTGAAGCATTCTCCTCACCCTAGTAATGGCTGTGCAACTGTGGAGTGGCAGGGAGCCCACTGGGTCTGTCTGGGAACCTATAGGTGAAGAAAGTGGGGAATATATCACAAATGGGAATCCAGAGTCTCCACTTCCAACTGGATGGCTCAAGGCACAACATGGACCTGTCTGCCCCTCCTTTTGAACCTGCCTAAGTAAAATCCAAATGGTGACACCCAACTTCCAGGGTTGATGTGAGAACTAAAAATGAAGTGGAAAATGTGCTCAGAGGACGTGGCAGAAGCTCAAACTCAGCCGTTCATTATCCCTGACGCCTGGCATGCACCCAGAAGGTGTGAGCTGCAGTGTGTGCTTAGGAAAATTCCTAAGTCCTGATGTTCCTCCAAAGAAGGAGAGGTTTAAAATCATTTCAACTGCTTGGCTTTATAATGCCTACTTGCCCAGGAATTCAGAGCTTCATTCTTTTGCATGAAACACATATTGTAGGGGCTAGAAAGCAAAAAACTATGTTTCCCAGGCTCACCCCCAAATTAGGGTCTGGATGTGATTGAGATTTTGCCTGTTTGTTGCACAAATGCAAACTTGAATTAGTGGAGGGCACAGCAGGGACAGAGACACAAAGGCAGTGCTGTGTACATGCTGGGAAACATAAAAACAACATTTCTGCCAGCCCAGAAAAGTTCCCCATAGATGCAGAAAAGAAAGAAGAGAGTTTTACGGAAAAAGCATAAAACAGAATGTGATGTGAATTACACGCAGGCAGCCGAGTCAGAGATTGCAAAAGCCAGCCAGCAATCTCACCCCTGGGTAGAGCCGAGCAAACGCACCCATCCATTCGTGTTCCCAAGATAAATAGTAACTAATCCTTGAGGCAAAGGCATGAATGGCACCATTTATCACAGTTGTTCCTCAATTCGCCTGGTCATTGGGCAGGCCACCTGTTTGTACGTGGCTTTCATCCAAAGGAAAACACATTGATGACAGCGGGTTGCCAGGAGTGACTCCTGGGACTGGAGCTGTGCCAACTGCAGGGAGGCACCCCTCTCCCTCTCAGTGGAGTGGTAATTATTAGGAGAAATAAAGTGCTAAATATTATAAGGCAACAAATAACATTTGGAGAGTTCATCTGACATTGTAATTGCATAAAATACTCACCAAAGTCCTCTAAGTGTGCCTGTTGTCTGTGTCCAAATTTCCCCTTCACATAGTGGGTGTAGGTGGTGCCTAGGACAATTTGTTGGCAGGAAGGCCCTCCACACACCTGGGAGTCTCGAGCAGAACCTCCTGGCAGACATTTGCCTTCAAGCCTGCAGTCCTCCATGGATCAGAGCTGGCTCTCTCACATTCTGTTTACACATTTAGCTATAGGTTTCATTTCTTCCATTCCAATTTCAGACTTCCAAACCTTGTTTAGGATTTGCCATTGTTAATAATTTTTTAGCCCTGAAATATATCACTGGTAGGGAGGTGTTATAAGTTTAGAATCCTATATAATAAATATATAATATGCAAATTAACTCTCACACCCTCACAAGATGGCTGCCTACAACCAGGCCAGCAGGGGGTTAGTGAGGGGTGACCAAATGACTAAATAGCAGGCTGTGTGGGGCAACCAGGCTAGCAAGGGGGTTAGTGAGGGGCAACCAAACAACCGAATAAGCAGGCTGCATGACCAGGCTGGCAGGGGGGGGCAGTTGGGGATGACAAGGTCAGCAGGGGGGTCAGTTGGGGGTGGCCAGGCTGGCAGATGGGGGCAGTTAAGGGTGACCAGGCTGGCGGGGAGAGAGGGGACAGTAAGAGGTGACCAGGCCAGTGAAGGGGCAAGTAGGAGTGACCAGACTGGTGGGGAGGGTGTACAGTTGGGGTCACCAGGCCAGCAGGGGGGGAGTTAGGGGCAACCAGGCTGGCAGGGAGGGGCAATTAGGGACAACCAGTCCAGCAGGGGAGGCAGAAGGGGTGACCAGGTCAGTGGGGTGGGGGAAGTTGGGGGTGACCTAGTCAGCAGTTGGGGGGCTGTTAGGGGTAACCAGGCCAGTGGGGAGGTTCAGTTGGGGGGTGACCAGGCTGGCAGAGGGGACAATGAGGGGCTACTAGGCCAGCAGGGGGCAGTTGGGGGCAACCAGGCCAACAGGGAGGGGCAGTTAGGGATGACCAGGCCAGCATGCAGATGGCGATTAGGAGCCAGTGGTCCAGTTTATGCCTGATCCCAGACATCTCCAGAGAGGTCCTGGATTGGAGAGGGTGTAGGCTGAACTGAGGGGATATCCCCCCCCCCCGACACACACACACAAATGTGCACCAGCCTCTAGTTTAAAAATAATAGCTAACATTCATTAAACAATTATTGTGTGCCAGAAACATAAGATCTTTACATAGATGATCTCATTTTATTTTTTAATTATTCTCACATGAAAAGGCAGAGACTATGGAATAGTGAGGACAGAATTTGGTCTCAGCCGATGCTAATGTCTAGGACTCACCATATACAATTCTGCTAATTGAACTGTCAGTATCCCTGGCCCATGGGGCTCAGTGGGTTGGGCGTCGTCCTCTGCATAGAAAGGTTGTCAGCTGATGGATGTTTGCTTTCACATGGATATTTCTCTCTCCCTCTGCCTTCTTCTCTCTCTAAAAGAACCAATAAATATAAATTAATAAAAAGTCTTAGGAAGTTAAGATTATACCAAAATGTGCCTGACAGCTTTTCACTTACAAATCAGCATCTTTTTTATTTATAACCAGCAATTTTCTGAAACGTTGCATATAACAGCAACACTACGAACAAGTGTCTGCATGTCTTCCGGGGAAGCTGCCGATATGAGGAAGAGTTGGAGGGAGGGAGAGGACAGGTAGTCACCTGTGACATTCCATAGCTCATGCAGGACTGCTCTCCGGCCCCTCTTCCCAGAGATCAGCTGAGATGGAAGGAAAGGTCCTCTTAAAGAGGGGACCAGAGGGCCAGGCCCATGCCCAGAGCTGAGCAGGTGGCAGCTGGCTAGAGAGTCAGCAATAGGACTTGGGAGAGAGTCTGAGTTGTGTTGGAGGGACACTCTTTCAGCATAATCCCTTTATTATGAAAGGGTTATTCTTCTTTGGACCAGATTAATGCTCCTCTGGATGACCTCCTGTAAGACATTCCTCCCTAAGAGATGCGTCTGCATTGGGTTATAATTCCATCAATACAATGAGGAGAAGATGTAATTGCCTCAAACTAACCCTTCCCTTCTGTAGCTGGTAATGGATGAAAAAAAAAAAAGCTGCATACTTTATTCCTGAAGTCTGAAGAGAGTGAGGAGAGGCCAGACAGGGTACCCACAGTATTATCTGGCCAGCTGACGCTTCTGAGACACCCAGGCCTGACCATAGCCAGAGGCCAGGGGCGCCAGGAGAAGTTCATCAGTAACGTTTGCATTTAGAAATTCTCTATTTCAAAAAACATCAGTTTCTAAGAGGTCAGAGACTTTCTCAGTATCTTTACAACCCTACAGGCTCTTTTCCTCCTATTCAACAAGAAGGAACTCTCTCTCCCTGGTTGTGTGCAAAGAGCGCACAGTTGTTGATGGGCTTGAGAGCTACACACAAATCCTTTATGATCTTTTCAACTTGTTTTCTCCTTCGGGAATGTGCTGAGGGGCCCAGCGCCCGTTGTTGAGTGGTAAACCTGGTGTGATACTGATGGGCGATGGTAAATGGAGGATTCTGGCCACCAGGAACAGGCCAGCCAATAGGACACCTGTTTGTCCCGTGGCAGCTGAAAGTTGCTCTGTGGGCCAATGAGCAAGGCTGAGAAATGGCCTGATCCCAATCTGAGCCAGTCCCCACTGCATCCGTGCTGCCTGCCCAGCCAGGCCCTGGGGTGACCCACCTCAGTGCTGACGCTGCATGAGGCCTCTGCTGGCTCTGGGGACAGACCTCCTACACTCACAGCAGCAGGAAACCTCATCCAGCAGGAGTTCAGCAAGGAACACAAGAGGCCATACATATTTTTAAATCCCATTTATCTCTATCCCGACCCTCTTTTATTCCCCTTTAAGGTATGCAAATATGACAGCATGCTATACTTTTGGATCTGTAGTATATGCTAAAATATCCCCTTGCTTCCCTGGATTCAGAGGCTCTAGCTTGTACAGTATCCAATCAACTATCAGGAACTATATTTCATAACATATGGGCAGGGGGATTCCATGCTGTGCTGAGGCGGGAGAGCCCTGATACTGAGCGTTTACACACTGATACTCCGGGTTCTCCCTCTATTCCTGGTGATCTTAAGCAAGTCTGAATCAGGAAATTTCATCAGAACAACTAAGAGTTGTGGCCCAAGAGTGTCTCTTACCAATTTTCATCTTAAAGTCAGAAAGACCCTTATAACCCATGAGGCTAACAAAACCGTGTTATGCATTTTTGCTATCATAGCTGAAAGCGAGCCATTCGGAGTTATCAGATAGGAAGTACTAACTAACGCAGGAATAGCATCAATATTCAGTAATGCTGTCGAAGTTTCCAATAGATTATTTTATTATTTTCATGTTATGACTTTATTCCAAAAAATGGAAAAAGACAAGACTCTAAAGGCTTAGGTCACTGTTGCCTCATGCCACTGAACTTCAGCTATGGGAGTGACTGCCGCAAGTGTTATGAGGTTAGCAATTAACCTCAACACCCCTTCATTTCCTCTAGGAAAACAGTATTTAGACCATCACATGCTAGCCAGCGAGTTCAGGTCCATTCTGAAAGCCAGTTATATGGACACTAGAGGCTTGGTGCATGAACTTGTGCACAGGTGGGGTCCCTCGAGGTGGCCTGTGGAGATCGAGCCCCACCTCATGCCTTCAGTCTTAGAGCCCTGCAGCCCCACAGCCCTGCCTGGCACTCTGCCTTGGCCTGGTGCCCCAGCTTCACCTGTTCCACCATCCTGACTGTGGGGCAATCAATCCGGGCAGGGAGCCCTGCCTGGCTCCTTCAGCTCCTGGGAGCCGAGTAGTGGCCCTGCTCCACCCCTGCTGACTGCAGTCTGCAAGGTGATTAGGGGGGCTATCGGGCCCCTTCTTGCACCTCTCTTGGCCTGGCACTGCCTGCTCACCTGCTCCACCATCCTGCTGCCATCCCACTCTTGTCTGGGCCCATTGGGGCCGGCAATGCACACCCATTGCCAGCACTGCATTGCCAACACCCACCATGTTCCGCACTGCCCTCTGGTGGTCAGCACATGTCATAGCAAGCAGTTGAACTCCAGGTCTCCTGATTGGCCTCCCAGTGGAACGACTGCCTGAGGGTACAATTTGCATATTAAGCTTTTATTATGTAGAATAATCTCAAAACATTAATGAGAAAATGAGAGTGCTTGTATGGCTCATTTCCCTCTTTACGGATTCCTCTCAGATTGAGGATAATGCAGAAAACAGCAGGAAGGAGCACAAGCGTTGTGGGCACAGGGAAACACAGGGCAGTGACGTGTGAGTGTGAAGACGCTACTCACCAGTGGGAGGGCGTTCTCTCTCTCTCTCTCTCTCTTTCCCTCTGCCCTAAGAAAGAGCTTCTCTCTAAACAGTGTATTCTGGAAGTTCAAGACATTTGTAAGGCCTCGGCATTCTGAAAGACTGTGCTCTGATTCCTTCATTCTCAAATAGAACCTCCCAACGATTTGACCAGTTTCTAGACTTACTCCATAGAGGTGTGCTAACATTGGGAAATCTCTTGTAATCAGTATGTAAACACTTAAAGATAAATTTCTTGGGACCACAGCCTTTGGTACACATTGCTCAACACGATGTGCCGTGGCGTGTCAGGGATGGGATGGGATGTTGTGTTGGGAAATCTGGCCTCGATGCAACACAGACCAATGAGCTTTCTCCAGGAGTCCCCAGTTTCCAGGCCAGAGAGCATCACTAAGTGCCTGCCTAAAAGATTAAAAGCCACAAGGGAAGTAAAATTCAGAGAATTTTCAAAGAACACTTCTTCAGAAACTTCCATAAGACTAGCTCTGCAGTCATAGGGGCTTTGCGGAAAGATCTAACCAGAGCACCGTATGTTTCAGAAATGCGGCTACTTCATAGTCAGTTGACTGGGCATCTGGCAGCTATGACAGTTTGCCCTTTGCAAGTATATAAATGATAAAATGTCAGTAAGATGGGAGCAATTATTTATGAAACATGAGCCAATTATGAAGTTGTCAAAATAAGTAAGGGAATATTTTTCTAGTGAATGAAACAAGTTTAATCTTATCTGTGTGTCAGTTAAAAAGTCAGCAGTAAAATATGTAAATTCTAATGACTTAGATAAGTGTGAAACCACAAGCCTCCGAACATGTACAACTGTGTGCAACAGTTTCTCTTCTCCGTGTGAGATCATCAGTTTTCTTGAGGGTGGTGTGGTAGACCAGATGTCCAGGTAAGCAGGAAAGCCTCTCCAGAGAGACTTTTGTGGGCCAGGGGCTTATTTGCTACTGTTATTATTAAGCAGCTGCTATTTACCCAGCACTGTTCCTGGCACCTGGAATATCTGATCTCAGCACATCGCCAGCAGCTCTTGAAGTTGGTGCCATCATTACCTCTGTGCTTCAGAGGCTCACCATTGGGGAAGTCTGTGAATTTTCCAAGGTCTCCCAGATGGTAAATGACTTTAGAGAGTCCTGGGCCATGCTGATCCCAGATCCCAGAGCCCATGCCCATGGACGAAAGAATATATTTGACTATGTGTAATCAAAAATCAAATATTTTTATTAAAACTGCTAAAAAAAACACAACCCTGTAATTTGTGCATTATTATTATTCTGCAAATCGATTATTTCAAGAATTAATTTTGAGTGACTTGGTTTGCCTTCCTCTCCAGGACTCTGTAGTTAAAAACAAAGAAGTACATCAAGAATATTGATGAGATTTATTGTAGATAGACATCCCTGGGTTAGGCCTGCTGCAGTGATTGTCTGCCTTAGATCCAAACAGTAACTTTCTGAATTGGGTATTATTATTATCATTTTACAGAGAGGGGATTTGAGGTTAATCATAGACATTGTCCTAAGGAGGAAGCATGAAGATAGCTTGGCTCAAATACCAGGAGGGCAGGTGTAGTTCCCAAGTTGAGGGCTGCAAGTGGAAACTCCCCATCTCTGTCCCAGATCTCTGCAGGCAGATGAGGAAAGAGGTGTCTCTTACCTCACTGCCTACACAGCAAGAGCTCAGCATCACCATAGATTGCGGCATGTGGGACAAACAGCAGGAGAGATGGGATGGTTTCCAGGCAGTGGCTCACGGAGGGGTGTGGCAGGGGAGGTGACACAGGTGATGGGTCGGTCCAGGCATCCCGCCAGCAGGGGTGGAACATCGCCCTCTCCTGGCAGCTGTGGCAGCTCCACATGCCGCACACCCGCTGTCACGGACGCCAATCCTCAGCACAAGTCTGCCCTTCTCCCTGCGAGGCCAGCAGGCCTGGTAGATGCAAAGCAATGCACTGTGGCTCCCAAGGGCAGCCTGGTGCTTTCTGGACTAATGTCTCTTACCCTGCAAGGCAGAGAGGAAAGGGGGAAGGTCTGTCGACTTATAATCTCAAACCACAGACCTGAAGGGCATATGCTCAAGGCTGTTCAAAGGCCCGGCTGTAAGGGACCAAAGGGGATGCCTGGTTGTCTGCTGGCCTACAAGCTCTCATTTGGGTAGATGCTTGGGCATGGGATGTTCACGGCTGACATCTTGCATGAGCCTTAGCTCTTTATTTCCCAACAGGCAACCCCCATTGGTCACTTTCTATCACTGTCACTGACCAGCTGAGAGTGATTACCCTAAAATTTTTTACTCCAGTGACAGACTGGGGTGTAATCAGTGTTGGTATCTGCCTGATTGCAGCTCTGGGAAGAAGACTAGGAGGAAAGGAAAAGGGACCTGGGGTTTCCTTTTTTCCTGCTTGGTGGACATGATACCATATCGGTCAGGTTATTTTCTGTTCTACGTCCCTCCACCCCCCATCTCATGCTTTCTCAGATCAAATGTCTCTAGTTAGTGATATGGCAAGTTTTTATGAATATCTAGAGTTTATTTTTAAATTTACAATTCAGTGGTTTTTAATGCATCCACAAAGTTGTACAACCATCAACCTACTAGGAGAACATTATCCCAACCCAAAAGGAACTCGTCCTCATTAGCTCTCATTCTTCTGTCTTCCCAAGCCCCTGGCCGCCACTCATCTATTTCCTCTGTCGTCTCTGCAGATTTGCCTATTCTGGACATTTCACAAAAATAGAATCACAAAATGTGGCCTTTTTTGCCTGGCTTCTTCACTTGGCATAGTGTTTTCTATGTCCATCGATGTTGTAGCCTGAACATGCCATGTTTGTTTATTCATTCATCATTGCTAGAAACTTTAGTTGTCTCCAGTCTTTGGTTAGTCTGAATAGTGCTGCTATGAACATCCATGTACAGGTTTGCGTGGACATGTGTGTTCATTTCTCTTGAGTGACACCCAGGAGTGAAATTGTCGGGTCAGATGGTAACTCCATTTAATTTTCTGAGGAGCCACCAACTTGGTGGCCATGTCCCTTTCCATCCCGCCAGCAATGGGACAAAGTGAAGCTAGACACAAAACTTAGCATCCATGTAGGCAAGTAAGTTGCTGAAACGAAAAACAGACAATGTCATTGGTGTGTGAGAAAAAACGGAAAAATACTGCAGGTGGTGACTACAAGACAAGAAATAAGATGGTGTTGCTTAAAAGATAAATCAGAAAGTGTCTCCATTCATTGACTGTCAGTGAACGAAGTGATTTATACCAAGCGCAGAGGCTGCCTCCACATGCAAGAACAAGATGCTAGGAGAAGAGCGGATATCCTGGAATAGTCCAGAGCTTCCTTTCTCTGTCAACCCAAGAGATGACAATAGGGGCTTGCGAGGAAGAGAGCTTTTAAATGTTTGTGGACTATTTTTGTTTTTGTCAAAAAATTTTAGGTGAACAAAGGAGATCAAGGAGATCTCAGAAATGGTAAACAATGTATGAAGCAGGAGTTGGACAGATCCAAACTGATAGAGAAGCAGTGGAAAATTCTACGCTTTCTGACTATTGACACCCTCTGAAACTACCCACAGCAGAACTCTGACTCATGTTCGATGGACGTGGATTGGAATAATTGAATCAATCAATATACTAGTGTAGTGATTTTCAATGAATTTCTAAAACATACAATACCTGACTCTTTAGTCAGGGATACTGGCCCCTTTCTAGATTGCTAAATAAAAAAAAATGGTAACAGCAAACATGACAATAGCTGTTTGGTGTGAATGAATCAAAATTATACCTATTATTTTCTTGTCAGATTGGCAAAAAATGGATTTTTCGGTGTGCCAGAGAATTGTAGTAATCAAGTGTGCTCCATGAGAGGGAGAAGGTTGAAAATTGCTGCTCTAATCAGGCCCCCTACCCCTCCAGAAACAGCTTCTCTCACAGGGATTGCATGAAGGTAGAGGCTCACCTGACACAGGTGTTTTCTGAGTGTGGTATGGAGAAGGCCTGATTAGAATCACCCAGAGACATTTGGGTAGCTCTGAGGCATTTGTCTGGTCGATTAGAATATTCTGCTTAGTCCAGGAAGTTAATACAAGAAGTTAGACCTGTGATCACCCAGAAAAGATTATGTCCAAAATGAATACTACAGACCTTTTAGGTTGGGACCCAAACTGAAGTCTGCCTGCCCAGTGCTGTTGGTGCCAGTAGAACGAGACGGGGTTGGATAAAGCAGAGAAGAAACTTTATTCTTGGATCAAGGAATGGAGAAGGGTGCGCTCATGCTCTCAGGAACCTCCCCGCCTCCCCCCCAACCCCTTCCTCCCCACTCCCGCACCTGCCACCGGAGTAGAACCTCTGTCTTCATAGATGTGGCCATGGCGATCTGCTTCCTTCAGGTGCTTAGTCCTTCTGTGCTGTCCTGGCCCTTTTGCTCAGGGTTCTCTTTGTACACAATGCCCTGAGCCCATCTTGGTCTTGGCACTCGGCCTTCTTCATTTTGGGAGGGGGCCCTTTTACAGTTCCCGTAGGCTAGCATGGCTGTGACATAGTGTAGGCCCTGAGAAATGTTAGGGTCTTAAGATGAGAGCCTGGTGCATTGAGACCATAGGGATGGTTTTTAGGATGACAGCTGAGCTCCTGGTCTCAACCCCACAGCTTAGGAACATGCTAGAACTCTTCCTGGTTACTGTCAGAGCCTTGTGAGAGAGTCTTTTCTCCGTAACTCTTTTACAAAATGCTGTCATATTTTGGCTTGCCCCATATCTGTGGAGATGGGGTTTCACTATGTGTTTCAAAGTCCAACACACACAGTGCAGGATTTGCATGCAGCCCTGCTCTGTGTGGGGGGCCTCGGAGATCCAGCCTGTCCCCAGCTCACAGGGCCCCTTCCCTCAGGTGTACTCTCCTCCCAGGGCCAGCATCACATCTGTGTGTCAGGCAGAAGGAAGGCGAGACATTCACCAGGAGCAGAGAGAAGCTGCCCCAGAAAACTTCCACTGGCAGCCTATTGGCCAAACATAATTATAGTCACAGCAAGGGAGACTGAGAAATGCAGTTTTTGTCCCTAAAACCATTTGTTCAGCACAAGCCAGGGAGGTCATCTATTTTAAGTGCCATGAAATGAAGAAGTGTTGTTCTTCCTTCCATTTGTCTACATTTGCCTCCTTTGAGCTCCAGCATTGTCTCTGAGAGAGGTTTGGATATCACCAGGAGGAGTTTAGATTAAATATCGTTTCATACTTGGAACACCACAGATAATTAGTAATTACTAAAATATAGCTAATTTTAGAATTAATGAGAGCAATACTCAAAACTGTTAAAAAAAAAAAAAAACAGATCTTTGGCTTCATGTAGAGCAGGGTTCCAGTCTCCACTCCTCTGCTAACAATCAGAGAGCCCCAAGTTCTCTGACTCCGCTGTCACAGTCAAATGGGAATGACAGTAACACATACTTCATAGGTAGCTGACCTGAGGCTTCAATGAGACAGTGGATGAATTGTTTAGTACACTAGTAGTACTCAGCCCACCCAAAGGACGAAAAACAGAATTAACACTCAACTTTCTCTTTCTTTGTTTCTTTCTTTGTTTCTTTGTTTCTCTCTCTCTCTCTCTCTCTCTCTCTCTCTCTCTCTCTCTCTTTCATCTGAAATTACTTCTCTGGTCTCTTATTTGATCTCATTGAGAAATATCAGTGTTTTATATCTATGGTTACCCTTCGCTCCCTCTCCACATCACACATCCTCTGTCTGCTCTCTGTGCTCACAAGACACTGTGTCTACAGCAAGGAAAGCTCAGCTATGGGTACGGTGGAGCCCGGGAGGAGGCAGGGGGCCTGGTGTTGGGATTTCTTGGGAAAGCCTTAATTGGGATGTCAGTCGGGACAGGTTATCAACACTGTTCATCATCCTGGGAGAAGACCTGACAAAATGCCAGGGACCAGGGGCCCCAGGACAGGAGAGCAAAGAGGTCCTGGCTGGTTCTAAGTGAAGAGTCTAAATGCAGTGCTCAGGGGCAGCAGCTGGCTGTATTCTGGGAAGCCTCCAAACTGTGCCAGAGAAAGGATTCGGAGAGTGTTCCTGCCCCTTCCTGTCATGCCTGGGCATGCTGCAGGCTGACGTGGATGACTCTAAGCCTAATCAGTTGGCAGGCATAAACCACCATCTATCTGCCCTTGTGATTTAGCTCAGTCTTTATGGCAGTAGGGATCAGTACAAAGGCTTAGATAAATGGTGAGTAAATTACCTCTTCATGACATAATATATGCTATGAAGATTAGTGGTATTAAGCAGTTTATAATGTATATTGCCCTTAAGGGGAAAGCCTATGGAAATTTTAATAATACATCAATCACAATAAATCTGAACTACCCCTTCAAGTTGCTTCATTCCTCCCTTTTTCTATATTCGTTAATGCGATTCTCATTTTCAACAGAATAGAGTGGCTGGTTTTGTTCAGCTCTCCCAACAAAGCAATTGTAGGCCTAACCAATGCCCGGAGGAGTCCAGCCAACTGCTAGAAAACTATTGGACACAAAACCAGGAATTTCTGGGACCATCAAGAAGTTTCCAAAAGATGTAACAGCAGATTGTGACCTAAACTACTACCCAGCACTCAGTTTTTCTCAGCATCATGCCTCTCCAGCCTCTCCTGATACATTCCTGTTTCCCTTTCAGTAACATCCTTTCAAGTGCCTCAGAAAAACGCACATGCACCTTAATAGTTACACATTTGCAATATTTTTCTATGGCTTCTTCAGCTCTCCTCCTTTGCTAAAAATAAAACAAAACAACAAAAACAAAGAATGGTAAGCTTTAGGCATCAGATCATTATAATATTAATTTCTTCTATTGAGATCTAACCTTATTGCTAGACTAGAAGCCCAGTGTGCAGCAGTGGAGTTCCTCAGCCTGGCCTGTGAGAATCCTGCTGAAACCTACTCTTTGACATCCTCTGAGGTGTCCCGGATTGTGAGAGAGGGGTTCTCGGATGACATACCCTGGAATTGGGTTACCTCCTCTCTGGGTCTGGGATGCGGGTAAAGCAGATTCGAGGCCGACAGTGTCCCAACAGCAACCTAACCCACAGTTGATTCAGTGAGGAGTCAAGCTCCTTCCTCTACTGGTCAGAGGATCTGCTCCCTAGTGGCCGTTGCACATCATAGCTACCAGGCAAAGGGCCTCACAGGTGGACAGTCACTTAGGCTTTTATATATAGAGATAATTGTGCTTTAATTAGTACTTCAGGGAACTAGCAACTTCATATATAAGAAGTAACTCTCAGGTTAGTAAAGATTATACAAGGCACAGGAAATGCAATGAAGTTAAAGAAACACTGTTGTTTCTTTAGAGAGGTTGTCTGTTATTCTCCTGAAGCTACTAAGTATGTGAAAGTAGGGATTGTGTCTACTCTTCCCACCACTGTGTTGTCAACATTTAAAACAGTGCTTGCTGCAGGGTGAGCACTCCATCAATGTTGATGGGATAAGTGACCTCATGTAGCACCTGCTGTAGGTCAGGCACCAAGTTAGGTCCTGGCTAGAATGAAGGTGATCACAGGCTGTGAAGAGCTGTGGGAAGAGCATGAGGAGCAGTGGTCTCTGCTCAGGAGGTGATGGTGAAGACACAGGGTATATTATGAAGAGGATTTGAATTTAAAACTTGACCTGACCATTGAGTAGGTATTCATTCCCCAGATAAAATGGAAAAGTGGAGCTCATAGGATTGCAAAAGGAACTGTAAGTAAAGTGTGGCCAGAGCATAGGCTGTGTGTAGAGGCATGAAGCAAAGAAGGCTTGGAGTGTGGCCAAAGAGTCTGAACTTTGACCAGTAGAGGGAGCCACCTAAGAGTATTGTCACAGAATGAAAAAAGGCCAAGTCTGGAGACTAAATCCCTTTAAATGTCTCCATTTAATGAAGAATGGAGACACCAAGAGGGGGAAATTTTAGGGAGAAGGGGACATTCACACGATCAAATGCTGTAAAAGGCTGACAACTTAGTAGAACACTTTTGGTGCTTAAAATTTCACTGTTGACTTTGGAGACTATGGTTAATTGGTGACTATGGAATTCAAATGAAAGGGAGTGAAGAAGCCCCTGTGAAGCGAGGACAAAGGCTTGTGAGCATTCTGATGAGTCTATGAAGATTTAGCAATGAAAGAAAAGGAAGATCCATTGAGAGCTTGATGAGGCAGCAATGGCTGAGATGTTTAAGCTAACAGAGAAAATTGTCCAGAAAAATTTATCACCAGAAGGAAAAATTGAACATTCCAGAGAGAAAACATGACTCTTGGTACAATCCCGGGGAATGAAAGAAGGAAGAGGGATCTGTTGCTTGGTCCTCCAGATGACTAAATCCATCCCATCGCTGTTTTCAGATGATGGGACCATGGATCTGTCCCAGGAAATGCTTATCAGTCATAACAGCACCATACTGTTTTGAGGATATTTTTTAGGGCTGACGCCTCAGTGTATGTGGACTTCGACTAGGTTTGGCCTGCACTGAGAGACCAGCAGCCAGGACACTGCCCAATGGGCAGGCAGAAGGAGCACCCCACTTGGCCTGCCCTTCTTTGGCCTTTGCCATGGACACACCATTCCCCAGGGCAGCAGTGGGGAACCTTTTTGCTGCCAAGGACCATTTGGATATTTGTAACATCATTTGCCAGCCATACAAAATTATCAACTTAAAAATTGCCCCGTACTCTTTTGTCAAACATTTCATTAACTCTCCCCTAATGCCTTGGCAGGGCCAGACCAAATGATTTTGCCGGCCTTCTATGGCCTGCAGGCGGAATGTTCCCCACCTGTCTCTTAAAGGAAGGAAGGTAATTTTTTATAATATAGTTTCTTCAACTTGGATCAAAGTTTAGTAGAAGAAGTGAATTCCTGGTTGTAATGTGGTTGTAAAAATACTTTTCTCATGTGTAGTGGGCAGATGGTGAGCTGAGAGATTAAACATCCTAAAAACATTTCTTCTGGGGTTGTGAGCCAAACTTGGCAGGTAATACTGGAGCACGAAGGAACACTGAGATTGAAAATTGGGCAATGGACCAATCCATGCACTCATACAGCTCGTAGGCAATGTGGAAGCCCAAGGCACTTTCCCTCCCAGCGTAATTCCCAGGAAAAGCAAGCAAAGACAAGTGGGTGACATTTGCATTTGATTAGTATGTTAGGTGGTAGAGGGCTTGTGAACTCAAGACACGAGCTGCAATAACCAGATAAGAAATGGGGGTGGGCAGATATCTGACTTTCCCATTGGATTAGGTTCTGTTCTTCAGAGCAACCGCTGAAATCTCATGAACTCCAGTAGATCTCATCAAACTTCCCTAAGAGGAGCTCTTTGTAGAAAGTAATGACTTTTCAGTAATTAAAATACCTGACAATTATCAAAACCATCAAGGCAGTAACTTGTACAAACGAAACAGAGGAGGCTAAGAAGGTACAAGTTTTTCCACTTCTAAGCCAGAGGGAGAGTTTCAGGTTTAAAAGAGCTAAACTCCTGGCTGTTGGAGAAACTTAGCATGTCCAAGTTGCCAAGTGAAGAATGCCTTAAAGGGCAAGAGGGGGGAAAGAGTGGTTTGCTGAGGAAAATATTTTAAATTTGTATTTTATAAGGAAGTTGTCAATATTTCTGAAAATAAGCCAAGGAAAGGATCAATAAGTAGAAAATCAACATTTGGGGTTCTGGATGTTCCTGTATTCCACGCTACATGGTTACACAAGGCTGGCCCTTAGTTTCAGGCTACTCGGGGCACGGCTAGCTGGTTATGTTGGGATGGGGCACACTCAGGTCATTTGCACTGGAAAAAAGAGCTTCATTTTTAAGATGAACTGAGCTGCTCAGAAGAACTAAAGATCTCAGCAAAAAGACAAAATGGTTTAAGGCAATACGAATACCCAGGCATCTGAGGGTCCTGTTCTCTTCAACTATTACATCACTCTCAGATTTCAGTCCAGACAGAAGTCACTGGGAAGCGATGTGCTGCCTAAAGGAAGCCCAGGTCACCAGCAACCTACCGACAAGTGAACTAGGATGACGGGGTTATCCAGGAACGCACGTGCTCAGAAAGTCGGGCTGTATAAACAACAACAACAATGTCTGTTAGGAGATAGTGGAGGACAACCCTTGGCAGGAGCTCAGGTCAGGCCCACACCCTAAGAGAACAGGACCAGAGCAGACACTGAGAAAGTTTGCCAAAGCAAGAGGAAATAAGGCTCAAGCCCATTCAGTAGTCTGCAAAGGAAAACGTTATATGTCTTATTTCTGTAGAAAACTAAAGTGTTAGCCTCGCTGGATCAATGGCAAGCAAGGGGCATTTGAAAGTCCTCAGTATCAGAAGGGCCGTCATGGTAGAACGAGAAACACTGGCATTGGCAGGTTTGGGCATGGACCTGGGCAACTTCAGCTGGTTCACTGCTGGCAACTACCTGTCTCCTTTTTGGTCCCCTTTGAGAGTCACTCTTTCTACATGTACATAGGTAGATGTGGTCCACTATACACACATGGATGGTTCATTGTGTTTGTTGAAATATAATTCGTAGTGTAACTTAGCCTTTAAATAAAAGTAATAGCCAAAACCGGTTTGACTCAGTGGCTAGAGTGTCGGTCTTCGGACTCAATGGTCCCAGGTTCGATTCTGGTCAAGGGCATGTACCTTGGTTGCGGGCACATCCCCAGTAGGGGGCATGCAAGAGGCAGCTGATCGATGTCTCTCTCTCATCTATGTTTCTAACTCTCTATCTCTCTCCTTCCTCTCCGTGGAAAGTCAATAAAATATATTTTAAAAAAATAAATAAGTAAAGGTAATAAAAACACAATCAAGCCTTCATTTGAGAAACAAAGGCGACCTCCAACATTTCAGTTCTGGGTTGTCTTCTCTCTCCACATAACTGCAGGAAGTGGGTACCTAAGGGAGACATTCATACACCAACTTCTATTTGCACCAAGTCCCGGGCTCATCTATTTTTAATTATTTTTAAAACCTGAGCACTGTCTCCTCTTGAGCTGGGACATGTCCCTGTTTCTTCTCATACATGGGAAACAGCAATGAGTACTGTAGATGCTGCATATTGGTTTCTCTCTACCCACCGTGGAACATTACTCCTTGAATGGGGGACTCAGAACTCTCTGGGAATTAACTTGCATTTTATTTCATATTCATTATAAGCCAATCCTGGCTTCCCTGCGTCTAGGCTCAGTGTTCAGCCCTGCTTAGCACAGCTGGCTTATCAAGCAGGGCATTGTGGCATCTAAACAGAAACAAAGAGCTTTTTGATTTGGGCAGTTCTCCTGAGAGCTCATTGAACCAGATTAGTATCTGATAACAGATCAGCACATTTATAAATGCTGAATGCTGAGCTGGGGGCAACATGTCAGGATTTTGCTTTATTATGCTGGCTGCAAGGGGTAATGACACTGACCTCATTGCAGGGGCCTGGAATGGCAGGAGGCAGGCAGAGGTGGCAGTCCCTGGGGTGCATAGCACACCCCTTGGGGCTGGGTTCAAGCAGAGCAGCTGTGCGGGTAGCTGTTACCCTGAGTGCAGATTCAGAGTGGAAGGTAGAGGATGAAGGGGCAGATCCCTGGTGGGTCATTCTGCATGGAGTTGACTGGTGCCCACCCCCCCTGGGTGTCATCTCCATATGGCAGGGCAGGTGCTGAGGAAAGAGGAGAGCAGTGGGAGTGGTTCAGAAGGCAAGTGACAAGCCCCTGATCAGGTTGACAATCAGGAAGACTTAAGTGACCAGGAGACAAAATGCTTGTCACTCAGAAGCAAGAGGCTGTTCCTCTCCCTGGAGATGAGTTATACCAATCAGTTGTGGAAACCACACTTTTTGTTCGTATGTTGTAATCCCCCACACACATACTTTAAAAAATACATTTTTATTGACTTTAGAGACAGAGAGAGCAAGGGAGAGAGAGAAATATAGATGAGCAAAAGAAACATGATCGGCTGCCTCCTGCACACCTCCTACTGTGGATTGAGCCCAAAACCCAGGCGTATGACCTGACCAGGAAGCAAATCAGTGACCTCTTGATGCATTGGATGATGCTCAAACAACTGAATCATACTAGCCAGGGTGTACACACACACTTTTTATTGAAATGGAATTTACACACAGAAGAGTGCACATACTAAGTGTGAGGAATTTATATACAGCATCTGCTAGTGCACAGCCCTATGAACATTTTTAAATAAATAACTAAATGGCCTTTCATAGAATGTGAATAAGATAATGGCTATGATGCTTTTATTAAAGAGAAAAATATTGACTGAAGGACAAAAACGGGTAGAATAGCAATAAAGTACAATTTCAACAAATTCACTAGAGTTTGGCTTGTTAACTTCACAAGTGTTTTTAAGCAAGGAGAGCCCATGAGAAGCCTAACTTGGCTCAGTGTACTGGTTCATCCCCACTAACCAACACTGGTCTGAATGCACTGTCTGCTTTGCAGCAATTAAATGGAAATGGAATAATTAATTTTGCTCAGAAAGTAATAAATACACAATTATGAAGAACTTCCTACTTATTGTGGGAAAACCATGTAACCTTTTGCTTCTTAGTCCCTCTTGGGCACAGTGAACATATTTTTGATGGCTCTGAGCCATTTTGTTTTTATTTCTGACAAGGAAGGATTCTGAACTATGACATTTTCTCAAGCATCTGGCTGCCGTTTTAGTGGCTACAACAAACTTGTTTATTTTTCCTCAAATATCTGTTACATATGTTAGACAAGTCTATTGCTATAAGAAGAGAGCAGCAAAGTCACTCAGAGACACTGACCAAATGAGGAAGAACAAAGGCAACCCAACAAATGTCAAAAAAGAGAATCCCATGGCTGTCACGTGTATTTCAGTCAAGTCTGAGTTCAGAAAAAAATGAATTAAATGAGGCAGTGGAAGGAATTTTATAGTGATAAACATTAGGATCCCCTACAAAGAATATATGCATGAACCAATTAACACAGTATGCCATCAATCATGCATTTGAAAGGAGAGCAGAGGAGAGCCCAGTAGTCAGAAGCATTTACAGCACATGACTAAGCAACTTATCAACAAGTAAATAAGAACATGAAAAACCTAAGTTCATGAAACAATTACAGAAATTGACCACTCATTTTGCTGCAGAGAAAATCATGAGTAATTCCCAAGGTAGAGAGAGCACAGAGGTTTGGTGAGTCAAGGCTGTACATCATTTTAATGCAGTCAAATTTATCAAGATTTTTCTGATGGCTTCCAGTCACACTGGCAGTGTAGATAAACATGGTACTCGCTGTTTCCCACAACCACATCAAAATTTGCAACTAAAATACAGAACCACCATCATTCAGAACCACCTGAAATCTAGCTGAGTGGAAGTCCTACAATTGGGGATTAAAGAAGAAACACAGCGAGACTGTTAGGAGTGGGGGAGACTCAAGACAGATTTATCGATCCTGCTGGTCCCACTCCCATGTTGTTGGGGTCAAAATAAAAAAGGGATTGCTTGGCTGTGGAGGTTTCTCTGAGGGGTCCCAACCCCATAACAGACCCTCCCAAGCTCAGGGTTCCAGTGCTAGAAAGAGAAGTCCTTGTAATTTCTGGCTGTAAAAACACAACAGAAATGATGGCCAAGGTAGGCTGGGGCTGCTGGAGTCCCAGGCAGTTCCCCTTAAAGGGCTGGATCATGGAAGTACTTGGACTCACTTTCTCTGAGCTCCAGCACTGGCAGCAGCTTGAAAGGAACCTGGGACATTCAGGGAGGAACTAACTTGTCTGGAATCAGGGCAAGAATTGGAGGGGCAGATTTCTCCAAGACCGAGGCCTGGCAGAAGCCTTTGTTCCTTTGCTGAGCCCTCCCTGCCACAGAGCTGACAGGCTGCACCATATCTGAATCTCCATCAACCTGGCTCACACTTTTATCCCTGCCCTGGTGATTCCCTGAGACCCCTCCCCTCCCTGCTTGCAGGATCATCCAAGTCATTTCCAAAGGCTTTTCTTTCTTTCTTTTTCTTTTTATTAAGTTTTTATTGTTGAAAGTATTACCTATACAGTACACCTTTTTTCCCCATTGACCCATTCTCACCCACCCCTGCCCCCACCCAGGCCTTTATCACTCTATTGTCTGTGTTCATGGGTTATGCATAGATGCAAACAAGTTCTTTGGTTGATCTCTTTCCACCCACTTACCCACCCACCCATCCACCCACTTCTGCCTTTTCTCTGAGATTCCACTGTCTATTCCATGCTTCTGTGTTTCTGGATCTATTTTGTTCATCAGTTTATGTGCACATTAGATTCCATATATGAGTGGGATCTTGTGATACTTGTCTTTTTCTGACTGACTTATTTCACACTTTCCTCTATGCTGTCCAAAGGCTAAGAGATCCTTCTTTTTATAGCTGCATAATATTCCATGGTATAAATATATCACAGCTTTTCAATTTGCTCATCTATTGATGGGCACTTAGGCTGTTACCATATCTTTGCTGTTGTAAATTGTGTTGCTATGAACATAAGGGTTTATATATTCTTTCTGATTGGAGTTTCCGGTTTCTTAGGATATATTCCTAGAAGTGGGGTCACTGGGCCAAATGGGAGTTCCATAATTTTTTGAGGAAACTCCATTCTGTTTTCCATAATGGATGCATCAGTCTGCATTCCCACCAGCAGTGTACTAGGGTTTCTTTTCTCCTCATTCTCGCCAGCACTTGTCATTTGTTGATTTGTTGATGGTAGCCATTCTGAGAGGTGCGAGGTGATACCTCATTATTGTTTGAATTTGCATCTCTCTGATGATCAATGACTGAGCATTTTTTCATAAGTTTCTTGTCTACCTGTATGTCTGCTGTGGATTGTTTAATTGGATTGTTTGTCTTCCTTTTGTTAAGCTGTACGAGTTCCTTATATATTCTGGATATTAAACCTTTATCAGATGTATCATTGCTAAATACATTCTCCCATACAGTGGACTCCCTTTTTGTTTTGTTGGTGGTTTCCTTTGCTGTGCAGAAACTTTTATTTTTATATAGTCTCATTTATTTATTTTCTCCTTAGTTTCCTTTGCCCTAGAATCATGGTCGGCTAACTGCAGCTCGTGAGCCACATGCAGCTCTTCGGCCCCTTGAGTGTGGCTCTTCCACAAAATACCACAGCCTGGGTGAGTCTATTTTGAAGAAGTGGCATTAGAAGAAGTTTATGTTTAAAAAATTTGGCTCTCAAAAGAAATTTCAATCATTGTACTGTTGATATTTGAGTTTGCCCTAGGAGATATATCTGAAAACATACTGTATTGCTATGAGAGATGTCTGAGATTGTGCTGCCTAAGACTTCTTCTAGGATTTTTATGATTTCATGATTTACAGTTAAATCTTTTATCCATGTTGAGTTTAGTCTTGTGTATGGTGTAACTTGTTCTAATTTCATTTTTTTTGCATTTATCTGTCCAATTTTCCCAGCACCGTTTATTAAAGAAACTGTCTTGATTCCATTGCATGTTTCTGCCTTTGTCAAATATTAATTCAGCATAATGGTGTAGGTTGATTACTGGAATCTCTATTCTGTTCCATTGATCTATATGCCTGTTCTTATGCCAGTATTAGGCTATTTTGAGCACAGTGGCTTTGTAATATAACTTGATATCTGGTATTGTGATTCCTCCAACTTTGTTCTTTTTTCTCAAAACTGCTGCACTATTAAGGTTCTTTTTTGGCTCCATATAAAATTTTGGAGTATTTGTTCTAGATCTGTGAAATATGTCATTGGTATTGCTTTGGGTAGTATGGATATTTTAATGATGTTAATTCTACCAATCCACGAACACGGTATATCCTTCCACTTGTTTATATCTTTCTCTCTCTATTTTCAATGTCCTGCAGTTTTCTGAGTCTTTTACCTCCTTGATTAAGTTTATGCCTAAGTATTTTATTTGTTTTGTTGCAATGGTAAATGGGATTGTTTGTTTAGTTTCTCTTTCTGATAATTCATTATTGGTATATAAAAATGCCACCAATTTCTGTGTGTTAATTTTGTATCCAGCTACATTGCCAAATTCATTTATTAAATCTAGTAGCTTTTTGTTGGAGTCTTTAGGGCTTTTTATGTATAACTAGGGGCTCAGTGCATGAATTCATGCACCTTGAAATGAATTGTGGGCCACAAGGCAATGGTTGGCACAGGGGTGGGTCTTGGCTCATCCTCCACGCCCCTGCCCAGCTCCTTGTGCTATGGACCCCAATACCCTGTCTGCCAGCAGCCCTGCTCCCGCCACTGCTCTCATGTGCTGGCAGCACTGGCCCCACTTGGACCCACTGACAGTGTGGAGCAATTGGGGCCAATGCCAGCAGCGGGTGCAAGGGGCAGCTTCTGCTCTGATCACCCCTTAGGAACAGGAGGAGGTGGAAAAGCCCTCAGGGCCAATCAGGGCTGACAGCTGCCACTCGAATCCGCTGTTGGCACTGAGTGATTGGGTCCGGTGCTGAGCACTGGCAGCAGGTGCAAGTGGTGGATCCAGTGCTGGCTATGGGTGCAAGCGGGGCCAGTGCTGGCAGTGGGTGCAAATGCCAGGCAGGCTGTGAGGGAGCAAAGAATTTTCAGTAGCCACTAGAAGTTTGTCCCAATGACAGCAACCAGCACCCTGCCTTGGTCTGGCAACCCCACTCACCTGCTCCACCATCCCACCATGGCCAATGCCTGCCATGTTCTGCACATACCTTCTTGGTGGTCAGCCTACATCAGAGTGACGAGTTGTTCACTTGTTTCAGTTGTTCCACCATTTGGTTATTTGCATATTAGCTTTTTATTATATAGGATATCATGTCATCTGTGAATAATGAGAGTTGCTCCCATCTTTCCAATTTAGATGCCTTTATTTCTTCTTCTCTGATTGCCATGGCTAGGACTTCCAGTACTATGCTGAATAAAAGTGATGAAAACTCACATCTTTGTCTTGTTCCTGTTCTTAGGAGAAATGATTTTAGTTGTTGCCCACTGAGTATGACATTGGCTCTAGGTTTGTCATATATGATCTTTAATATGTTGAGATATGATCTCTCTATTCCCACTTTGCTAAGAATTTTTATCAAAAAAGGGTGATGTATTTTGATTAATGCTTTTTCTGTGTGTATTGATATGATCATGTGATTTTTGTCTTTCAATTTGTTTATGTGATGTATCACATTTATTGATTTGTGATTATTGTACCAGCCTTGCATCCTTGAAATAAATCCCACTTGGTCATGGTGAATGATCTTTTTAATATATTGCTGGATCTGATTTCCTAATATTTTTTGAGGACTTTAGTGTCAATGTTCATTAGAAATATTAGCCTATAGTTCTCTTTCTTTGTGGTGTCTTTATCTGGTTTTGGAATTAGGATAATGCTGGCCTCATAAAAAGAGCTTGGAAGTTTTCCTTCCTCTTAGATTTTTTGGAATAGTTTTATTAGTAGTAGGATAGATGTTAATTGCTCTTTGAAGGTTTGGTAAAACACTCCTGTGAAGCTGTCTGGTCCATGGCTTTTGTTTGCTAGTAGTTTTTTGATTACTGCTTCTATTTCATCAGTTGTTATTGGCCTATTCAGGTTTTCTGATTCTTCCTTATTGAGTTTTAGAAGATTGTATCTTCTAGGAATTTGTCTATTTCATCCACATTGTCCAGCTTGTTGGAGTGTAGTTGTTCACAGTATTTGCTTACAATTCTTTGTATTTCTGTGGTATTAGTTGTTACTTCACTGCTTTCACTTCTGATTTTATTTATTTGGGTCCTCTCTCTTTTTATGAGTATGGCTAATGTTTCCTCAATCTTGTTTATCTTTTCAAAGAACCAGCTCTTGGTTTCATTGATTTTTTTTTTTGGTAGCCTTTATGTCACTTATTTCTGCTATAATCTTTATTATTTCCTTCCTTTTAATGATTTTGGGCTTTTCTTGTTGTTCTCTTTCTAATTCTTTAAGTTGTAGGCTTAAATAGTTTAGTATTAAATTTTCTTGTTTTTTTCTGAGGTAGGCGTGTAGTGCCATGAGCTTACCTCTTCAGGATGCTTTTGCTGTGTCCCATAGGTTTTGGTAGTTGTGTGTGCATTTTCACTCATTTCTAGGAAGTTTTTTACATCTTTCTTGATCTCATTGGTAACCCATTCATTGTTTAAAAATATGCTGTTTAGCCTCCATTGTGTTTGAATATTTTTGAGTCTTTTTTACTGTAATTGATTTTTAATTTTATTCCATGGTGATCTGAGAAGATGCTGGATATGATTTCAGTCTTCTTGAATTTGTAGATACTTGTT
This sequence comes from Lasiurus cinereus, assembly GCA_011751065.1. Classification (NCBI taxonomy): domain Eukaryota; kingdom Metazoa; phylum Chordata; class Mammalia; order Chiroptera; family Vespertilionidae; genus Lasiurus; species Lasiurus cinereus. Next base: position 24,252,787 of record JAAGEH010000040.1, read on the forward strand.
TTGTGTCCTAACATGTGGTCTATCTTTCAGAATGACCCATGTGCACTGGAGAAAAATGTATATTCTGCAGCTATGGGGTGAAATGTTCTGTAAATGTCTATTACTAATAAATCCATATAGTCCAGTGTGTCATTTAGAGTCTCTGTTTCCTTGTTTATTTTTGTTTGGAGGATCTATCCAGTGAAATCAGCAGGGTGTTAAAGTGTCTTACTATGACTGTATTGCTGTTGATCTCTCCCTTAAAGTCCTCTAGAAATTTTTCTCTTTTTATATATATTTAGGTGCCCCTATTTGGGTGCATATATGTTTACCAGGGTTATGTCCTCTTGTTGAATTAATCCTTTTAGTATTATGTAGTGACCTTTGCTGTCTCTTATTGTAGCCTTCATTTTGAAGTCTATTTTGTCAGCTTTTTTTTGTTTGTTTCCATTTATTTTTCATTTTTTTCATCCCTTCACTATCATTCTGTGTGAGTCTTTTTTCTGAGTTTGGTCTCTTCTAGATAGCATATAATTGGATCATGTTTTTTTTACCCATTCAGCTATCCCATGTCTTTTGATTAAAGCATTTAGTTTATTTACATTTAAGGTTATTATTGACTACAGGCCTGGTGCACAAATTTGTGCATAGGTGGGGTTCTGAGGGAGGTTTGGCAAGACTGGGGGTGGGGGGTCTGGGACACAATTGGCCCTCTAGGCAGGTGGTGGGATGGATGCCCTTGCTAGCTGGGGATCTAAATCCATCCTGCTGATGTCTGCGCCAGTTGTCAGGAGCCACCTGGATGCTTTTATATCCTTTCTTCCTTGTGGAGCTTCTAGGGAGGAGAAGTGGCTTGAGTGCCTAAGGCCAACTTCTAGGAGGCCAGAGGTGCTGTTGGGATCATTCTGACAGTACTGGTCCATCAGTGCCTGGCCCATTCTCCAGATATTGGATCTATAGGACTACTGAGGGAGGGAGTGGCTGCCACCAGGCTGGTGGAATGCCAGGATGGGTCGGTCAGCTGAGTGGTGCTCTTGTTGTGGCTGTGAGAGTGCACTGACTAGCAGGAGGCAGCTCCTTCATTAAGTGTCTGCCCTCTGGTGATCAGTACATGTCATAGTGACTGGTCACTCTGGTTGTTCGGTCTTAACAGTTGTTTAGGCTTATATATATATATGGACTAGGGGGCAAATGCATGAAATTCATACATGGGTAGGGTCCCTAGGCCTGGCCAGTGATCAGGGCCAATCAGGGACTTCCAGCTTCTGGCTGCCAGCCAGGGCCTTCCTTCTGACTCCCAGCTGGGGCCTCCTTTCCCTCACTGCCAGCTGTCAGCCGGGACTTCCTTTGTTCCATGCCACTCCCTGGTGCTCAGCACACATCATAGAGAGAAATAGAACTTCAGGTCTCCCAGTCAAACGCTCATGGGCACACTTTGCATATTAGCTTTATCTATCTATCTATCTATCTATCTATCTATAGATACTTATTTATTGTCACTTTAATTCTTTATACCTATGTTACTCTCTCAAATTCTTCTCATTTCATACAGCAGTTCCTTTAGCATTTCTTGCACTGCTGGCTTGGTGGTGATAAACTCTTTTAGCCATTTTTTAAATTTATTTATTTATTTATTTATTTATTTATTTATTTATTTATTTATTTATTATTTTATTTATTATTATTTTTTATTTTTTTATTCTATTTTATTCTATTTTATTCTATTTTATTTTATTTTATTTTATTTTATTTTATTTTATTTTATTTTATTTTATTTTATTTTATTTTATTTTATTTTATTTTATTTTATTTTATTTTATGGGAAGCTCTTTATTTCACCATCTATTTGTTTTCAGAACTTTGCTTTTCATTACATTGAATACTTCATGCCATTCCCTTCTGGCCTATAGAATTTCTGATGAAAAATCAGTGGTAGCCTTATGGGACCTACTTTGTAGGTAATAAGTTGCTTTTCTCTTACTGCCTTTAAGATTCTCTCTGTCTTTAATTTTTGGCATTTTAATTATGACGTGTCTGAGCATAGGCCTGTTTGGGTTCTTCTTGCTTGGGACTCTATGCTTCCTGAACTTGTGTCACTTTTTCCTTTACCAGGTTAGGAAAGTTTTCTGCTATTATTTCTTCAAACACATTCTCTATCCCTTGCTCATTTTCTTCCCCTTCTGGAATTCCTATTATGCAAATATTATTAAGTTTCATGGTGTCTCACAGCTCCATTAAGCTGTCTTCCTGTTTTTAATTTTTTTTTATTTTTTGGTTCTCTGATTGATTTTTTTCCACTCTATCTTCTAATTCACTGATCCAATCCTTGGCTTCCCCTAATCTGCTCTGTATTCCTTCCACTGAGTTCTGTATTAGGCTACATGATTCTTCATAGTTACCATAGCTTTTCTCATGCTATTGATCATCTTTGTGATCATTATTCTGAACTCTATGCCTGATAAATTTCTTATCTTCATTTCATTTAGCTCTTCTTCTGGAGAATTTTCTCATTCTTTCATTTGGGGCTTGGTTTATAGTGTGTGTGTGTGTGTGTGTGTGTGTGTGTGTGTGTGTGTGTGTTTGTGTGTTTCTGTTTACCTATATTGGATGCTTGTTGGGGTTTGTGTCTGTATATTAGGTAGATCTGCTACAATTCTCAATCTCTAGTGCAGGACAGTCTCAGATGCTATTTCTGACTGACCTATTAGGAGCTATCAGCAATTCACTAATTGTGGCTCCCTCTGCTGTGGCTTGTTGCCTTTGGAAAGAACCAAGATGTGCACCAGGGCTTGCTTTTCCTAGCCCTGGGCCAGAGATTAGATCAGGCAAAGACTCAAATCTTCCAGAGACCTGCCTCTGCCTGCAGTCCCATCGACACTCAGTCTTGATTAGCCTCAGGCTATTGACTACAGGGTGAGGTGAGAGGTCTTCCAATGGAATGGGGCAACTTCCTTCCCCCAGGCAACAACTGTCTGGATAGCAAAGGTTCACAGGGAAAGATGTCCTCTGCAGTGTGAGGGAATGACTCAGCACAGGAAACCAGGATAACTGTCCTCTGAGCTCCCACTCTAGAGCCCCCAATTCTGGCTTCTTTTCACACAAATCCAGTGTACGCTGCCCTCCCTCTGCCAGAGTCCAAGGTGAGTGACTGAACACAAATTGTGTGTGTTGGCTCTTTAAGAGGGTGCCTACATGTCCAGCTGTCTATTGCTGGCAGACAGTGACTCTGCTGCTTTTCATAGCCAGATGTTATATGGACACCTTCCTCAGTTCTTATGCTCTGGGCTGGGGAGCCCACCTTGGGGTTTAGACCTTAGAATTCTTAGTGGGAATACCCACACAGTGGAGATATTCCTTCAGAACTTCAGTTACTATCTGTGGGAGCTCAGCCAGCCCTTCTGCACCTCCATATTTCCTACCTTTCTCTATGTGCTTTGCACTTTCTATCCTTGGTTATCAGGGTTATCACCAGCTACTTTCTGTTGATTTTTCAGGGTGTTTTCTGTATTTTAGTTTTATTTCCAGTTTGATCCTGGGAGAGTGTCAGTGTAGCTTCTACTTACTCTGCTGCCATTTTTTAATCTTCTCCAATGGCTTTTTCCATAAAACTGATCTTTTTTTGCCTCATACTTTAGACTTTTCTAAAATCTCAAACAAGCATCAGCTGGCATCATCTTGCTCTGTACCTCTTAATAAATGGACCCTGGCCTAACACCAGTGGCAACCTGCCCTGGTTCACAGCTTGGCCTCTCCTGGGCACCTCAAAGCTCAATACAAATAGCATCTACCTGCATATTGCTTTGTAGCTCATTGCTTTGTAGCTCATGCAGAGGCTGACTTTGCACCTCCTTGGAGGATCCAGAGCCAGTGTGCCTGAGGTCAACTTTGATCACACCAGATTACAATCCTACCACCTCCACAAGTAACACACTCAAGGGGGTGGGCTCAATGAGCACAAAAGCCCCACTGAAGCAAGTCCTGCTCCATAAGGGTGTCTCTTCCACAGAAGCTCCTCAATTGTAGTAACAGCTGGACCTTGCAAGGAATTGGCCTGGTGTGGGAGCCCCTTTCCATGTCCCACGTGGTTCAGGGTTCCCGTTCAGGGTTCGGGTTCTGGAGGAGGCCGCACGCAAATGAAAAGAGAGACTAGGAAAGCATTAATTTGGTGATACTGGGGGGTCAGGAGGGACCCTTCCTCTAGTGGAAAGAACTATCCCTTGTTCTGGCCTTTTTCTCCCTTTTATTAAGGCTTTGGGACACACCCATAGCCTTTAGGCAGGAAATTACAAGAACAAAAGTTTACATGAAACAAACAGGTAGAGGCTGTTTCAACTAAACAGTGAGTGATTAGCTCTGAACTTTCAGAGCACTTAAGGTTGACCAGACTTCTGGTCTCCTGTCCACATCTTTCTATTAGTGAGACAATGTTTGGTTTCTGGCATCTCCGCCGTTTTCTTTCCTCTAAAAAATCTTGCATCTGCAGAAAAAGAAAAACCCAGAACTGGTCTTTATTTCTTAAGAAAGGTGGTATAAAGAAATCAAAAGGAGAAGATTTTGTGTTATTAATCTAGGAACTGCTAAATATTTGACTTGCCAGCTTTAAAAGTTCATGATTCAAATTAAATTGGGAGAAAATAAAATAAAATTTCTCTAATAATTATGAATTCAAAATATGTTGTTTATTTGTCTAATTAAACATTTACTAAATTTGCTTTGCTTTTTAAATGAAGATAACTACTGTTATTACTTAAATCAAGGTTTTCAGCTAAATGAAAAGCCAGTGTCTTTGTAAGCAATTTGATTAAGTATCCTAATAAAGTAACTAAGACCTTCTCTATATAAAAAGAAATTGACAGCCAGTTTAAAATTGAATTGCCATAGCCCAAAGCAAAGAATATCCTTACATGATATTATTCTACAATGTCATTATAATATTTGATATTTTACAACAGCATATTGTACAAATATCCCAAACAAACTTACAATCTAATTCTTTGAACGTTTGGTAGCAATTTTTAAAAGATCATGAAAGGAATTAAGGCAGTGAGAAGGCACTTGAGCATGCTATATTGGCTTTTTCTTGCTCTTTTTGCCAAGAGGGACCCTCCCACAGCTGTTGCCTGAACTTTCTGTTCACGCTGAGGTTGCAGCCTCTGGCTGGCTGGTACCATGGATCTGTTTCTCACCCAGTGATGTGAGCTGGGCCCTCCCTGGAGAAGAAACCTGGGTTCCCCAACATATGTTATCAGTGCCAGGACCCCGCCAGCAGGCGAGGGGATCCCAAGGCAGGTACTGGGTGTGAAGGCCATGGGGCCATAGGCTACCAAGGAAGTGGAACTGAACCTCACATCACTCTGCTTGACCCTGGAGGATGGCTGGTTAGCCAGAGACAGGTAAGATTCCTCAGGGAAGGAACAACCTAAGACAGGCACAGTCACAGAGGGGCTATCAGGAGAGAACTTGGGGGTCAACAGAGATGAGGCACAGAACCTCACTCCCACAACATTGCAGGGGCTTGAACTCTTGCCCTTTCTGAGGGAGGTCTCCTGCCCCATTGCTGCTTCACTTCTCATGCCCAGCTCAGTTCAGGACCCAGGTAACAGGCAGAGATTTGGCCCAGCTCAGTTTGGGACACAGGTGACAGACAAAGATTTGGTGCAGCTCAGATTGGGACCCAGCAACAGACAGAGACTTGGCCGACAGCAGCTGCCCTATATCTGAATCAAGCCTAAAACCAGGAATGTTCAGGGCCTACTCGAGAACGCAAATAATCCTTTCCACTAATATTTACAGGGTAAAACTAAGATTGTTGTTAGAATATTAAATTTGACAATAAAATAGTAGTCAAATTTTTTTAATTAATTTAAATTGGCTAATTGAAATAAGGGGATATTCAAGAAAATTTAATTGTACTGGAAAAAAGTTGTTCCTAAAGTATTAACTAAAATTTCTATTGGTAGTTCCTTGCATGGTAAAATTGCTTAACATGCAATAAATGTAAAGCAGTCATATTTTTGTGCAAAAAAAATTAAATTTTAAAGTCATCAAGACTGCATTATAAAAATTTTCCCAAAAGCCTCCTGATAATTAAATCACAAAAAGCGGGGATAGGGAAGTAATATTATGTAAATAAAAGTATCCTGTGAGCAAATTACATCTAGAAAAATATTTTTACTTTGAAAATTAATGCTAACATCAAGATACCCATGTAAAACATACATATTATCAAATAAGCCAAAGGAAAATCATTTGGGCAAAAATAAAAAGGTTCCCAAGTCAAATTTATAAAAAAAATTCTTTACTAAACTTTTGGTCGAGAATATGTTTGTATATTTTCAGAAAACAACTCCAAAACCATGTGAATTCCTACAACAGAGAATGCTCCAACTATGAAGACAAGAGGAGAAACAGTCCAGAGATGGAAGATGCTGACAACGCTTTGCCATCCTAGCAGTCAGCAGCTGTGCATAGTTGCAGGTTACCCAGGACCAAACCAGAGAGGGTCGGATCTGCATTGCCACCATTTGTCCACCATCCAGAACTGAGATATCGTTGCTAACATGTACACTCAAAAAACTGTTGGACATTGAAACTGGGACTCAAAAAACTGTTGGCCCAGAAAGAAACTTATTACCGACTGATTTATTTACCTCTTAGCATACCATTTTTGCTTATCTCATTTTCTGTTCTTATATGTTTATTTCTAGTCTGCAGATGCAAGACTTTTTAGATGAAAGAAAATGGGGGAGATGCCAGAAACCAAACATTATCTCACTAATAGGAAGATGTGGACAGGAGACCAGAAGGCTGGTCAACCTTAAGTGCTCTGAAAGTTCAGAGCCAATCACTCACTGTTTAGTTGAAACATTGTTAGGTGAAGCAGCCTCTGCCTGTTTGTTTCATGTAAACTTTTGTTCTTCTAATTTCCTGCCTAAGGCTATGGGTGTGTCCCAAAGCCTTAATAAAAGGGAGAAAAAGGCCAGAGCAAGGGGTAGTTCTTTCCACTACAGGAAGGCTCCCTCCTGACCCCCCAATATCACCAAATCAATGCTTTCTAGTCTCTCTTTTCATTTGCGTGCGGCCTCCTCCAGAACCCGAACCCTGAACCACGTGGGATGTGGAAAGGGGCTCTCACATCTGGCGCACAACAGGGCCTTGGAAAGGGTTTCCTGCCCACATCTGGTGCCTGACCACAGGACATCTGGAGGAGAAGGTATTTTTCGCCTAAGAGCGAAGGAAGGAAAATTCACCAAGGAAAACGGTGAGGGAAAATTCACCTAGGAAAAGGTGAGGGAAATTCAACATACACAAAGCCCACAGCTTAACTGCAGAGTCGAGATCTGTAAGTAGGGTGGGAAAGTCTTTTTCAGCCAGGCTAATGGGGAAGAATTAGGTTATAAATATAAAATAAACTTTATTATAGACTTTTGGTTTGCATTCTTAAATAATGCGGTTTCTTCTTCAAATTAAAATCTTAGTTTGCATTTGGAATCTAAAATCTGTAATATGTGAAACTCTACTACTGAAACCGCCACTGGTACAGAGAAATTCAAAGGTGGTAGGGCAAGGTTATCTGCTCTCCTGTAATGAGATTACTTAAGGTTTCATTTAAAAATTATAGAACTCACAGGGGAATGCAAATCTTGGCCAAATTAGGTGCTAGTTATTACTTTGGAAAGCGAAAAAGAAAGAAAAAATTCAAGATTTTTTTTTTATCTTTTAAGCATGAAAAGAAATTCGGCCAGATCTGTTACTGATGCTTTCCCCCGAAGTAAGCAGGATGTGGGGGGAGAGACACATGAAAGAGGTTCCCACAGCCTGGGGATCAATCCTTTCCAGTGAAGCCAATATTAATCAAAGCTCAACTACAAGAAAACAGTGTACACAGCTCCCACAGGCAGCGTACACTTGGATTGCCCAGCTCAGGTGACTAAGGAGGCTGAGCCACTGGGCCCTAAAGGACACCTACTACACAAAGTCACTACCAAGTCTAGGAGATATAACAGATCTACCTAATATATAGAAACAAGCACAGGGAAACAGTCAAAATGCAAAGACAAAGAAATGTGTCACAAATGTAAGAACAGGAGAAATCTCCAGAAAAAGAATTAAATGAAATGGAACAAGAAAATTACCAGATACAGAATTCAAAACAATGGTTATAAGGATGCTCAAGGAACTTAGTGAGAATTTCAAAGAAATTAGTGAGAACATCAACAACATAAAAAAGGATCAACCAGAAATGAAGCACACACTAACTGAAATAAAGAATAATTTATGGCGGATCAACAGAAGGGTAGAAGATGCCAAAAATCAAATCAAGAATTTGGAATATAAGAAAGCAAAAAACATCCAATCAGAACAGCATAAAGAAAAAAAAGAATCAAAAAATATGAAGATAGTGTAAGGAACCTCTGGGACAACTTCAAGCCCACCAATATTAGTATCATTGGGTTACCAGAAGTAGAAGAGAGGGAACAAGAAATAGAAAACCTATTTGAAAAAATAGTGAGAGAAAACTTCCCTTACCTGGTGAAAGAAGTAGACATACAAGTCCAGAAAGAACAGAATCTAAAACAAGATGAACCCAGAGGACCAAGTAAGACACATCAAAATTAAATTCCAAAGGTTAAAGACAGAGAAAAACCTTAAAAACAGAAAGAGCAAAGAAGTTAGTTGCCTACAAGGAAGCACCCATATGACTGTCAGCTGATTTCTCAACAGAAACTTTGCAGGCTAGAAGGAGTGGCAAGAAGTATTCAAAGTGTTAAAAAGCAAAGACCTATAACCAAGCTCTATCCATCAAAGCTATCATTTAAAAGTGAGTGTCAGATAAAGAGCTTCACATACAAGGAAAAGGTAAAGGAGTTCATCAGCATCAAACCAGTATTACATGAAATGTTGAAGAGTCTTGTTTAAGAAGAAGAAATAAAAGATTAAAAATATGAACAATAAAATGGTAATAAATGCATATCTATTAATTCTAAAAACCAAAATAAATGAACAAGGAATCTAATGAGCAAAATAAACTGATGAATAAAATAGAAGTAGAGAACTGGAAACATAGGACAGACTCACAAATCTCAGAGGGAAGAGGGGAGGGGACTGGGAAGAGATTCACGAAATAATTTATATGCATATATGTATTACCTATAGACACAGACAATAGGGTGGTAAAGGCCTGGGGTAAGGCAGAAACTGGGTACAGGAGGGCAATGAAGGGATAAAGGGAGACATCTGTAATATTCTCAACAATAAAAGTTTTAAAAGATTTTTTGATAATTGTGTTTCTGGAGTCTTGTTAAAGAAATCCTTTAACATTATAATAATAAAGGCATTCTCCTAAATTATCATCTAAAAGTTTTATACTAATGCTTCTCAACATATGATGGGATTATGTCCTGATAAACCGATTTTAAACTGAAAATATTGATAAGTTGAAAATATAATTAATATACCTAACCTACTGAACATCATAGCTTAGCCTACCTGGCCTTAAACATGCTCAGAGCACCTGAATTAGCACACAGTTGGGTAAATCTTATAACACGTAATTACACTTAGACAATCAGGTGTTGATCCTCATGATTACAGGGCTGATGGGGAGCTGCATCTGGATGAGGTTGCCCAGCATCATGATAGAGTATCTATGACATATCTAGTCTGTGGAAAGATCAATATTCAAATTAAAAGCACAGTTTCTACTGAATACTTACTAATTTTGCACCATCATGAAGTTAAAAATTCTAAGTTGAGGGACATCTGTAGTTTTTTCTTATGTTTATGTCTTTAATCCACTTGAAATTAATATTTTGTGCAGGATGTAAGGTAGAAACTCTGTTCATCCACAAGAAGAATCAATTATTACAGTCCATGTTTGCCTCGATGATTTGCTATGCTTGTTCTAACTTATGCCAAGTTTCTGCATGTGTGTGGGTCTGTTTTCTAGGTTCTCTAGTCTGGCCTGCATAAATAGGAAGAGATGCCTACCTCATTAGTCATAGAAATGCAAATTAAAACCAATTCACATCAACCAGCTTGGCAAAATTAGAAGGCCAGATAATATCGGGTATTTATACAGATGTGAAACAATAGAGGTGCTTACCTATGCTGGGAGAAGGGTAAACTGATAAAACTTTTCAAAAAAATGGCCTTTCCTAGTAAATTCAAACTCTCTGACCCAGAAATTCAATTCCTAGACATATTCCTCAAAGGAACTCTTGCACATGTAGAGGAAGGCATACCTATAAATGTTCACAATAACATTGTTTATTAACTAAAAACCTGGAAACAAACCAAACACCTGTCCCTGTAGGGGGATAACTTATGTTATAGTCATATCATGGCAGATACACAGCAGCGAACTGAAATAACCTCAGTTACATGCATCATGTAACATGAAGAAATCTAAACAATTCATCGTGTGCCGAGCCCGCAGGACTCAATGGTTGACGCTGACTTATAAACTGGCAGGTCACAGTTTGATTCCTGGACAGGGCACATATCAGGGGAACATGCAGGAAGCAGCCAATCAATGATTCTCTCTTATCATTGATGTTTCTATCTCTTTCTCTCTCCCTTCCTTCCTGAAATAAATAAAAATATTTTTTAAAAATGTACTGAGCACAAGAAGCAGTCACTGAAGAATACATAGTCTACAAGTGTGTGGACTAGATGAGTTAGAGGCAGATATGAAAGTGAGAAAACTATAAAGAAAGGCAAGAGGTGATAAAAACACAGGATGGTGGCTATCCCTGGAGTGGTTGGGAGGAGAGCAGATGTAATTACGGGATTCTAACTGTAGAGTGGGTACTTTTTAAAAAAAAGTACTTATTATTTAAACAATACCTATAAGTCTGTATGATTTTTTGCACATGTGATTTTTTTTCAGTAACACTACTTTAAAAAGAAAAGGACCACAGGTATATATATTATGACAAATGTTACCTAATGTTACTGTAGTTAGCTAGATATTAAGGAAGGAAAGGAAGCAAAGGGAAACTACAGCTTCATACATACTCCAGGGGGTCCAGGCATTGCCCCACCAATAACCAACAGCCTTCCCTTCCCCCAGCTGGTACTGGATTGTCAGAGGGTGAGGGGAGGAAAGCATATGCTTGATAGAAGTCAAAATGACCCAGGGGTGGAGGGAGAGGGCAGTGCTTGACCTAGAGGCCAGGCAATCTAACCTGGGAAACAGCAGGCTGGTCAGGGTGGACCCAGCAGAGCTTTGGAAAGCCTGAGCATTTTGTTGGCCATTTTTAAAAAGCTTCTGATTCTTCCCAAGCCCAGAAAATATAACCCCTGGGGACAAAGCATTTTTTCTCTGTCTGTCTGTCTCTGACCTGTACTCACCTGTTCATTCAAGCACTTTCTCACCTCAGAGAAGCCTCCTGGGGGCCTGCAGCAGATCACGTGGGTTCCAAAATACTAAGCTTTAATATGAAGCAGAAACTCTGGACACTGGGCTTTGATGAAGACAAGGTTGGGTTCTTTCAATGGAGGATGGACAGACATGGGACATTGGGGACCCAGAAGGCAAACCCCTTGGATTTTTCATCACGAATAAATTTTGCCGTTCCAGTCTCCTGTGCTTGGGCCCTTAGGATACTTTTCTCACAATACAGTGGAAGAACCCATTTTCCACCAGCAACACTAGAAACCATTTTTTCAAAGGTATCCTCATGGAAGGAGATTAGTTTATCCAGTTGCTCAGAACGCAAATCAAGGTTTATAGTGGGCGGGTGGCCAGCAAAGGAAGTTGGATGGCTCTGTGGTCGGGCAGGCCCCTGAGAGAACCGTGTCCCTTCTGCTCACAGACAATAGTCTGGATAGTCAGAGGACAAATGACCCTCAGTGCTAACAATGCATTGGAAATTTTATCACTTAATTGTTACTTACCCTTCTGAGTGCCCCGGTTATTACAGTATCACTTCCTTTTCCCAAAATAATTTAAAAATGAGCTACGGGCGGAACCGGTTTGGCTCAGTGGATAGAGCGTCGGCTTGCAGACTGAAAGGTCCCAGGTTTGATTCTGGTCAGGGGCACATACCTTGGTTGTGGGCACATCTCCAGTGTGGGGCATGCAGGAGGCAGCTGATCGATGTCTCTCTCTCATCGATGTTTCTGACTTTCTATCCCTCTCTCTTCCTCTCTGTAAAAAAATCAATAAAATATATTTAAAAAAATGAGTTATGCCTTAACCTGCAACCCTAGCCCTAAGCAGTGGTGAGAGTGTTGGCCCAGGCACCAAAGGGTCATGGTTTCCATTCCTAGTCAAGGGCACCTACCTGGGTTGGATCCCTGGCTGGGTCAGGGCATATTTGGCAGACAACTCTCATGTTGATGTTCTCTCTCTCTTTCTCTCTCTCCTCTCTTTAACCCGCCCCTTCCACTCTCTCTAAAAATCAATGGAAAAATATATCTTTGAGTGAGGGTTAACAAAAAAACCACAATTTCTAAATCCCATGTTTACAAATCATTTCCAATGGTTACATTTTTGGTTGAGTGCTTTAGAGAGAGACACCTTCAATTTTTCCCTAGAATTTCTCCAAATTCTATCTTAAAATTAATTGCTTTTCATATTTTCACAAACCAAGCACTAAAAAATCTAGTTTGATTTTTTTTTCACCTGAAATTACTTCCTCAATGCCCCTAAATGTAGCCATTAACTTGTGGCCTTCAGCGTGGTTTACTCCTTGTAGTAAGTAAGTCAGCTTTGCCCATCTCCTTGGGGTTGCAATCGAATATTTCTATGGGAAAATACCTAATTGAAAGACCTCGCTGAAACTGGTTTGGCTCAGTGGATAGAGCATCGGCCTGTAGACTGAAAGGTCCCAGGTTCGATTCCGGTCAAGGACATGTACCTTGGTTGCGGGCACATCCCCATTAGGGGGTGTGTAGGAGGCAGCTGATTGATGTTTCTCTTTCATCGATGTTTCTGGTTCTCTGTTCCTCTCCCTTCCTCTCTGTAGAAAATCAATAAAATATATTAAACAAACAAACAAAAAAGAAAGACCTCCTCAGTTGTTTCTCTCCAAAGACGTTAAATCTGGGACTGGATTAGTTTTACACAAATCCATGTGCCTCAACTCTACAAATGAAGAAATCCACACATCAACTTCTTCAGGGTTCTCCAGCCCAGTGCCCCACAGAGGAGGAACATAGCAAGCGCTTCTCTCTCCTCCTTTCATCCCCATCGTTCTCTCAATGCTGTGTCCTACTTCACTCACCTCCACCCACATCCTGTGGGAATAGCCCAATTGTATTGGACTAAACGCATGGACTAGAGCATTTCAGTGATTTGGGACCATCCTGGTGAGTCAGCCCCAGACAGTTTTATTCAGAAGCTGGGGACAGACTCATGTCTGCTCATGGCCAGCCCCTCAGAGCTCCCTCTCTCTCTTCTTTTCCCCTGAATTCCCTTAGTCTTAACTTCTTGGTTTTCTAATAACTCTTGGGGATCCAATGGGCAGAGTAAACAACAGGAAATGGAATGGAGCCCACATTCTGATTCTGAGAAAACCCCACTCCACTGGCAAGAGTTCTCACATGGGGGTTACAGGGGGGCCCCGGGGGGGGAGGAAAGAGGAAAATTGTTGAAGCAGCTCTACAGCGTGGAGGAAAGTTACCTCAGATGCTGGCAGAGAGGTTCCTTGAGCACCAAGGCCCCACCAGATTTTCCTTTTCCAGTTGAGGATTTAGGCTATACTTTTAAGGTGGACTGGCTGCTCCGCTTTTGAGTCCCCAGCATTCGTCTTAGCACACTTACAATTGTCCTTGTTACATGGGCACCACTCTCTGAGGAAAAGACGTAGGGAAGTTCTAATAGCTCAAGTGATAAGAATCTACTCTGAGAAAAGACAGCACCGCCTTCACTTGGTGCTGAAACGTGAATAGGTGGTGTTATGTCTAACTGCTCACACGTAGGCTATGTCCAAAGCACTTGAGCAACCATCAATGCATTTTCTGTGGCAGTCACATAATGCTGCTGGAGAAAATTCACTCAGAAAAAAACCCAATACATGTCTTTAAAATTGTGCTGCTAAAAATTCTATCAAAAATTACTATAAACTGAGAGGAATCCAAGATGGCAACATAGGTAAACACCTACACTGCTGTCTCGCACAACAATTTCAAAACTACAACTAAAAGACAGAACGAACATCATCCAGAACCACAGGAAAGCTGGCTGAGTGGAAATTCTACATCTAGAAGGAAAGAGAGGGGCTCACAGAGACCCAAAGGAGCTGCAAAAAGCTGAGGTATGGAGACGCACACGTGGAGAGAGCAGGTGCCAGAGTACCTGGCTGGCTTTCCTTGGTGGGAGAGAGATGGAGACTCCCAACTACATTGAACCCCTTATCCTATGGCACTGAACCCCAGGTCCAGCCAAAACTCATAGGGGGGGAGTTTGGACTGTGAAAAGGGAGAAGTGCATGGAAATATAGGGGATCCACGAAAGGGCAGAAGTTGGGTGGCGCGCAGAGAAGACCGACTTCTAATCCGCTGGATTTCAGGAGTGGGTGGAAGACAGAGCCTCCCAACTGTGCCACTTCTAACTCCACTAAACCCCAGTTTCAGGCGAAACCCTGGGGACCCAGACTCATATGGTCCCAGAGTGCAGGGGAGCCAGAAAGGCAGAGGTCTAAAGGCACTGAGTGCGTGCACAGGGACCACTCCAGCGATTACCCAGAGATATTTGAGACCCAGGGACCATGAAGGGCTGGGCTGACTGGAAGGCAAGGTGGTCCATTAAACCCTGAGACTCCACCCATCCCAAGCTCAATAGAGAGGCTTTTGCAGTTTTGCAAGTCTTCTATCATAAGGCTGAATCCAACACAGAAGTTCTCCTGGCATAATGAAAATGCAGAGACAAAGGAAGAGATCACAAACAAAAGAAATGGAGGAAAACGAACGACTGGATATAGAGTTCAAAACCACGATTATAAGGCTTTTCAAGAATATCCTAGAGAAGATGGATAAATTTAGCGAGATCCAAGAAGAGATGAAAAAGGACCAACTAGAGATGAAAAAGGACCAACTAGAAATTAAACATACACTGACTAAAATAAAAAATATTATACAGAGACCTAACAGCAGACTGAAGAAGGCAAGAATCAAGTCAAAAATTTGAAATATAAAGAATCAGAAAACACTCAACTGGAAAAGCAAGAAGAAAAAAGAATCAGAAAATGTGAAGATAATGTAAGGAGCCTCTGGGACAGCTTCAAGCATGTCAACATCAGAATTGTGGGGGTGCCAGAAGAAGAGAGAGAGCAAGATACTGTAAACCTATTTGAAGAAATAATGACTGAAAACTTCCCCAACCTGGTGAAAGAAATAAAATTACAAGTCCAGAAAGCACACAGAACCCCATATAAAAGGAATCCAAAGAGGACTACACCAAGACATCATAATTAAAATACCAAGAGCAAAAGACAAAGAGAAAAAACACTTAATTACCTACAAGGGAGCACCCATAGGATTGTCAGCTGATTTCTCAACAGAAACTATGTAGGCCAGATGGGAGTGGCAAGAAATATTCAAAGTGATGAATACTGAGAACCTACAACCAAGATTACTCTATCCAGCAAAGCTATGGTTCAGAATTAAAGGGCAGATAAAGAGTTTCACAGATAAGAAAAAGCTAAAGAAGTTCATCAACTCCAAACCAGTATTATATGAAATGCTGAAAGGTATTCTTTAAGAAGAGGAAGAAGAAAAAGGTAAAAGATAAAAAATTATGAACAACCAATACATATCTATCAACAAGTGAATCTAAAAATTAAGTGAATTAAAAGTTTGATCAACAGAATAAACTGGTGAATATAATAGAATCAGGAGCACAGAAAGGGATTGGACTGATAATTCTCAGGGGGAAAGGGGTGAGGGGTGTACAGGGAGAGACTGGACAAAAATCATACACCTATGGATGAGGTCAACGGGAGGGAGGTAAGGGTAAAGGGAGGGGTTGGAGCCGGGTGGAGAGGAGCTATGGAGGGGAAAAAAGAGAAATAAATGTGATAATCTGAATAATAAAGATTTAATTTTTAAAAATTATTATAAACTGATGTGATGGGG
Organism: Lasiurus cinereus; assembly: GCA_011751065.1. Classification (NCBI taxonomy): domain Eukaryota; kingdom Metazoa; phylum Chordata; class Mammalia; order Chiroptera; family Vespertilionidae; genus Lasiurus; species Lasiurus cinereus. The sequence continues at coordinate 24,268,849 of JAAGEH010000040.1, forward strand.
GAAATAAAAATCAGACAGAAAAAAAAAAAACACCATTCCATTAGTACACCACAATCAACCCAGAGGAGCCTTAACAAACAGCACGAATGCAATGGAATGAACCTGATGAGCGCAGTGACCAAAAGTGACCACTCAGGATGGTCTGCTCTGATCACAGATTACTCCAGGCCTGCAGCTTCCTTAGCGAAGGCCAGCTTCACCTGAGGGAGCCTCCCAGTGCTTCCACACCAAGATAACAAGCCTTTGAGTCAGTCGTTTTTCTCTGGACTCTAAGGGCACAGACTCAGGTGCCAGGGCAGCTGCTCTTGCTCTTGTTCCCATACACCCATCTCCAGGTGCTGGGAGCGCTCACTGTCACCTCTCCTGCACTCGCCAACGCAAAGTAAGTGTGTGTTCCCATGATGTTTCTCACCTGATCCTGGAGATCTGCCCCCTTGGCTTCCCTGCCTTTGCAATCTACCATGTACTTTCCTTTTCCCCTTTGACTTCAGCATATGAAATGAGCTGCAAAAAATGCCATCCTCTGGAGCATTTGCTCCATCCATCAGATCTTGCTTAAGGGCATGTCTTTAAAAGTTTGGCTCAGATAAACTCAAAACATTTCTATATGTTTGGACATGCTCTCACGAACAGTAAGAACCAGGCTGCCCAACTTCCGGGAAGTCTTGGATCTGAAAGTCAGTGCCTTGCTTTCTTAAAGCTAATTGTAGAAGCTCTTGAAATAATAAAATAAAAACCGGTTATTTTAACTTATACTTTGGTAAATAAAAAGTGATTTATCAATTTATCTGAAATTAACAAAATTGATGTCATACTTATTAACACCTGCCTGTGTGTGGTATATCTCAAAGATTCCTGTTTTACAGTGTATTTAATTTTCTTTTTATTTCATTTTCTTGAAATTTGGGGTGAATACAAAATAGGAGGCACTTAGGAAACATTTCCTGAGGGGCCCTATTCACTCCTGGAGAAATGAAATAATTCAAAGAGCTCAAAGGTTTCATGCCTGGGTTAGACAATGAGGTTAAAGAGGAAGAAGAAAGGAGTGGATGAGATTAGAAAAGAGAGAATCTGCAGAAAGTAGGAGTCTGGAGGTGCAAATTATCAACTGATTATCATTTTTGAAGCTCATTTAAGCACCTAACTTGGCTGAGTAACTTACAAACTGTATGAGGCCCCTGTTCAATTATAGTGCTGGTTCCTTCCCGAACTTCCCTTCCCCCTTGATGATTTACACTGCACCCAGCATTTTTCCTTTACTATTTTTGGACAACACAAATCCTGGGGTGTGTCTGAGTCGGCAGCTGCAGGAGCATTGTTCTTGCCACTTGATGTGGCGCTGGACACAGAGTTCAGCTTGACAATGGCCAGGACTTCTGGCAGCTAATGAGACCTCTGGGGCTTGCGTGACTAGGGACATGTTTTTCTGAGCCCGAGGGAAGCGAGTCAAGATTTTATGGCCTTGCCTTTTGAAAAGTGGTCTATCTTGGATACAGGCAGTGATGGAAGTAGAAGAGTGATTGTTGTGGTGAGAGCAATGGGACGTTTGATGAGAGGATACAGGCAGAGTTGGGGAGCCCCGGGAGGGGACCAACTGACACTTCCTGGTGTTACTATACAATGAGACAGATGAACAGAACCTTGAAGTACTTAGAAGATGGAGAAGTTGAGGCTTCTTTTGTATTTCAGAGGCAACATTGATCCATTTCCTCAAATGGTAGGAAAAGAAGAAACTCCCCAACCCTTCCATGTGTCTTAGTTTATTCTTGGCTCTGGCATGAGCAATGCAATAATCTGACTGACTGTGGGAGCCCTGCCCCCTTTGAGCGGTTCTCCAGCTACACTTGGCAAGAGAGCTCCCCTCACCTGTGGGCTGCTCCCTCACCTGTGGGTGCTCCCTTACCTGTGGGTGCTCTCCTCACCTGTGGGTGCTCCCTCACCTGTGGGTGCTCTCCTCACCTGTGGGTGCTCCCTCACTGTGGGTGCTTCCCTCACCTGTGGGCAGCTCCCTCACCTGTGGGCTGCTCTCCTCACCAGTGGGTGCTCCCATCACCTGTGGACTGTTCCGCTCACCTGTGGGTGCTCATCTGACCTGTGGGTGCTCACTTCAACTGAGTGCTCACTTCACATGTGGGATCTTAAAAATGCCAGGAAATTTATCTTCCCTTAATACCTCTCCCACCCAATATCAACTCTAATAATGAATTAGATAAGTATGTTTTCTCTGTATGGCCAGGGGCCTCTCTTGTTGTTTATCACAGAAGAACACTTTCTAGGATGAAGCAAGACATTATCCAGCCCTGTCAGAGGGGTGGGCCTAGGTTGAAAGTATCACAAGGCGGGCCTGGCAGGGAACACAATCAATCAATTGATGGGTAGATCAATTGCAGAAGGAGTGGGCAGAGCCTCCATCTGTTTCACATGGCCTCATCACTCTGCAGTGCCTGTCAGTCTTGGAATTTTATGTTGCTCCAGCCTCAGTGGGAGCCATTCACCTAGAGCATTGGTTCTCAACCTTCCTAAGGCCGCGACCCTTGCATACAGTTCCTCATGTGGTGGTGACCCCCAACCATGAAATTTTGCTACCATTATGCATCATGATGTAAATATCTGCATTTTCCAATGGTCTTAGGCGACCCCTGTGAAAGGGTCGTTCGACCCCCAAAGGGGTCACGACCCACAGGTGGAGAACTGCTGACCTAGAGAAAGACATGATCAGCTTTGCTCTGTAAAATCAAACCTGAGTTGTCAGCATGGGAGAGTAAAGCAATCAAACAATATTTTATGTCCTGAAAGAGAACTGCCTAGCCCAAGGTTCCATTCTAATAAAAACTGGCAAGAAGCCAACTCATGGGTTCTCCATGATTCCCCGGTCATAAAATGCTCCAGAAATGGAAGTTCTTTGCCTGTATATTATCAGCACACTCTGCCCTACTGTACTGCTGACATGGTTGAGTTATGAGAAAAAATACAATAGCTACAATTTGGAAACAGCCTAGGTGCCCATCAGCAGATGAGAGGATCTGAAAACTATGGTACATCTACACAGTGGAATACTATGCTGCCATAAAAAAGGAATTCTTACCATTTGCAGCAACCTGGATGGAACTGGAGAGCCATATGCTAAGTGAAATAAGCCAGTCAATGAAGGAGAAACACCACATGATCTCACTCATTTGTGGATAATAAAGAACATTATAAACTGATGAACAAAAGGATAGACACAGAAGCAGTAAAGCATCAAACAGTCAAATTACAGCAGGAAGGTTAAGGAGAGGTGGGGTAGATAAGAGATCAACCAAAGGACTTGTATGCATGCATATAAGCATAACCAATGAACACAAGACCCTGGGGGTTAAGATATGCCTGGGAAGGGGGGGAGGGCAATGGGAAGATATGTATACATGTAATACATTAATAAAAAAAAAGAAAGAAAGAAAAAATGCAAAGAATATGTATGTATATACAGTATGCTTACAGAAGTATGTGTGCATCTTCTTTATGTATCTGAAACAGAATTGAGGCACACAATTCTCCCAGGTAGAAGGAATTTCGTGCATCCCTGCTATGATCATTTTTTAATCTAAGCACATACATATGCCTTTTTGATGGGAGAGAGTTTATATTTTCCATCAGCTTCTCAAATGGAACCATGACCCCAGAAAAGCTAAGAACCATCATGGATTGAAAGCTTTGCAAGACTGGCTGCTCTGAAGGAAAGGACAAGAGAGGAGGCATTTCTAGTGAACACATGAATTGCCCCTAGTATACACTGCCTACAGCAGACACGGGGTATGCAATCCGCCACAGCTGACGGGGAAGCTGCTCAACACTCCCTGCATGTGGAGGCACAGAACCACATTCCAGCAAAGGCCTTGTAAACATTCTCCTGGGAAACATGGGTTCTGTGTGAGAGACCAGCAGACATCCACCAAATGGTCCTTTGATCTCTTGGAAAGTCTGCCCTCAGTCACTCCCAGCCACAGACCAGGGCGGCTGAGCCCAGAGTCCTGCTCCTCTGACCTCCAATCTTTGCTGTGGCTTCACCCAGTGAGAAGTACGACAGGAAAGCATGCTGAGACGCAAGTCCCTCACAAACACTGCAGGATCGGAGGTGCTACCTGCCATGGATGAAGTTTATGTCTAATCCTTGTTAGTTTACTTGCTTCTGTCTATAGAACCTCCACCATGGTGCTGGTTGGGAAGTCACATGAACAGTCTAGACTTCTCCTTGCCATTTCCAAATGTTTGTTTGGGAAGAATTACTGAGGCTGTGTTTCCTGTGGTACATAGGATTTTCTGCTTCATCTTCTTCCTCCTTAAGCTGGAATATGAACGTGACCTCCCATTCTAGTCTCTTTAAGCACAAACTCTGATGGGGGTTAAAGGACAAAGACCTCCCTCTCTAGGGAGTACTCTCTTTGGTGCTAGAAAGGACACACACTGATTCACAGTGACCAAACAGACTGTTTTTAATTGCTCTGAAACATTCAGACATTCACCAAGGCTCTTTCACCTTTTTCTTTTTAAAAATGAGGCCAATGGGGCTACATTTCAGTTAGGACAGGCTTGGTTTTGCAGTAGTAACAAGCATGCCCTAAGTTTCAGTTGCATAACAGAGCAGAGGTACTCAGAGGTCCAACATTGATTGGCAGGAGAGGTTGGGTCTAGGTAGAGACTCAGATTCAGTACCTCGTCACATGCTGCCCCCAAACAACCAACACACATGGCTAATATTCAGTTTTCAAACCTCTTCCCTAGACCTGTCAGGGCTGAATAGTAAACCCTGAGTGACAGATGAATTACTCTGACACATTTGCTGTGAAAGAGAAGGCTAAGGGACGGCCTGGCTAAAGGAACCAGTTAGCCCCATCCACCTGCCTCTTCAGGCTTTTATTGTAACAGCAGATTGAGATAAAGGTTATCTTTTAGATACAATCAGTAGGGTAAGTAATCTTGGGGGGACACATGTGTCTGCAGTGTCCTTTAAGCAAGGACACCTAAAGATTAAGCATAAGGATTCCAATAAACACCTAGGGGTCTGCATGTGCACAGATTTGTTTGGAAAGGTCAAGGAACAATTAGGGGTTGCTGCCTTTGACCAAACTCCCCAAAGTTGAAATTCCAAGAAACAGAGTAGGCCATCTTCAGCCCACTCCTTTTTTTGGAATTTTCCTTCTTACAAGCTTTCCAACCAAGTCCCGTGCTTCCCGACAAAGACCTTGCATTTACTAAGTACGGAAAAGCTTCCCCTTTGTTTCAGGTAAGGATATACTGAAAAATACAGAACACCACTCTCTGGGATTCCAGTAAGAATCCGCTCAGCTGGCATCGCTTTGTTCCTTAAACATTGCTATATATTTTAGTTTGGTGGACCGCCATAACTGTTTCCTAATTAATTATGAATGCTGATTTCTATACCCATCAGGTTCATGTGGATTATGCTGTGATAGCACACCACCTTCAAAAAGGTCAATGGCTTAAAACAACAAAGGGTGACCACTCAGTCAGAGCACACCCCTTTGGTGCTGGTTGGGTGTTTCCTTGTTGTGGCCTTTAGGAACCAGGCCCAGCACCATGCAGCCGCCTTGGTAAACAGCTGGCTGTGCACCACAGAGCAAAGCCAGCTGTGGAGGCCCCCACACAGCACTTAAATACGCAGCCTGGGAGTGTCAACATATTCCTTCCACTCACAACTCAATGGCAAGGAAAAGTCACCTAATTCCACTGAAGGGGCTCGCTGAGTGACGAGAATGAGGCATCTCACAGATATCTGTTGAAAAGCACCCCTTGCCGAAACTGGTTTGGCTCAGTGGCTTAGTCGGTCTGCGGACTAAAAAGTCCCAGGTTCGATTCCGGTCAAGAGCATGTACCTGGGTAGCAGGCACATCCCCAGTAGGGGGCGTGTAGGAGGCAGCTGATCGATGTCTCTCTCTCAGTGATGTTTCTAACTCTCTATCCCTCTCCCTTCCTCTCTGTAAAAAATCAATAAAATATATTTGAAAAAAAAAGAAAAGCACCCCTGACTATGACAAGCTGTTCCCTTGCGGTCATAAAATTGCATGATGATATTATTCTGATGGTTTGGATGCCAACCCTAGGCCACAGAAACCATTGGATGCTTGGGTAAAGAATATCATTTAAAGAAAGGTTTTTGATTCCTTAAAAGTGATGACATTGCAGCATCTATAAGTGAAGCTGACTGGCTCGGTCTACATTCAGTTTAGACCCCCAGCTACTCAGTTGTGCCAGGGTTTCTCCAGGACAGTAATCTATGCCAGCAAAGGCTGGAGTCAGGCATGGTGAGGGCACACCACTCTCCACTGGTGCTGGTCCAGGTGCTGGAGAGCATGCTGACAGCCAATTCTCCAGGGGCCTCCACGGCTCAGCAGTTCTGAGAAGAATGCGAACCCAGGAGGCAAAGACAGAGACATCTGGGTTGACAGGGTGAGGTATTTCAAGCACACAGATGGTTGCGCAACCTGGAAGCTATGGCCTCTTTGTGCAAAAGTGTCTGTGTCCGATTCTGAAGGAGAAAATGGCTAGTGCCTTTGGAGGCCAGAGCACACTCCAGGTCTGTTTTCCCTCTGTGTTTGCTTAGCAAGCACAGGAAATGAGGGCAAACAAAGGCCACAGTATGTGGTAGAAAGGGCAGATGGATGGATTACAGGTCTTAGACTTCAGGTGAGAAAGGGAAAATTTGTCTCCACATGCTCAACAGGACCAAGTGCAAGTCAAAATTGGCAGGAGGGGAGGGGAAGTGTGGGGGTAGTGAAGGGGGGCGGGCATGGGGAGTGACCAGGCTGTGTATAGGAATGTTGGCATCCATGTGGACACTGGCTCTGACCATTTTTGGGGTCACTGAGTTCCTGAAATCTAGCAAATTCCTGACTTGGGATTATATATTGCAGAATTCCAGTCTTCTACCAGAAGATCTTGAGTCAACTTGCACTGCCTGACCTGCAGTTGTAGGATCCACGGCAATTGTGTCATCTCTCTCTGCCTCAGTTTCCTCACAAATAACCATATTCCTACAGGCAGAGCACTTACTCCTATCAGCCTGTGGGCTCTAGGACCCTGGTTTCTGAGGAATGTGGTGATATCGCAGCCATGTGACTTCCACATGGTGAATGGAGGAAAGGCTCTCCAAGTGGCACATTAACTTACAGGCGCTGCTGGAGCAGATCAGGAGTAAGTGTTTCCCTGCCCCCAGAGCTGCCTGCTGGATGTGACTTCAGAGGCTTGATGTGCTCTGTATTCTGAAAACCAAGTGTGTGCAGAGAGAATTCTCTGTGCTGTGGTGTGTTCTGAATGAGGATGTCGGGTTTCAGTTTACACTTCTCAATCTTCTTTGGGAGGAAAGAATTGTCCCTTCCTGAAGATGGGTCTCAGCATCAAAATGTGTCCTGGCAATAAGTTCATTGGCTCCGAGTGTCCTTCCAGACGGCCTTCTAGCACCTGTAAAAGTCACCCCGGGATGGCACTGGAGACAGCTCCCATCCCAAGGCACATTCCGTTATTTCATATCCTTGAAAATGCCTGCAGAATTCCAGGGAGAACAGAAAGTTGGGGCTGGGGGAGCAATTTGAACTTACAATAAAATACACTTTTATTTAGAATTTTTGGGCAAAGAACTCTATGTAGGCACATCTCTTGGGATGTAAACAGTGGGTTAGAGTCTAACCCTATAGCAGCTTTCTCCAGGTCCTTTATCTCCAGTACCCTGCCCTCATCAATGGGATACAAATGTCTCAACCCAAGCCCACATCCCAGACAGCAGAACAGGGTTCAAGGGCAAAGGAGGCGCACCCCTTCCCATAACGCTGTGACCTTAGATAGGTGGGCTCCACTGGCATCCTACTGAGGACAACTCAGTTTCATGACTACATATAGCTCCACAGGAGCCAGAAATGTCACCGTAATTCTGGCAAATGCCATCTGTATTCTTGGGGCTCATGTGCTTAACTGGAAATCGGTCTGACTACCAGGAGAGGAAAGTGAAGCACCCGGGAACCAGCTCTGCCTCCGTGGCAGACAGGATGCTGGTGATGCCGGCACCAATCTGGGACCTCCAGTGCTTTACAAGCCACTCGGCTTCCGGGGGCTGTGCAGGGAAGCCACGCCTGACATGCCCTGTGATTCCCACCGGAGGACTCACTGAAGCTGTCTGTGTCTAAACCTCCACAATTGCGATAGGAACGTTCACAGCTACAGGAAAGATCAAGGAATATTTGTTGACTTGACGAGTCTGAGATATTCTTTAAAATTAACTAAATGATGGAGTTGGCACTGTTTTTAAGAATAGTTTATTTTTTTGTCATTGATTGTAGACAGTGATTAAAAAGTTGTCTTTTCCATCAATGAGTTTATCCTTGGAGAAAGGCAGCCATTTTCATTTTTAAGTCAGATTTCAGAATCAAGAGGACTATTTACTTCTAAAATTCAGTAGATGCCTCTCAGGCTAAAATGGCCACACTGTATGATGACATGTATGTATAGATAAAAAATATGTTGATGAAAAACTTGGGTTTGACTTAAAGAAAATGGAGCTATAAGATGTTTAAACAAATAAGGAAAATTCAAACATCTAATCATTCATTCAACATATATTTATTGAGCACCACTTCATTCTGGCTGGAAGCTGGATTGCGAGAATAAAGGCACGATTCCTGCCTTGAGACTTTGCACACTGCTGGAGAAGATGGGCAATAACCAAGCAAACAAAACATGTAATAATGCAGTAACAACAGCAGCAGATGCTATGAAGTCAGTGATCTGACCTGATAGAGATTAACGAGGGGCATTATTTCAGGTGACATGGCTGAGGAGGTCCTCTTGCCAGAGTGAGAAGATGCCCGACTGAAAGGAGGAGAACTCCAGGCAGAGAACGCCAAGGCCTGGGCAAAAGATTGGTGGGCCCTTGTGGCATGATGGCACGGTTAGTAACGAGACCCAATGTATGTGTTTGCAGCACCAGCCTCTGCAAGTGCCCATGGTTAGCTGTGTTACCCATGCCTCCTGTGTTCACTCTAGCATCTATTATTTTTTATTAGTTAAGTAATAGAATTTACCAATGAACCAATACTAACTATGAAAACTGGATGGCCAAGAGGGGATGTATGCCATGCACATAGACAACAACTAGGATTCTGTATTTCAGGAGTGCATAGAAAAAACTGCCAAATGCCAGGAGCAGAGCTACCAGGGCAGGGACGACTTCCGTGGCTTTCGGTAGTCCTGGCTGCTGCGGTGCTGGGCGAAGTCCTCATGCAACAGGTCTCATTGGACTGGGATGGGCTGCGGTCTCTCCCGTGCTGAGCTGGCATGTATTTACTTTACAGCTGGAAGAATTGTCCATTCCTGGTTCTGTATCATTTTCTCCACCCTGGGCACAAGGCTGTCTTCCGGCTCACGTCCCCGGGGAGCCAAGCACGGCTATATCAGGAGATCCCACCACACTGAGCACGCCGTGGGCCACAGCCCTTCTGTGCTTTGAAACAGCCCCTCACTTACAGGACAGATCCTTGAGTGATGGTGAGCGGCCTGCATGTCCCTGTGTGTGCCAGCCCTTTCTTCGAATATCCAGGAAAACATTTTGGAAATTGCATTCCCAGACTTTCTCAGTAACCTCCTAAATTGCCAAACCTCCTTTCACCTGGAAACTCTAGAAAGGAGCCTGTAGAAATTTGGTGATGGGGTCTGTGTTGGCAAAGGTGTCTCATGCTGTCCTCTTGGGGTGGCCTGCTGAAGACCAGCCTGCAGTGGGCACAGAGCCTGGGCAGAGGCTGCAGCCACAGTCAGTGCCTAACCTTTGCGTGAGAGCCCCAGGCAGCTCTGTGGGTGGAGGGGACGTGTGCCTGGCAATGGCCTTGGGGCAGAAACTCTTGTCTGAGAGGCCCGCCTGTCTGTCCCTAACGAGGAAATCCCCCTAAGCGCAGCTGAAGGTTCCTGTTCTGGAAGGACGCTGTCTGCACGGTGGGAAACTTCCAGCAGGAACAGGAATATATAGAGAAAATGTTGCTTTTGCCTAGAAAGGGAGCTCGTCCGAAGCAGTTGATCACATGAGGTCTGACAGGCAGTCCTGAAACGTGTGGACTTGGTGAAACAAGTCAAAAGTTTCCTAGTGGACCGACCTGGGGCAGAGCCACCACCTGCCCCCTGCCCGCAGGCTGCTCAGAGCCTGTGGGGACGGCTTCCCTTGCATGGGATTATGTTCAGCTTCAACTCAGGAAGTGGCCTAATACCTTTGTGAAAATCTAACAGATGTGTTTGTATGTGCCTGTCATCGGGGATGAAATCAGATAATGTGGCTACAAAGATGCAACCAATTTCCCACCACCTTTTACAGTGATTTCTATCTTATGCCCTCGCCCTCTCCTCCTGCCCTGCCACTCTGGTTTCAGAGCTTCTGCCCAACCATGCGGGCGGGGGCAGGAGTGGTGCATGCTCTGGCACATGGCACTTCACATCTGACAGCTGGGGCTACCCACTTGTGACGTGAAACTGGACCCCTGTCTACCTCTCAAGGATGCTGCCAGCACCAACAGGCCAGGATCTGAAAGTGTGTTGTAAGTCGTAAAGGGTTAAACAGATGCCCTGTTGCTCTGTATTGGTATTTTATCAGCCTGGGGGAAGAGGGCTGGTTCTAGATTGTTCATTCCTTGGATGAAAGTGGAGATGAAGAAATGAAAATACTGAAAAGGATTAATGCCCTATACTACTGTGTCGTCAGGGAAAAGTGTGACTTTCGGAGGATGTTCTATGTACTGTCATGTGCATGGGAGCCACCTGGAGGGTCTCATTAAACACAGATTCTGATTCAGCACATGGGGGTGGGGAGCGCTGACACCAAGCATTTCTAAAAGCTCCCGGGGATACTTACACCCCTAGTCTCGTCTGCACGCTGAGTAGCAGTGGATCAGAGAGAAGGGACAGGAGGGAGGGGATAGCGCAGATGAAAGAGGGGAAACACACAGAGCGTGTTCATGTTGGCGTTCCTTGCATCTTGGTGTCACAGCAGTGACATGAGCTAGAGTAACATTGTTAATTACCTGAACATGGCTTGTTGCTCTTAATTGAGCACATTTCTTGGGGAGTAAAACTTGGGCCAGAGATGCTGAGAGGAAACTGACCGAAATTGAACCAAGCCAACTCTGCTCCAGATCTGCACACATGTAGGAAACCAGGAAAATTCAGACTGTCAAAGCCTGAGTCCTACCACTTGGGAACTGATCCAAGGACGATAAGATCATTCGCTCCAGTGACCTCAGCCACATTGAAAGTGTTTTCTCGTGGGACCCCAATCTAACAGGTCCTGATTGGACATTGTGAGCTAACATCCTTGTCATTCACATTGAGAACCTAATGATTTCCTTCTGACATTTCTACAGTATTTGGTAGCCTGCCATGACATTATGCATTGTTCAGAATAATTTTCCATGTGACTTGGACTGATTCCCCTGATTTATAGTTATTTGTGAAAGTTAGCTCTCTAAAGAGGGTGGAGGAGTCAAGAAAATAACCTCATAGTAAACCACTCCAAACTAAGAGCAGCCGGTGAAATTCTTGCAACATGGCAACGATTCTATAAAAGAATACGTTGATGATATGTAGTGCTCTGGCTGACTGAGTTCCAATGTGCACATGTGGCACATGCTGTTTGAGATGCAGTGATGCCATGGCTCTCTGTTTATTACCAAAATAGCCGCTCATGAAATGTGCTGTTGTGATTTGTCATAAAGCCACACAGCCATGACCTCTGCTGAGGCATATTCTCTAAGACCTGTCACTTCAGTTAGCTGACTAGAGCCTTGGTTAAAACTGCCTATAGGGGACTCACTTGGATGAGTGAATCTCAGGCATAGTTGGGAACTCTATGTTAGTTCTATACTTTTGTTTTTTTATTTTTTAAAATATTTTTTATTGATTTCAGAGAGGAAGGGAGAGGGACAGAGAGCTAGAAACATGAATGATGAGAGAGAATCATTGATCGGCTGCCTTCTGCACACCCCACACTGGGGATCAAGCCCACAATCCAGGCATATGCCCTGCCTGGGAATCTAATTATGACTTCCTGGTTCATAGGTTGACATTCAATCATTGAGCCATACTATATTTTTGTTTTGTAAAGTTTTAAAAATCAGGAATATGAAAAATATCAGAAATGGAAATACTCAGTGGTCTGGTCCTGACATTAATGTCCTATTCTGTTGGTAAGGAATCCTTGTGGCTCTAGTGAAGACAGCGCTGTACCATGGTGTGGTCTATATCCAGCTGGAACTTGTTGCACTCAAATCCACTTCAAGTTCAACGTTAGGCTTTATTGCTCTGGAGTGATCACTGCCACGTACGGAGGTTTTAAATGATTGTGGCAAGTATTCAGTCCCCAGTCTGTAATTGCTCAGAGGTCTGGTGTTGAGTCTTCATCAGTATATTTACAAGCTTGATATCCTCTGGTCGTGACTGCACAGAACAGAGAAGGTGCCCGCCTCCAAAGGGGCCTGCCAACCACAGTGCACCATTGGGGGACCCTCTCTCTTGGTGAAGGCTTCCCTGGATCCAGGAGAAGTGACATCACCTCTTTGCTGGAGGCAGTGGAAAGAGGAACTTCCAACCTGATCCAAGTTCAAAAAAAAAAAAAAACCCTCTTTTAGCCCGGCTGGGTTGCTCAGTAATTGAGCATCCAACCATGAAGCAAGAGGTCACAAAAGGATTTCTGGTCAGGGGACAATACTGGGTTGCAGGCTCCATCTCCAATTGGGGGCGTGCAGGAGGCAGCTGATCAATTATTCTCTCTCATCATTGATGTTTCTATCTCTTCCAATCCCTTCCCCTCTGAAGTTGATAAAAACATTTTTTTAAGACTCACTCTTTTACTCTGAGGTAATATACAAAGTCTCTGGATAAACCCATTAAACCTCTGCTTTGTCCTACCTATGAAGGCCAGCTTTCAATTCCTACCCACAATCCCACAGGTTGTACCATGAGACCCACTAGAGAAAATGATGTTATTCTGACTGGTTCTCTTGTTAGCAGGGATCATCTTGTAAAGTTTTCTGTCTGCAGAATAAACAAATTAGTCAATAAAAAGCTTTCTTCTCAAAATAAAATTATTTTTTGATATATCAATAATAAATATTCATTAGGGAAATTTTAAAATACAGAAAACTATGCTTAAGTTTCCCAAAATCCCACTATCCAGAAAGAAGCACTCTTTGTGAGCATGGTAAAACTCTGCTTTCTTCATATTTTTGGATGAGTAATTGAATCTTTCACTTTTCCATTATCTGTAAAGTGAAAACAAAAATAGTGCTTATCCCTCAGAGATGTTTTATATATATATATATATCCCCAGAGCTTGTAACATCCAAAACAACCAAATTCTCGACCGACCAGAAATCAGTGCTGGCGGCAACCCAGCACTGACTGCCTGCAGCTGAGGGTATCATGACCCAGCATTAACTGCTGAGGGGGCTGCAGATCAGGCCCAAAGAGAGTTTTGGAGAAAGAATCAGGATCTGATCCATAGCCTCCATAGTAGCTGTTGATCAGCCCTTGCCTCTCTCTTTCCATTGGGGCCTGGCCTGCAACCACACCTTCTTTCTTTTGGGACTCCACTGAGGCTAGTGATCACTCCAGCCTCTCTGATAAGGCCTGTTGATAAGCCCAGAGACACCAACTGGCATGGAAACTGACCAATCAGAACCAAATCTGGGTGAACTGCAAAGGCAGAATGTAAGGTGAGGGCTAAGGAGAGGTTTTAAGGGCAATGCTGTTTGTCTGTTTGGTGTAAGGTGTAAGAAATCCTTTAAATTTTTTAATGACCAGTTTGGCAGTATAGTGCATATGGTTGGCTATCAGTCCAGATATAGGGATTATGTATTTTTGTCTGCCAAGAGCATTTCCTCCTGATGAAAAAGGCTCCCTCCACCCATTTAAGCAATCCTATTCTATATAATCTATCTATACTACTAAAAGGGTAATATGCTAATTAGACCAGGTTGACTGGCCATCTTCAAGACGTCTGACTTCCTTTCGGACAGAGCCATGGTAGTGGGGGGCGAGGCAGAGTTAGTTAGGAACAATCATGCCTCCAGCAGAGGGCAGTTAGGGGCAAGATCAGGCCAGCAGGGGAGGACCATTGGGGTGACATCAGGGCGACAGGGGAGGGCTGTTGGGGGCAAGATCAGGCCAGCAGAGGAAGGCAGTTAGGGGTGACCAGGCAGGCAGAAGCAGTTTTGGGTGAGATCAGGCCAGCAGGGGAGAGCAGTCAGGGGTGATCAACCAGGCAGAAAGAGGCCATTAGGGGCTATTGGGCAGGCAGAGAGATTAGAGGCAATCAGGCATGCAGTCAGAGGCAATTAGGTTATCAGGCAGGCAGGCAGATGAGCAGTTAGAAGCTAACAGTCTTAGATTGCTAGAGGGATGTCCAACTGCCAGTTTAGGCCCACTCCCTGTGCGTCCCCAATTGGAGAGCGTGCAGGCTGGGCTGAGGGAACACCCTCCTCTCCCTGGTGCATAAATTTTTTGCACCAGGCCACTAGTCCTATATATAAAAGGCTAATATGTAAATTGTCCCCTCAGGAGTCCCACCTACTGGGAATGTGATCACTTGCTATGACGTGTCCTGACCACCAGCAGGCGGAATGGAATGAATGAAGGCCCCAGCAGGGAGCTAGCAACTGGGGAAGGAAGGCCCCAATTGGCCGTGATCAACCAATGGACACAGACAATAGGAGGGTGACGGCATGTGCTGGGGATAGGAGCCAACAGCCAGGCCTAGGGACCCTACCTGGGCACAAATTTCATGCACTGGGTCTCTAATATATATTTCCAAAATGGGACTAAACCCTTCATGTTAATTTGTTTCGTTTTGTTTTATTTTTTTTTATTATTATTTTTTAATTTAATAAATCTTTATTGTTCAGATTATTATAGTTGTTCCTCTTTTACCCCCATAGCTCCCTTCCACCTGGTTCCCACCCCATCCTATGCCCTTACCTCCTCCCCAATGTCCTCATCCATGGGTATAAAATTTTTGTCCAGTCTCTTCCCGCACCCCCCTCACCCCTTTCACCCTGAGAATTTTCAGTCCACTCCCTTTCTATGCCCCTGATTCTATTATATTCACCAGTTTATTCTGTTCATTAGATTTTAATTCACTTGATTTTTAGATTCACTTGTTGATAGATATGTATTTGTTGTTCATAATTTTTATCTTTACCTTTTTCTTCTTCCTCTTTTTTTAATTTAAATTCTTTATTGTTTAAAGTATTATATGAGTCTCCTTTTCCCCCCATTAACCTCTCTCTGTTGGCTCCTATCCCCAGCACATGCCGTCACCCTCCTATTGTCTGTGTCCATTGGTTATACTCATATGCATGCATAAAAGTCCTTTGGCTGATCTCCTACCCCTTCACCCCCGACCTTACCTCATGGGTTGGACAGTCTGTTTGATGCTTTTATGTATGTCTCTGGTTCTTCTTTTGTTCATCAGTTTATGTTGTTCATTATATTTCACAAATGAGTGAGATCATGTGATATTTATCTTCCTCTGACTGGCTTATTTTGCTTAGTATAATTCTCTCCAGGTCCATCCATGCTGTTGCAAATGGTAAGAATTCCTTCTCTGTTACAGCAGTGTAGTATTCCTTGGGTAGATGTACCAGTTTTCTTTTTCTTTTTAAATAAATATTTATTGTTCAGTTTATTACAGATGTTTCTTTTTTTTCCCCCATAGTTCCCCTCCACATGATTCTCCATTCCCCACCACATACACTTTCCCCCCATTACTGTCCTCATCCATAGGTGTAAGATTTTTGTCCATTCTCTTTCTGCACCCCTCACACCACCTTTCCCCCCCCACAAATTGTCAGTCCATTCCCTTTCTATGCCCCTGATTCTATTATATTCACCAGTTTATTCTGTTCATCAGATTTTTTATTCACTTGATTTTTAGGTTCACTTGTTGATATATATGTACTTGTTATCACTTTGTTGTTCATAATTTTTAACTTCTTCTTCTTCCTCTTCTTAAAGAATACCCTTCAGCATTTCATATAATCCTGGTTTGGTGGTGATGAACTCCTTTAGCTTTTTCTTGTCTGTGAAGCTCTTTATCTTCTGAATGATAGCTTTGCTTGGTAGAGTAATCTTGGTTGCAGGTTCTTGCTATTCATCACCTTGAATATTTCCTGCCACACCCTTCTGGCCTGCATAGTTTCTGTTGAGAAATCAGCTGACAGTCGTATGGGTACTCCCTTATAGGTAACTAACTGTTTTTCTCTTGTTGCTTTCAAGAGTTTGTCTTTTGCTCTTGGCATTTTAATTATGATATGCCTTGGTGTTGTCCTCTTTGGATTCCTTTTATTTGGGGTTCTCTGCACTTCCTGGACTTATAAGTCCATTTCTTTCACCAGATGGGAGAAGTTTTCTGTCACTATTTCTTCAAAAAGGTTTTCAGTATCTTGCCTTCTCTCTTCTTCTTCTGGCACCCCCATAATTCTAATGTTGGTATGCTTGAAGTTGTGCCAGAGGCTCCATACACTATCTTCACATTTTTGGACTCTTTTTTCTTTTTACATTTCTGGTTGTGTGATTTTTGATTCCTCATATTTCAAATATTTGGTTTGATTCTTGGGGTCCTCTAATCTGCTGTTGGAGTTCTGTATATTATTCTTTATTTCAGACAGTGCATGCTTAATTTCTGACTGGTCCTTTTCCATTTTTTGGCATTCTCATTAAGATCCTTTAATGTCTCAGTAAGTTTCTCAGCGGTTTGCAGAAGATTATTGAGTAACCTTATAAATGTGGTTTTGAGTTCTATGTCCAGTAGTTTGCTTTCCTCCATTTCTTTCATTTGTGATATGTTTCTTTGTCTCCACATTTTGGCTGCTTCCCTGTGTTGATGAAGTGGCTTTGTGTGCTAGTTGTCCTTTAAGGCCCAGTAGCTCCACCTCCCCAATCACGTGAGTTGGACTCTCTTGGTGCACCCCTTTGTAGACTGGGTACACAGTCTTATTGTAGTTAAGCCTTGATTGCTATTGGTACTCTGGGAGGAATTGACCTCCAGGCCAATTGACTGTGAGGATTAGCTATGTCTATAATAGAAGAACTGCTGTGCTGGAGACACCGCTAAGGGTCAGGACTTGCTTCAGTGAGCCTTTGGTGCTCACCGAGTCTGACTCTTGAGTGTGTTACTTATGTATGTGAGGAGTTGAAAACTGGTATCATCTCACACTGATCTCTAGGTACACTGGTCCCTGGATCTCCAAGGAGGTGCAAGTCACCTACTGTCTGAGGCCACCCAGCAGGAACTACAGGGAGATCTGCAGATTTCTCCTCTTTGCTTGGAGTTTGGAAGTTTAGGAGTTGTCTGACTCAGTTGCAATTTGTTAGGTTAAGCTGCTAGAGGACAGGCCATTCATATGCAAAAGCCACTGCTCACAGCTCGGTGAGTTTGTAAATTGGGCAGGGTGGGATCTCAGGGAATCTCAGGGTGTAGCAAACAGTGATGGCTGCCGGTCAGCCTTCTCTGCCACTTTCTGTGTCCCACGTCCCATGCCCCAGTGCAGTAAACAACAATTCCTATGTGCACTTCTGCGAGAAAGCCACTCTCTTTCCAACCTGATGGCAGATAGTCCAGTTTTTCCCTGTATGAGTCTGGGTCCCCAGAATCTCACAGGAAACTGGAGTTCAGAGCAGTTGGGAACTTGTAACTCCCTCCCAATTAAAAAAAAAAAAACAGCATACGCCAGCCTGATTCCCGTGCATCTCTGTACCTCTGCCTTTCTGAGCCTACCAGGTCCTACCAGGTCTCAATGCACATTTTTCTTTTCTTCTAGTTGTAGAACTTCCACTTCGCCAGCTTTCCCTTGGTTCTGGGGGATAGTCATTTTGTCTTTTAGTTGTAGTTTTGGTGTGGTTGTGAGAGGCAGCATGTACAGGTATATACCTTATGCAGCCATCTTGTTTCTCTCTGTACCACAGTTTTCTAATCCACTCATCTTCTGATGGGCACTGTAGTAAGTTTTTAAATCAGTAGTGTGTGTCCTCTAAATTTGTTCTTTTCCAAGATTGTTTGGCTATTTGGAGCCTCTTGATTGCCATGTGCATTTGAGAATCAGAATTTCCATTTAATTTGTTGATGAGAAAAAACAAACAAACAAACAACCTCTTTGTTTTGAGACATTATTCTTCACTCAATGCCGTGTTTTCCTACTAGCCCTAGAAAGACTCTGGATACCCAGAGTTGGAAGCAGTCTCCTCACCGCCACCCTTTCCAAAACCTCCTTTGCACTCCTTCTTCCTCTTCTTAAAGAGTACCTTTAAGCATTTCATATAATATTGGTTTGGTGGTGATGAACTCCTTTAGCTTTTTATTATCTGTGAAGCTCTTTATCTGACCTTCAATTCTGAATGATAGCTTTTCTGAATAGAGTAATCTTGCTTGTAGGTTTTTGCTATTCATCACTTGGATGTTGGTATGCTTTAGGTTATCCCAGAGGCTCCTTACACTATCTTCAAATATTTGGATTCTTTTTTCTTTTTTCTTTTCCAGTTGAATGTTTTGTGCTTCTTTGTATTACAAATCTTTGACTTGAATCTTGCAGTCCTCTAGTCTGCTGTTAGGTCTCTATAATAACATTTTTTATTTCAGTCAGTGTATGCTTAATTTCTAGTTGGTCCTTGTTCATATCCTTGAGGGTCTCATTAAGTTTATCAGCCTTTTTTAGGAAATTCTTGAAAAACCTTATAACCGTGTTTTTGAATTCTATATCTAGTCATTTGTTTTCCTCCATTTCTTTCATTTGTGATCTGTTCCTTTGTCTCCGCATTTTCACTGCTTCCCTGAGTTGGTAGAGTAGCTTTGTGTGCTAGTTGTCCTATATGGTCCAGTAACTCTGCTTCCCCAGTTATCTGAGGTGGACACTTGTGGTGTACCCCTTTGTGGAGTGTATGTACAGCCTTGTTGTAGTTAAGCCTTGATTGTTGTTGGTATCATTGGGGGGAATTGGCCTCCAGGCCAATTGGTTGTGAGGATCAGCTGTGTCTACGCCTGGAGAACTTCTGTGCTGGAGACCCCTTTATGAGACAAGACTTGAAAAATTGCAAAAGCCTCTGTGCTTGGTTTGGGTGCGGTGGAGTCTCAGGGCAAAGCAGACAGCCTTGGCTTTCCATCAGTCCTGCCCTATGAGGTCCCTGGGTCTCAGTGTCCCTTGGTAATCACTGCAAGCAGCTCTGAAAGAAAGCTGCCCTTTAGTTTTGCCCATTGCCAGACAGTCCAGTTTCTCCCTGAATGAGTCTGAGTTCCCAGAATCTCGCTCAGAACTGGAGTTCAGTGCAGTTGGGAGCCTTTGTCTCCCTCCCACTTTAGGAAGCCATCCACACACTCAGCCACCCGAGCACTTAGCACTCAGTCCTCTCTGCGCACGCACACCTAAGGACCTCTGCCTTTCCCAGCTCCCCTTAGTCTCAGTGTGCTTTCTCTTTTCCTGATAGTCTGGATTCCCCCCAAATGGGTCTGGGTTCCCAGAGTCTCGGCTGGGACTGGAGTTCAGAACAGCCGAGAGCTTCCCTCTCCTTCCTGCTTGAGGAAGCCAACTACACACTCAGTTGCTCGTGCACTCAGCTGCCCATCCTCTCTGCAAGTGTGTGTCTCTGTAGTTCAGCCTTTTGCAACTCCTCTGAGTCTCAATGTGCTTTCCTTTTTCCTTCTAGTTGTAGAATTTCCACTCAGCCAGATTTCCTGTGGTTCTGGATGGTGTCCGTTCTGTCTTTTAGTTGTAGTTTTGATTTTGTTGTGCGATGCAGCAGTTTAAGTGTTCACCTATGTCACCATCTTGGTTTTTTTCTCTACAACATTTTTAAAGTAAGTGGTTTTAATAGCTTAGCTAAATCTAGTTAAGGTAATTTAATAGCTCAGCTCAGCTTAAATTGACTAAAAATGCAATTTAATAATCATTTTTGATGGGCAAATGAGAGCAAACTGATATTTAGCTGTATACATGGTAGTCATGTGCACTGGCTTTAAGGAAACTTACCTGATTCAAATTCCAGAGTTGTTACTTTCCAGCTATATGAGTTTCAACAAGGTCCCAACCACCCTGTTCCTCATTTGCCCTGTCTGTAAAATAGGGTGTGTTTTATAAAGGACTTTCTGTATAGGTTATTGTAAGAACAAAGTAAGATTATGTATATAATACACTTAGAATAGCTTATAAAGGCTCAATAAATATTATGTAACATTTTTTACAAGTGAAGTAGAAAAGTTATTATCTATTGAAGTTGATCTTTATGTAACTTAGAAGTGATATAAATTTTCACAACTTTCCCCCAAAGAACTATTAAAAGAATATTTCAGTCCATTTTAAATTATTCTTTTTTTTAATCTTTTTTAAAAATATATTTTATTGATTTTTTCACAGAGAGGAAGGGAGAGAGATAGTAAGTCAGAAACATCGATGAGAGAGAGACATCGATCAGCCGCCTCCTGCACGCCCCACAGTGGAGATGTGCCCGCAAGCAAGGTACATGCCCCCAACCGAAATCGAACCTGGGCCTTTCAATCCACAAGCCGACGCTCTATCCACTGAGCCAAACCGGTCTCGGCCTTAAATTATTCTTTCTCCCTTCTTTATTTCATAGTAGAGGACTGGTGCATGAAATTCATGCACACAGCAGGGGCCCTCAGCCCAGCCTGCACCCTCTCCAATCCGGGACCTCACAGTCCTAAACCAAATTCAGACATCCCTCTCGAAATCTGGGACCACTGGCTCCTAACCACTCACCTGCCTGTCTCTCTGATCACCCCTAACCACTCTGCATGCCTGCCTAATCGCCCTGTCTCTGCCTCCCTACTTGCCTGACCACCTCTAACTGCTCTCCTTTGCTGGTCTCATCACCCCTAACCACTCTATCTGCCTGTCTAATCTCCCCTATCACTGTGGCTTTGTCCGGAATGACATCCAGAAGGACATCTGGAAGTTGTCTAATTAGCATATTACCCTTTTATTAATATAGACTAAAGGCTTGGTGCATGAAATTCATACACTTGTGGGGGTGTCCCTCAGCCTAGCCTGTGCCTTCTAACAGTCTGGGAGCCCTGGGGTACTTAACATTGCCAAGAAGGCAAGAGAGCCTCCCACCACTGACGATGCACTCATCAGCTGTGAGCCTGGCTTCTGGCTGAGCAGCATCCCCCTTGTGGGAGCGCACCTACCACCAGGGGACAACTCCTGTATTAAGTGTCTGCCCCATGCATCATAGTGATCAGTCATTCCACTATTTAGTCATTTGCATATTAGCCTTTTATTATGTAGGTTGGTATGTGTAAAACTAATTATGCGGGAACATTAGACTGAGGGGGCTAGAATGCCTTAGCAGCCATGGAAGCAAATTACAACCTAAGCTTGTAAATGCCTCAAGGTTAATAAATCAAAACTTAAGTCTCATCAATCACAAAGAGCCACTGGGTTTTCCCAAGAGAGGCAAACTCAGCTACAGCCATCAAATCATTTCCCTGCTTTGCTGCCATCTCTTCTCTATAAAAGTCTCTCCCTGAGCTCCTGTGGGTGGGGCACTTCTAACCACTTCCAGTTGGGGCTGCCAGATCCAAATATTATTTGCTCAGATAAACTCTTAAAATTTTAACAATGTTGATACATAATTTTGAAGCCTGCAGGCACAGGTCATGTGAGCTAAACAGGAACTGCAACTTCCCAAAGTGGGATGGGCTCCCATCATGTTATTTACACTCAAATTTCTCTAAACTCTAAGGCACTAACAGAGAGAAATCTTTCCTTCACTCCCTCGGATTCTTGGCTCTAGACATAAAAAAACAATATTTTTAAAACATTGAAAAGGACCTGCTAAAACAACTTATTCTGTATCCTATCTAATAAAGAGGGAATATGCTAATTAACTATCACACTCTCACAAAGATGGCAGCGCCCACATCCAATAAGGAGGGAATATACTAATTGACTGTCATGCCCTCAAAGATAGTGGCACCCACAGCCACAAGATGGTGGCACTGAGTGCCCTCAGCCCTGCCAGAGCAGCAGATGCACAGCATGGCCTGGCCCACCCTCAGGTGGGTTCAGCCATTCAGCGTGCCTGCTTCTGGAGTCCCCCAGTCCCCTCAGCCACCCAGGGCCAGTCCAAGGTACAGGCAAGCTTCAGATGATGGCTTCCCAGCCTCCCAGGGCTGGCCGAGGTGCAGTTAACCAGGGCCAGCTGAGGCTTGTGCTGCCAGCAGTGGAAGCAGCAGAGGTGTGATGAGGATGTTGCCTTCTCTTGATCACCAGGTCGCTTCCCACCCCTGAGGGCTGACAAACTCTGAGAGGGGTCAGGCTGGGCTAAGGGAGCCCCCTCCTGTGCACCAGGCTTCTACTTGTTCTATAAAAAGAATTTATTTGTGTCTAAATCCTACCCTATTAATCAGGTACATGGTTAGCAAAGAATGTACTTCATGAAAGCCTGGAAGTGAACATTTTAATTAAATTTTTAAAAAACATTTAAAGTATACCTTGCTATTGCTTCAGCATTCTTCTTCAGACACTCAGTTAATGCCTTTTACTAAGTTTGTAGATTCTTTAATAAAGAAAATGCAGAATTTGACCTTTGTACTTAAGTGGTTTCCCAAATCATGATAATTTGGTGAAATCAGAAAGACCCATGTTGAGTTTCACAAGGATTCCTACCATACCAGAAAGTAGAAGCTGACAGATGCCTTCCTTCCACCCAGGTTTGGTTTGGTCATGGTGGGCGACGAGGCTCCCAGCCAGGCAGGTAAGACTCATTTGTGTTAAGATATTTGGGCATCCTAGTCTGTGACCACAAGGGCAGAGCAGGTAACTCCCCCTCAATCAGGTCCTGCAGAGACACACAGCCATCCTAAGGGAAATGTTGATTTAAGTTCTCTTATGAAGACCCAGGTGTAGACATACTGTGAAGTCTTTGCCTTCAGGAAAACATGTTAAAGAATGACAGTGGGTGATATAGGGCTACCGAATATTTATGCTTAAGAATCTCATGTCAACCATCTCCCTGAAACCTATCCTCAAAGACCAACAAACAACTCATTAAAATCATGTTTTATTCTCAATGAACCACCCTTAACATGCTCTTGCCTTTCTGTTTCCGTGGGTTTACCAACATGACTTAATTACATGAAGACAGGGCCTTCTCTCCTTCCTCCTTGGTCAACAGTAATGTTTGTTGATTGAGTACTGCCAATGGAATTTAGGTTGTAATTTGCTGGGCAGGGGACTTGTTGAAGGTGATGTTTAACATGATGTTGTTAACAATGTATGTGTTTTTCACTATGTTCATTGGGATCAAAAAAGCTGGGTGGGGAAATTGCTTAATGTTCTTGTGGATTGTAAGCATCCTTTTATTTTCTGCAGTACATGCTGCAGAGAGTGACAGACCCAGCTAGATATTTCCTGATGCTGCCTGCTCCCTACCTTCCCCGCAGGAGAGCCTCTTTCATCAGGATGGATGGATGTCCCTTTCTGGGCACGTGGGAGTACTCCAGTGTTTTCCTGAGAGTTACTTCAAAATGCCTCTCTCATCTCAACCATTGTGTACTGAGAGTTTTGATCCACAAAAAGGCAGATGCCTCGTATAGACATCTGTTGAGTTGGACTGGTCTGAGTGAAAGCCATTTCCACAGCTGAATCATCAAAACAGACACAAATCAGCAGGCCGGCTATGCAGACACTGATAAATACTGCAGGAATTCTAGGTTTAATGAGCACTAAATGCAGCTCACAAGGACCCAGGGGGCTGAAAGGGAGTTTAGTCTGTGCTTTTCTGATGATTCCTGTGTTCTCACCATACAAATGTTTATGCCAGTGGTTCTCAACCTTTCTAATGCCACTTACCCTTTAATACAGTTCCTCATGTTGTTGTGACCTCCAGCCATAAAGTTATTTTTGTTGCTACTTCATAACTGTAATTTTGCTACTGTTATGAATCGTAATGTAAATATCTGTGTTTTCTAATGGTCTTAGGTGTCCCTGCTAGTGGTTCTTAACCTGTGGGTCGCGACCCACAGGTTGAGAACTGCTGCTGTAGAGCCTAAGACCATCGGAAAACACAGATATTTACATTACAATTCATTAACAGTAGCAAAATTATAGTTATGAAGTAGCAACAAAAATAATTTAGTGGTTGGGGGTCACCACAACATGAGAAACTGTATTAAAGGGTCGCGGTATTAGAAAGGTTGAGAACCACTGGTTTATGCACTTACGTCAACATTCAAAAATCTAAAATCAGCATAAATTCTATACAGAGTGTGCAGTTGGAAATGGCAGCTCTAACTTATACTCCAAGTTACATGTGGGAATAAATCTGAATCATCCTGGACTGACCTGTCTTTTATTATTTCTTTTTTTAAATATATTTTTATTGATTTTAGAGAGAGAGGAAAGAGAAACCACGATGAGAGAAATATCCATCAGATTCCTCCTGCATGCCCCCTATTGGGGATAAAGCACACAATAAGGGCATGTGCACTAATCTGGAATTGAACCAGCAAGCTCTCCATACCTAGTATGACACACAACCAACTAAGCTGCACCAGCTTGGGCCAATTTTGCTATTTTTAAATCTTTACTTTCCCATATGTCACAGATAATGGCTAATTGGGTTGCCTCCCATGGAAATGACAAAGATAAGAGGTCAACACTTGCTTCCCAAAACAAAGGACTTGATTACATCTGGGTTGACATTATGGTAGTATTTTCACTACCTGTTATTATTTAGTGTCACGTTGGAGACATTAGGTTCTCTTAACTTTTTTGTTTGTTAATCCCCACCTGAGGATATTTTTTCCATTGATTTATAGAGAGCGTGAAAAGGAGGGGGAGAGATAGCGAGAGAAAAACATCAAGGTGACAGAGACACACAAATGGTTGCCTCTTGCGCCCTGACTGGGGATTGAGGCTGCAACCGAGGTATGGGTTCTTGATCAGAATTGAATCCGTAACCCTTCAGTTCACTGGCTGATGCTCTAACCACTTAGCCAAACTGACTAGGGCAGTACTCTTGACTTTGATAACTTTTCACTCCAAATTAATTAATAACAACATGATAATAGCCCACCGTAAATGTCTAACTTTGGAAGACTTGGCACAGTGGTTCTCAAACTGGCCATACACTGGAATCACCTCAGGTGTTTTAAGAAAAATATTGATGACTGGGTCTCACCCATGACTAATAGATTATGACTTAGTGAGTTTGTGGTGCATTGGAATGCTTAAAAGTTTCCAGATGATTCTACTGTGTAGTCATACTTAGATGTGCCACCTGGTTTAGGAGAAATAATCTTAAAACCTAAGCAGAGTGACTTTTTAATAAATATTGAAGTAACTCTTTAGTTAAAAAGTGGAAATATATGATCAATATGAAACTAAGACTCTCATTAGCAAAATCCAAGTCCTATGTTTCTTCTAGGAAGTGGTGTACCAGAAAGTGTTTAAAACCATATCCTCAAGAAACAAAGTCTTAACCAGTTGTATTTTGCCTATTTCCCTGGTGTAAATTCTCCCAGCATGACTGATTTCAAGCTACCACCCAGCGTGCCAAATTCCTGAAAATCTAACAATCAGCTCTTGTACAACAATTTAAGCCAGCTCTGCTTTTAAGAGAACTACATCAATTATGCCAATCTCTGATTGACATCAGTAAGTTACTTATCCTTTGGGATTGTACTTATCTAGGTTGCAATAGATACTCATCAATTGCCATTTTAAAGTTGTGTATATTAGCAGAGTTATTTAGCAATGTTTGTAAGCTTTCTATGGATCCATCTTAATAGGTTTCTTGATTGTTTTTACTTTATGTAAATAATCTTAATATATAAAAATCCAGGGTCTATACATCCAAAATGAGCCAAGACTCGACCTATTGGAAGTCAGTGGTGGGTTGCTTTGGCTGAAGGAGCCCAGACCCAGCACAGACTGCTGAGGGGACTGCAGATTAGGCCCAGAGAGAGACCTGGAGAGAGAAGCAGGGTCTGATCCATAGCCTCCATGGCAGCTGTTGATTAGTACTTGCAATCTGAGACTGCTGGCTCCTAATTGCTCACCTGCCTTCCTTCTTTCTCTCAAGCCACTGCTGGGACTTCTGATCAGCCCCATGGATAAACCTGGAGATACTGACTAGCATAGAAAATGACTAATCAAAACCAAATCTGGGTGAAATTCAAGAAGCCAATGGCTGCATAGGAGGCAGAGCTTTTGACACTGACTGGCATAGAAACTGACCAATCAGAACCTAATCTGGGTGAACTGCAAAGGCAGCACTTAAGATGGGGGCTGACAAGGATTTTAAGGGCAATAGCTATTTGGTATAAGGTGTAAGAAAGCAGTTCAATTTTTTAATGACTAGTTTGGCAGTATAATGCATATGGCTTGTTATCAGTCCAGACATAGGGATTATGTATTTTTGTCTGCCAAGAGCATCTCCTCCTAATGAAAAAGTCACTCCCCCACCCCCCCAATTTAAGCAATCCTATCCTATGTAATCTATCTATACACTAAAAGGGTAATTTGTTAGTTAGATCAGGTTGACCTGCCATCTTCTGGATGTCTGACTTCCTTCTGGACAAAGCACTTGTAGTGGGGGCCAAGGCAGAGGTTGTTAGGGATGACGGTAGTTGGGGACAACCAGGACAGCAGGGGAGGGAAGTTGGGGGTGAGATTAAGCTGGCAGGGGAGGGCAGTTGGGGGCGATCAGGCAGGCAGGAGAAATTAGGGGCAATCAGGCGAACAGGGGAGAGCAGCTAGAGGCGAGATCAAGCCCACAGGGGAAGGCAGTTGGGGACAAGATCAGGCTGGCAAGGAAGAGCAGTTGGGGCAACCAGGCTGGCAGGGGAAGACAGTTGGGGCAAGATCAGGCCTGCAGGGGAGGGCAGTTGGGGGAGATCAGGCAGGCAGAGGAAGTTAGGAACAATCAAGCCAACAGAGAGGGCAGTTAGGGGTGATCAGGCAAGCAGAAGCAGTTGGGAGCAAGTTCAGGCCAGCAGGGGAGATTAGTCGGGAGCAAGATCAGGCTTCTAAGGTAGAGCAGTTAGGGGCGCTCACACAGGCAGAGCCAGTTAGGGGTGATCAGGCATGCAGGCAGGTGAGCTGTTAGTAGGCAGTGGTCCCAGATTGCAAGAAGGATATGCCCCAAAAATTCCCCCATTGGAGAGGGTGCAGGTTGGGCTGAAGGAACCCTTCCCCAATGCACAAATTTAATGCACCAGGCCACTAGTATTGTTAATAAATTTGGTCATTTGGTGTGCACATAAACAGATATGAGATCTTGTACAATCTCTGCATTTTGAGGTTGACTAAAATGATCTATTTGAACATCATGCACATTCTATGTAATAAAAGATTAATATGCAAATTGACTAAACAGTGCTCACTATGATGTGCACTGACCACCAGGGACCAGATGCTCAATGCAGGAGCTGCCCCCTTGGTGGTCAGTGTGCCCCCATAGGGGGAGCACCATTCAGCCAGAATCCAGGCTCACACTCTCCTGCCTCCCCAGCAGCACTAAGGACCCCTCGGAGGATGTCTGCCTGCCAGCTTAACAATCCCGAGGGGTCCTGGACTGCGAGAGGGTGCAGGCCAGGCTAAGGGCTCCCACCCCAAGTGCATGAATATCGTGCACCGGGCCTCTAATTAATAGATAAATGATAATACAAGATACATCTATCATGTTTCTTCTAGGCTAAGCACTGTTCTAAACTCTTGGCATATATCAACTTATTACTCACAACTCTGAAGTGCGTTCTCTTATTATCTCCATCTTGACAGATGAAGGAACTCAGTATCAGAAAGGTTAATTAATTTATCCAATGACACACAGCTAGTCAGTAGCAAACTGGAATATGAACTTGGCAATCAGACTGTTCTTCACTGACATATTTATCAAAAAACCTAGAGAGCCCTGGATGGTGTGGCTTAGTGGGTTGGGTATCATCTTATGCACCGAAAAAGTTGCTGGTTCTATCCCAGCCTGGTTACAAACTTGATTCACAGTCGGGGGCATGCAGGAGGCAGTTAATCACATTGATGTTTCTCTCTCTCCCTTTCCCTTCCTCTCTCACTAAAATCAAATTTAAAAATCTTTTTTAGCCAAAACCGGTTTGGCTCAGTGGATAGAGCGTCGGCCTGCAGACTGAAGGGTCCCAGGTTCGATTCTGGTCAAGGGCATGTATCTTGGTTGTGGGCACATCCCCAGTAGGGGGCGTGCAGGAGACGGCTGATTGATGTCTCTCTCTCATTGATGTTTCTAGCTTTCTATCCCTTTCCCTTCCTCTCTGTGAAAGATCAATAAAATATATTTTTAAAAAAAGAAAAATAAATAAATAAATAAATAAATAAATAAATAAATAAATATCTTTTTTAAAAAAAAGTTTAGAGAATCGAAATTATTCTCTGAGATTATTTTTGAATACTGCAGAGTCTAGTCACTGCCTACACCCACCTTTCCGGTTATTTGAAAATATTTTTCAAATCCAACAACATGTAACACCTGCTAAAATAATTATTTTCTCTTTCTCATTATCAGTGTAGTGCCATGTTTCCTGTTTGGAAAGCAGAAAGTACCCATGACTTTTGCATAAAAGTGCAATTGTATTTACTGAGGAATACCTTTTATAGCAAGTCATATTACAAAAAAATCCAAAAATAGCACTGGTTTTTAAACCCTTTTTATGGGTTTAGTTGGCTGGAGACACAAAAATTTAAAAAATAAAGCACATCTCAGTTATGATGCTTCCAGAGGCAAAGAAGATCTTTTATTTTATTTTATTTTTTATTTTGCTTGGAAATCATTTTAAACTTGCAGAATAATTTTAAGATACAGACTAAGGCAAAGAAAACATCACTTGTACTTAGATCCATGCATTGTTAAATTTTATCCCATTTGTTCTATCAATTGCTCTCTTTCTGGAGGTATGTGTGTAATGTATGTATATACACACAATGTTTTTTCCTGAAATTTTTTAGTAAATTGCATACATTATGGACCATGACCCCCAAATACTTCAATGTGTATTTCTCAAGAATAGGGATATTGTCTTATGTAGTCACAGTAAACTTCTAATTGCAGTTGCCATCTTTATTGCAGCTTGACAGTGCCTCTAATATTGACCCTCAGAGTATTTATTTTATCTGCACACGTCCAGCTAGAGGCACAGATGCAGGTCTGTTTAGTACACATCCACGTGGGACATTTCCCCAGAGCCTCTGTTTTTCTT
Organism: Lasiurus cinereus; assembly: GCA_011751065.1. Lineage (NCBI taxonomy): Eukaryota > Metazoa > Chordata > Mammalia > Chiroptera > Vespertilionidae > Lasiurus > Lasiurus cinereus. The sequence goes on from JAAGEH010000040.1 coordinate 24,298,118, forward strand.
CTGTGATGCTGGCATTTTTTAAGAATTCAACCAACACCCCTTTCCCCCTTTTAATAGCACATTCCTCATTTGGAGTTTGTCTGCTGTTTCTTCACAGTTAGACCCAGACATGGATTACAGGCCAGAATACGATACAAGTGATGTCACTTCCTTCTCAGAGTATCACATTGGAAGCCATGTGTTTTCCACCCGTCCTTCGTGGGCAAGGTTCACGTCAGTGACCCAGTCAAGAGGCTATCCAGTTTTCCCACTGCACACTTCCTGTTCTTTCCCTTGTAACTCATGAGCAATCTTTGTGGAGCAAGCTAATATCCTGCTCCTAACCAGAATTTCTCTCTAGCTTTAACATCATTGATCATTCTTATCTGAGCCATAATTTCCTGTGATGGTTGAAAAGTGATGATTTTCCAATTTCCGCACTTCTTCCATGTTTACCAGTGAGCCTATGGCATTCTATAGTAAGGAAGACAATTCCTTCTCCTTTCTCTCTCTCTTTCTCTCCCTCCCTCCAGGGTTACTCACAGATTCTTATTTTTCCCCAATGATTTATAATTTATGATTTTTCTTTATTATTTTGCCGCTCAAATTATCCCAGTTTGGGCCAATCAACAGGAGCACCTTCAAGCTCATTTGAATATTTGGATGATATACCTTGATTAAGTATTTGAACACGTCCTTACTTTCTGATATAACAAGATATTTTAGACTCAGGTGGTTCCTACTGCTCTCACATTGGGATTGGCCATTTTCTCAAGGAACCTTCCTTCATTTTAGTGGGGCATGAGGTGTAGACACCAAAGTGCAGGTGCTGGGTGTACTCAGTCCTACAGAGGTGTCTGCTTCTAAGCTCACTGGGAAACACGTGCATGTGTGTGCACATATATAGTATGTCCTCCCTCATTCTCAGCCTTGCTTTCTGTGGTTTCACTTAGTTACCTGCAGTCAATGAAGTCCAAAAGTATTACATGAAAATTTTCAGAAATAAACAAGTCAGAACTTTTAAATTCCGTAGTGCTGAGTAGCATGATGAAATCTCGTGTCATTCTGCCCGCCCACCGTGTCGGCTTCTCCACGATGTAGACACTTCGCGCCCAGTGGTCACTGAACACCGTCTGAGTTATCAGGGCTTGTGTTCAAATAACCTTTGTTTTACTGCATATTGGCCCAAAAACGCAAGAGTAGTGCTGCTGGCTATTTGAATATGCCTTAAAGTGCTTCCTTTAAGTGAAAAGGTGAATACAAGATATTTGAGAGAGAGACCAGAGTATATTGTTATAATTGTTCTATTTTATTGTTACTTATTGGTGTTAATATCTTACTGTGTCTAACTTATAAATTAAACTTTATCATAGGTCTGTTTGTATAGGAAAAAAACATAGTATATATAGGGTTTGGTATTGTCTATGGTTTCAGACATCCACTGGGGGTCTGGGAACATATCCCTTAAAGCTAAGGGGGGACTACTGTAGACATACACACAAACACATATTTCCATACACACATCAGTATATGTCAAATTGCACACACACACACACACACATAAATACATGCATTAGAAACCATGAATTTCCATCTATTCCAGTGCATTTTCACATTGTTTGTTCCCCCCTCATTCCATAGCTGCATGTTCCTTCTTCCAGAGGGAAAATTCTGGCTCCTAACATTCATACATCTCATTTGCTCAATCATGTAATACATCTAAAATAGTTACATTATTATTGGAACACAGTGTTCCTTTACTCCTGCCTGTCAAAACCTACTAGACACAGTAATTTCATGCCTCATAATTTATCCAAAAGAGAGGAATTCGTGTGTCTACAAATAGCCTCGTATAAGAATGTTTATAGGAGCTTTGTTCATCATAGCCCCAAATTAGAAATAGCCCAATTGTTTTAAGAGAATAAGAGATAAAGAATCTGTGATACATTAACGCAATGGGATACTACTCAGTGAGAAAAAGAAACCCATTACTGATGCAGGAACAATATGGATAAATTTCAAAAACATGCTGAGTTTTAAAAGGCAAACAAAAGAACACATAATGTATGGGTCCATTTACATGAAGTTTGAGAACAGACAGAATTAATCTATGGTGATAGAAACTAAGCCACTGTTTGCTTTTGTTGGAGGTGGGAAAGGGCAGGACATGACCTGGGAAGGGTATGGGAAAGCATTCTGGGCTTAAGGCTATGTCTTGAACAGGATGTGAGTGACATGGAAGCATGCAATGGGTTAAACTTTACCTTGAAGATTGTGCGTTTTCCTGTCTATAAGTTAACCTCAATTTGAAAAAATTGGCTGGAGTAGAGTAGAGACGGCTTGTTTAGACGGCTTGTTTCAGATGGAACTATACCCCTCTCTTTGAAGCTGCTCCTCTGGATTGCCTCACTTCTGCTCCTCCCCCTCAGCACTCCCGCCTGGCAGGCATTTGTGTGAGCGACCCCTGATCAGTGTGTTTGCTTTTATTATCATTGCAAGTATGCAAAATACAAGTTAGAATTTTACAAATAATTAAATGACATTATCAACTATTTAGGTTGGCAATCTAGACACTAAGACAGCAAAGATGCAAGCAAATTGAACATATTTGAATAATGCTGGATTGTAAATTAATCCTCAGTGGAGGCCTTTGTCTGTCTGATTTATTAAGATGAAAGCAAGAACAAGCAAACTGCAGTGTAGTCAGATTCTGCCATGGAAACCGCTGAGCAAATATCGGGTCAACGAGGCATCGATTTTCTCAGACCTTCTCATAGATTCTGGTGCAGATCACACCTTTCATCTTACATTCCTTTAAAAAAGAGAAAGGTCAACTAGATTCCTAAAGCCCAAACAAGGGGACGACAAATTTGTAGTGATAACAAATTAAAAACCATCCCACGAGATAAACTCAGAAAAGTTTAAAATATCAGCATGTCAGTCTCCAGTAATTTAAATCCATGGCCACTAAAGCAGGAGAAACAGTTTTAAACTTGATCTATGCTATGGCAGAAGAATTCTTTTAAAATAGCAACTTCCTCTATGCTGTACACCTGGACATAATACAAAATAGTATTGAGTGGAAAAATAAATAGATAAATAAAATTATATGCATGTTTTTAAGTCTACTAAAATAGTGGTTTTCAAAATTACCTGCACATTTGCCTTGTCTGGGAACACTTAAAAATACGAATGCTCCTCCTTCTCAAGAGATGTGATCTGTGATGGGCTCCTATTGGAACTTACTACCCATGTAAGTCTATTGTGCAGCCAGGGGCCAAAAACCCTCTCTTCTAAAGGAAGAGACATTCAAAACAACATGTGAATCTATTTATAGTCAATGTATGTGCTCATTAGTGAGCGCAGACCCTAAAACTTCAAAAAACCATCAGAGGTCACCTCATGTAACCTTTGTCACCCTTATCTGCTGACTAATGAGGTCTGCTATAAGCTCAACTTCAATCCTTGACGTGGTTTAGTCCAAGTTACTATGGATCCTTAGAAATATGTAGATATCTACAAATATTCACTAATTGAGCCTTTTGGATTTGTTTTGCTTGTAGAACTTAGACTTGCTTTTCTCTTTGTGAGTCCCAACTAGTGAGATTTATCCATACCTCTTTAATTTTGCTGTCATTTTTAGGTTTTGTTATTTCTAAAGTAACAAGTGGTATTTCTTAGTTTTAAGTTCTCAAGCATTACACCGGAACTCTTGATAGTTTAAGCATCACCCAAACACTAATTCTGCCTCACTCTCAGCCATTCTTAGCCATTGGGGTTCCAAAAAAAAAAAAAAAGAATATTTTTGAAAATATTATAACCAATTTCTTTATTTCAATGGCGTCATTTCTGTATTTAGAGTAAAGACATACTTACCACTACCATTTTCCCATCCACCAGCTTTCTCTTTATTGTGGTCTCTTTGCCATCCCATTTCTGCACTTGGTTCAATGAGCCTCTGGCCAAGGTTACAACGCTCTGCAAAGACAAGTTCACATAATTGACTTGTGTGGCCCTTGGTTGATTAAAGAAGCATTAGTAAGCACATTCATTTCCAGCAGAAGGAAGTAGTCTACCTTTTCAACACTAGCGGAGTTAGCCTCTCTCAAGCTGGAGACTTTGAAGAGAAGCATTGAAGTTTACCTTTGTTTTTCGGTTGTCAGCTGTGGTTTCTTCAAATTCCTGGCCAAGCTTGAAAGAGATCTCTGTATTTTTAAAGGTGCTTTCCGTCCTTATGGTTATAATATCCCCTTTCTTACTGATGATCACTTTGGGTTTGGCCAGATTTCCCAGTTTTCTGGTGGCTAACCCCACACCTGAAAATCAAAGTAGAATTAGAATTATGCTGATTTGGAGAGAGCATCTACAGAGTCTGGAGGGCCACATTCTGGGCACAACTAAGAACTTCCTCCCATGTTTCACTTAGTAATGGAAATGCATGTCGTGTACTTGGGTATTTAGGTTTGTTACAAAGGTAATGTCTGCAAGTTTGCAGGGTATAAGGGTTCAGCCCAAATAGTGAGTCATCCAACTGCACCTCCATTGAGAATCACTCACCACATCCTCCCGCACCTCCACCAGGCATCACCCACTATTATGGACCAGTACAGTTTAGTTTGCACACAGATTATAGACTTTTTTTAAATGATGCTATGATAGATGCACACTGTCCCTTGACTTTTCTCCCTCAGTAACATTCTATAGATATAGCAAAGATTTCCCCCACATCCTTGATTGAATTTCATTTCTGATATTTGTTGTGGCCTCTAAATCTAGTGGGTAGAAGAAACAATCCATTTCCCTTCAAGACCTACCTATACCTTTCCAAATGATAACTAGTAAATAAAAGCATTAATTTTTTTCTGCATTTGAAAAACAAAACAAAATTAGACTCAAGTATTATTATTACCACATATATATATATGAGAGTATATATATATATATATATATACATATATGTATATGTATATATGTATAAATATATATATATATATGTATGAGTGTCCCTCAAAAATGCATACACACGTTGAATAATTATAAAGGCAGTGCTTATTAAAATACATTTCATTTTCAAAATTGAGCTATCAGCTGTTATAATGTGTATACATTTTGGGGACACCTTCTTGTATTATTTATTAAAATTATTGTATTATTTATTTGTACTACACTGTAAACCTACTTTTGCCCAACCTTGTGTCCACCTAATAAGTGGCGAGTTAGACCTGATAAAGAATGGTGAACTGTACTCTTTTTTTCTAATTCTGATTAATCTTATATTATCTTATATGCTTTAGGGCAATGGTCGGCAAACTCAGTCAACAGAGCAGCAAACCACGGCTCACGAGCTGCATGTGGCTCACGAGCCGCAGTTTGCCAATCACTTTAGGGCAATGTTTTGCTAGCTAAATTTCTGCAGTGGAGCCTGAGGATCTACATTTTGCCACCCCTCAGGCATTCCTGTGCTCTCTAAACATTGAAATGACAGAATTAGGGAGTCCTTAGTTAAGAGATTCTCATATTTTGCTTCTCCCGTAGCTGTAAAGTGAAGTCTATGCATCTAACTAATCTGACAGGGCAGACCAACCCCATAAGGTCTCATAGTTTTCTAGGCAACATTACAGGATTTCGCTCATTTTTATCTATAAAGAACCTTTCTCGCTGGCTTTATGAATAAGTAAATAGAGCTACAGGTATTTTGGCAAGCAGGACAACCAGATCTTGGGTCATTAGCATCATTGTTAATTGGATTGATCAGCTCTAGAAGTGTATCAATGGGATTCTGCCCATTGATTAGGCTCATATCTGTGGGAGAGCCTCTAGAAATAGTGTCAAATAAAGTTGATGTTACTAATGACTGGGTTTTCCACCTCCATCCACTGGTCCAACTCCAAGTAAGTCTAATGTTAGTGTAATTGAGTTTGAATTCACTGCCACAATCCATTCTTTTTATCAGATTAACTTCCCTAGGCTATAAACATCCTGCTTTAATGCATCTTCTTCTTACAAACTCTATCTACATGATTATGTAATAATGAACAACCTAGTGGTAGAGAGAGAAAGCTTATAGTTTAGCTAAACATCAACATTTTAACTTAAGTATCTTCAGCTCCTTGTATTATGAGCTCTTTAGTTGTTACAAAGCCAGCTTTCAGGAAACCAAGGAATAGGTGACTAAATGTCAAAGACTTCTTTCCTGTGGTTCCGAACCCAAAGTCCTATTGATATGAAACTTTGCCTTTGGAAATTGTGGGAGTTCCATGCATCTAAGCAACTCTCATATAAGTTAAAATCTATTAAAATTTCCACAAAGGAAATGCAAACAAATTATCTGGCACAAGAGAGGATCAACACTAGCAGAGGATTGCACTTCAGCCTGGGAAAGGAGGCAGAAGGCAACAGTCACACAGCGTTCTCCAAAGGAGTCTTCGCAATCCAGAGAAGAAAGAACCTTCCTTACCCAGGGCTTTCATGTAGTCATCAAAGTGCTCGCTGGAGACGAGCTTCCAGGCACCCACAAAGCTGCTGCTCATGGTGCTGGAGGAGAGTGCAGCCCCGTTCCAGGGAGATGCTGGAGCCTCTGAGGATGCTTTTCAAAGACGTCCATGGCACGTGATGCCCACAGAGACCCAATGGGGAAAGGCAGAGTCAGGCGCAGGCAATGAATGGCTCATAAATCATCCATTAGACAAAAGAAAACTCCACATAATGTTTCCTTTCATTTCCAAAAATTTTTATAAAAATCAATGAGAGTACTATTTGAACTTTCAAAAAATTTTTTGTTCATCTTACTTTTTTAAGAAGTGCTTAGGCCCTTAATGCTTTGGAAAAGACTCCAGGAATTGAGTCCTATGTCGAACTAAATGATCTGAGCTTGAATGAATGAAGGTGTGTGTGTGTGTGTGTGTGTGTGTGTGTGTGTGAGTGTGTGTGTGTTCAAGCATCTTGGTCACTCTCAATCCTGAGTCTGCACAATTAAGAATTCTTATTGAAAGAGAAAACTGAGGGAGAAATGTCCATGAGGACTGTGATGACCGCCTCCACTATGCTGTGGGAGAGAAAAGTCAGAAGCAGAGTGAGGACATGGTCATAGGTGAGGGAGGTTCGGCATAGCTTACATACTCAGGGGGGCAGAGTGGGCGGCAAACACAGCCAGTGTGTTAGAGCAGGGACAGAGCCTGGATTCACGGGGGGACAAGAATAGGGCCACCACATGCTCCTTGGCCCCATTGAAGATCGTCATCTAAGAAAACCCTTGAGTCTGAATTAGGCAAGCTCTTAGTTAATACAGAAACTTTGAGTTTAAGTCCTTTAAAATAAATACACAGTTATATAAAGAGAATGGGTTTTCTATAAGAATAACCCTAATGTACACATCTTAAACAATTCCAGGAGCTAGGTACTGGTATTTTAACCATTTTACCAATGAGAAAAGCTGGGATCAGGGCAGTTAGGTAACTTTTTCCCAACACTTGACTAAGGAGAGGCAGGATTTGAACTGGGCGTTGTTCCCTGGTGCCAGGACTCTAGGCCAATATTTTGCACAGCTCCTCCTATGCTTCTGTGCACAGAGGCCTTGGCTAAGGTCAGGCGATCCTGATGTCACCAGGACTAGACAGAAACACTCATGCATAAGTCAAGGAAGTTGAAGTCATAAACTGAAGTCCCCAGACTCCCACGGTCATCAGAGCCCCAGTCTTTGATCAGGAGAAGCATATGCCAACTCACCTTGAATAGGAGTGTTGCTCGTGGGAAAAATGCCTCATTGCTGCCACGCCTTTTCCTAGCAGCTTTTCGCACTGGTTTTCCTCCTGGCTGTGAGGCAGCTGGTACTATATGTATATCAGGCTGGCACTCTTCACAGCCATCAAGCATCCTGTGATCCACTTGCTCATGACAGCTGCTGGCTTCCAGGGCTCATATCCTCAATGCCACAGCTGTGCCCTCACCATTGTGATTAGGTGGTTTGTATAATCTAGGCTGCAGGTTTGATCTGTGGTTGGGGCACGTGTGGGAGGCAACTGGCCAATACTTCCCTAGTACATCAATGTTTCTCTTTCTTTCTCTCTCTCTCTCTCTCTCTCTCTCTCTCTCTCTCTCTCTCTCTCTCTCTCTCTCTCTCTCTCTCTCCCTCCCTCCCCCCCCCCATCTCAAAAAAATCAAAAAAAAAATCTTCGGGTAAGGATTTCAAAAAGAAGAAAAATATGAGGGTTTTCTTGTGCTGCTCCATTGCGCATGGTCTGCAACCCTCCCCACAGCGTGACGATCTCTCCAATTTGCAAAGGAGAGAAGTTTGGTGGTTGAGCAGCTCATTTTTGCTCACACAGCTGTTGCTGGCAGGAGGACTCAAGTCCATCCCCTACTTCAACTGGTGGGTCTCTCGGTGACAAAGGACTCTATGTGTCTCAGGCTGCTGGGTAGGTGGTCCTCCCTTCCTCACTCCTCCCAAACCACACAGCATTCAGATACCAAGCGTCAAAGTGGATAGGTGATACTTCCCCATAAATGTTCAAAAAGAAACCTTTAGAATCTATAATTTGGGGATTAGGTTATGCCCTAACACTTTATCTTAATTTTCTATCAATTTTTGGTTATTAATTTTGAAATAGTCAGCTCTCTTTCTATGGCCAGTGAAGAAAAGTATGTCCATTTGGGTTTATTAAATGTTTGTGTAAAAGTATGAAAATTAAATAGACTAAGAATGTTCAAAAATTATTTTTGTCCATGAATTACTAAATAGTATTGAATACCAAAAAAAAGAAAGAAAGAAAAAAGAAAGACAGAAAATAAATCCAGTGAATTATCTTATATAATAAAGAGCTTATATGCAAATGGTCATCATGCCCTCATGCTATCATGCCATAACTGCTCAGATACTCGACATGGGGGAGAGAGGAATGGGTGCCAGCCAGGCACAAATGAGTTCTTGAGAGAGGAATGGGTACCAGCCAGGCTGTGGCCTGGGAAAGGGACAAGCCACCTGCCCCATAGTCCCAGGCACCAGTGGCTGCACCTGCACCTGCAGCCCAGGAGAACAATCCGCATACCTTATGGTCTCCACAGTCCCAAGTGCCAAAGGCTGCACCTGCACCTGTAGCCCGGGGGTGGGGATGGGGGGACAAGCCGCCTGCCCCATGATCCCCAGGCACCTGCAGCTGCAGCTGTGACCCAGGCAAAGCCATCCCAGGTTCTAAGTGCCTGAGGCTGACCAGAGGAGGGAATCCTGGGTCCCAGGTGCGGAGAGAGGCAGAGGCAGTTAGGGGCAGCAGAGGAGCAGTTAAGGACAATGAGGCCAGTAGGGGTGCAATTAGGGGTGATCAGTCCAGTAGGGATGATCAGGTAGGCAGGCAGAGATGGTTAAGGGTGATCAGGTAGGCAGAGGTGGCTAGGGGCGATCAGCAGGCAGGTAGGCGAGTGGTTAGGAACCAGCAGTGGTTAGAATTGCAAGAGGCAGTCTGACATACCCCCAGGGGTTCCAGATTGGAGAGGGTGCAGGCCAGGCTGAGGACTCCCCTTCCTGTGAATGAATTTCATGCACTAGGCCTCTAGTTCTCTAATAATAATATTAATCATGGCTTTATTATAATTGATTTTGGTACCACTTATGTTTTCCTATAAGCATCAGTCTGTATTTAAATAGAATAGTTTATTATTAAATTATTCAGAACAAAAATAATTTTAAGTTTCAAGTTTTTTATTGTTTAATAGTTTTTTTTTAATCAAATGTACTTTATGTGTGGCTTATAAAACCTACACTCACTTCCTTTTTTCAAACCCTTTGGCAAGTAAATAAATGATGGCTTTTCATTGCTCAACTCACTATAGTGAATAGTTTTCTTATTTTCAATACAACTTGATACAAATGACTTTTTATCATTTCCTTGTACATAGATAATGACAAATCTAAGGCAATTGGTTACTGTGACTACTCACAGATAGGTTATGACTTTTGAAGGCAAGGCAAATATACCAAGAGGCTGACTTTTTAAAAATTGATTTCAGAGAGAAAAGGAGAAGGAGAGAGAAATAGGAATATCAATGATGAGAGAGAATCATTGATTGGCTGCCTCCTGCATTCCCCCTACTGGGGACCAAGCCCACAACCCAGGCATGTGCCCTTGACTGGAATCAAACCTGGGACCCAAGAGTCTGCAGGCCAAGGCTCTGTCCACTGAGCCAAACTGGCTAGGGCAAGAGGCTGATCTTATAAAAAGTCCTTAAAAAGACTAAGGAGTCTCAGTAGAAACTTATTTCTTACAGACATTTGACTGAGAATAAAAATAAAGACCCTAGGGCTTCATGATGCCTTTGCTACTGGCAACAGCAGAAGGCAGTCGGAACCCATGTCTAACTTAGTGCCTGTGTGCGGCTCCCGAGAGCACCGGCAACAGTGGGGCTGAGTCAGGACTCGCTGAACAAAGGATCTCCTCGGAGCGCTATGCTTGGCACCACCTACTAAACATCCAGCACCAGGGTTTTGTTTCTCGTTGGGGCTCTTCGAACTCTTGAGCTGTCACATTTATAAGAAGAGAAATAAGTCTTGCAGATTCAGGACTGTATAATTCTTTTCTTAATTATGCCTCTGTAATGCCAAAGATTTCAATGAGTCAGTGTCTAGTGTTTTTTAAAGTAAAATATTCTCCCTGGTGGATGTGAATCACACCTCCACCCACTCTGAGGTGCTGCCAAGGCACCGGTGCTCCGACTACAAGGCGTTGGTCCCTGGTCCTGTTGTGCACAAGACACTACCTGGGGGGTTGAAAGCGCCTGTGAGTCCTGGGGAGTGAGCATGGTCACATCTGTACACACCTGAGTCCTTTAGGGAAGGGCAAGGACAAGTCTTGTGGGAATGGCTGTCTTTGTTCACATCAGCAGGGGTGTGGCCACCACCAAGTGGTCACTGCAGGTGCCCAGCTATGTGCTCAGAGATCATCAGGGTTCGTCTGACAGCCCTCCCTCCCCTCCTGCCAGGGTGTGAGCTCTGGCCTGGCCCTGCTCAGTCCTCCTGTGCATTGCCTTTCAATCTCCTCCTCACACCGTGACCACCCTGGTCTGCCTGGAATGGCTCCCATCCATGTCTGGTGCCCAAATGTGATGACGGAGAGTGCTCCTGGCCAGTACCACTTCTCACCAGTTCAGATGACAAACAACACGGACTTTTCATTTTAGTATACATTGGGCACGATTCCAGACTTATTTTTAACCAACTATTATCTATTTTTAAATTTAAGGTGCACACAATCTATCTAATAAAAAAGTAACTGCTGAGAAAAAAAATGGCTGCAGAATAGATGGGCATATCTACAAGCTTATCCTGGAGCAGACAGAGGGAACAGCTGAGGGTGCCTGGGGAGTGTCTGTTAGCAAGTTGAGTAAAAGCTATACTCCAGGAGAAGGTGGGGGGACTGTTGGACGGGGCTCTCTTGACCGGGCAGCCCTTACTGCTGCTGGGTTCCCTCCCAGAGCTGCCAGCTTGGACAGGGAGACTGCACCATCTTGAAGGGAAGGGTGGATGTTATGGGAAGCCTGAAAATTTACAACTGTAGCACCCACTGAACAGCGGCAAACCCCAGAACACCAGTCCCCAATTGGCGCAGGCAAATGGATTCAGAGGAACTCTGCACTCATCATGGAAAGGTCATATTTCGCCTGTGATGAGAGGAGAAGCCTGCACACTGTGGGAGCTGGAGGACCAGGGGAAATCTGCGCCTAGAGAGATCCATGGCTGTTGGGGCTGGTGTGATCCGTGAATGTAGAAGGAGGTCCTCAGAGCTGCTAACAGAAGGGATCTCTAGAAAGCAACCCATTTTGATCTGACAAAGAGGGACAGCCTGGGAGTTTTAAAAGTGTGCCAGCTGATTGGACAAGAGCAGGGAAGGGGAGTTCGCACACTTGCGCTCTTTCCTCTTCAGATCCTTGCTTCTGATTACTAAGCCAAATATGTAGGATCACCCAGTTGGGGACATCCTAAGAGACTGCAGAGGAAAGTTGTTTTTCTGGAACCTGGGTATCAGAGTAGAGGGTGACCATCGGTGAACCAGCTCTGGGACAGCCCACTTCCACAAACTGGTATTCAGTGCCACATGGAAAGCAGTATTGAAGCACAGGCTAGAGAGGACCTATAGTCTCATAGGTCAATCCAGAAACATTGCCACCCAGGGGCTGACTCACAAATTGACTGTTGTGTAATCACAAAAGAAAAAAGAGATTAAGGCACACCACATCCTTAAAAATCAAGACTGGCTTATAACACTGAGGAGCAGTGGAATGCAGGGAACGGCAATACTGTCCTGATTAGGAAACAGGCATGCCAAACAGAACAATAGAGGAAGTGAATGACCTTCACTACTGCACATTCTTTTTTTATTATTTCTTTTCAACTTTTACTTAAAAAACTAATATTTTTTTCTTTTTTCTCACTTAATTTTACTTTTTTAATTATTGCAATTTTATTTTCAATCAATATTATTACTACTACTATTTTACCTTTTTGTTAAAAAAAGTGTCATTTTATTTTCTCTTTATTTTACTTTGGGATTCATGTTTTACATTCTATTTTCATCTTTCCTTTAGCATCAGTTTACTTTATCTCAATTCTACCTTTATGTCATCACTCTCTTCCTAACTTTTCCCCTTTTGTTATCCTATTTTTGTTACCCTTTTCCTACTTTAGATTTTCCTTATTCTTTCTTTTACCCTCTGTTAAAATTTCACCCTACTTATTTATTTAATTTCCAATCTCCTGCTCCAAGTTCATACATACTTCCCTCTTCTCTATCTTCACTATACAAAAATTGTTTTCTCTCTGTCCTTTTGTTGTTGTTTGCTTGAATTTTGATTATATTGATTTTTTATGCTTTTTTGTGAGATTGTTCTGCTTATATTTTTTGTTTTGTTTTTTTTTTGTTTGCTTTGTCTTTATTTGTTTATTGCTTCAGTTTTCCCTCACCTCACTTGATATTAGTTGTCGTTTGTAGTTTGTATTAGTCTCCAGGTACTTGTTGCTGGCATTTGTTGGGATTCATGGCTGTCCTATTGGAGTTTTCTCCCCATATATATATACTTTGCTGCCCTTCTATTTCTTATTCTCTTTCTTTTCTCTCTTACTTTTTTCCCCTCCCAATTTCATTTTGGCAATCCTTTCTTTTATCTTCTTTTCTTTTCTTTTTTGTTTTTTCTTCTTCTTTCTCTCCTATCCCTTAACTTGTCTCTCTCTTTTGATCACCTTTATTTGTGGCAGTTAATATCATGAATGCATTTTGTTCAGTGCTTTGTGCATTGTACCTAGTTGTGTTGTATTTTGTGCCTTTAAACCAATGCAGGAGAGAAAGAACTACATAACCAGACACCCAGAGAAGAAATATAATGGGCAGACAAAGAAACACCCCACATATGAAAGAAAAGAAGGCACCACCAGAAAAGGAAGTAAATGAAATGGAGGCAAGCAACCTGCAGGAGAAAGCATTCAGAGACATGGTCATAAGGTGGCTGAAAAGAATGGAAGACGAATTCAACAATATGAGTAAGAAGCAAGAGGAAATTAAGAAAAACCAAGAAGAAATAAAAAAATGGCATTGCTACTGTAAAGAACTCAATAGAAAGCAACAAAAGTAGACTAGAAGAACCAGAGGACCACATCAGTGAGCTATAAGACAAGGTAGGAAAAAATACCCAAGTAGAGCAGCTGCTAGAAAAAAAAAAATTTAAAGCAGGAAAAGAGCCTAAGGGAACTTTGGGACAACATGAAACAAAACAACATCTGCATAATAGGGGTTCAAGAAGGAGAGGAAACTAAGCAAGGAATAGAAAACCTGTTTGAAGAAATAATGACAGAAAATTTCTCTGATATAAGGAAGAAAAAACCCACACAATTCAAAGAAGCTTACAGAGTCCCAAGCAAAATGAACCCCAAAAGACTGACACCAAGGCACATTGTAATTAAATTGGCAAACACCAGCAACAAAGTAAGAATCTTAAAAGCAGCCAGAGAGAGACAGAAAGTTACCTACAAAGGGAACCCCCATCAGACTAGCAACTGATTTTTCAACAGAAACTCATCAGGCCAGAAGGGAATGAAATGAAATATACGAAGTCATGCAAAGGAAGGTTCTGAATCCAAGAATACTGTACCCAGCAAGGCTATCAATCAAAAATTGAAGGTGAAATCAGGAGCTGCACAGACAAAAAAAAAAAAAACTAAGGAATTTATTACCACCAAACCAACAATGTAAGAAAGGCTAAAGGGTCTTCTGTAAAAAATAAAATAAAATAAAAAAGTAAAAATAGGAAGCGAAGAAGGAAGACAGGGGTAAAGAATAAAACTGGTGACAAGTAAGTATCTATGAATAATGACTTTAAGTGTAAATGGATTAAAAGCCCCAATCAAAAGACATAGGGTAACAGATTGGATAAGAAAACAAGACCCATATAGCTGCTGTCTGCAAGAAACACACTTCAGAAAAAAGACACACACAGACTGAAGGTGAAGGGATGGAAAAAGGTTTTTCAGGTGAAAGGAAATGAAAAAAAAAGCTGGGGTAGCAATACTTATATCTGACAAATTAGACCTCAAACTGAAGGACATAACAGGAGATAAGGAAGGCCACTTCATAATACTAAAGGGAGCAGTCTAATAAGAAGAAATAACTCTGGTAAACATATATGCACCCAATACAGGAGCACTCAAACACATAAAAATCTCCTGGAGGATATCAAGGGAGAAATTGACAGCAATACAATCATAGGAGACTTTAATATCCCACTATCACCATTGGACAAATCCTCTAAACAAAAAAATCAGCAAAGAAACATTAATCCAAAATGACTCACTAGACCAGATAGAATTAATTGACATCTTCAGAACATTTCACCCCAAAGCCACAGAATATACATTCTTCTCCAGTGCACATGGGTCATTTTCAAAGATAGACCATATGTTGGGTCATAAGCAAAGTCTCTTCAAATTCAAGAAGATAGAAATCATATCAAGCATCTTTTCAGATCACAGTGGCATAAAACTGGAAGTCAACTACAATAAAAACAACACAAAGAAATCACACACATGGAGACTAAACAGCATGCTATTAAATAATGACTGGCTAACCAGAGAGATCAAGGAAGAATAAAAAACATCATGGCAACAAATGACAATGAAAACATAACAATCCAATATCTATGGGACACAGCAAAAGCAATCTTGAGAGGGAAGTTCATAGCTCTACAAGCCTACTGCAAAAAAACAACAATGGTAATAAATTACCCTATACTACAACGGAAAGAATTAGAAAGAGAGCAACAAAAAAAGCCCAGTGTAAGCAGAAAGAAGGGAATAATAAAGATCAGAGTGGAGATAAACAACATAGAGACCAAAGAAACAATACAAATGATCAACAAAACCAAGAGCTGGTTCTTTGAGATAAACAAGATTGATGAACCTCTAGCCAGGCTCACCAAGAAGCAAAGAGAGAGGAT
The DNA here is from genome assembly GCA_011751065.1 of Lasiurus cinereus. NCBI lineage: Eukaryota > Metazoa > Chordata > Mammalia > Chiroptera > Vespertilionidae > Lasiurus > Lasiurus cinereus. The sequence continues at coordinate 24,313,565 of JAAGEH010000040.1, forward strand.
CCAAATAAACAAAATCAGAAATGAAAGAGGGGAAATAACCACAGACACCCCCCACCTCCGAAATACAAAGGATTGTTTAAAAAAAGTATTATGAACAACTCTATTCCAATAAACTGGACAACCTGCAGGAAATGGACATATTCCTAGAAAAAATATAACCTTCCAATGCTCAATCAGGAAGAATCTAAGCATCTCACTAGGCCAAAGACTATGGAAGAAATCAAAGCAGTCATCAAAAAGTTTCCAGCAAACAAAAACCCAGGGCCAGATAATTTCAGAGAGGAATTTTACCAAACATTCAAGGAAGAACTAAAACATATCCTCCTCAGACTATTCCAAAAAATTGAAGAAGAAGGAACACTTCCAAGCTCCTTTTATGAAGCCAGCATCACCCTAATAACAAAACCAGATAAAGACAACACAATAAAAGAGAATTACAGGCCACTATCCCTCATGAACATAGATGCCAAAATCCTCAACAAAATTCTAGCAATTGGATCTAGCAAGACATCAGAAAGATCATACAACATGACCAAGTAGGAATTATCCCAGGAATGAAAGGATGGTAAAATATCTGCAAATCAATAAACATGACACATCACATAAACAAGTTGAGAGATAAAAATTGCATAGTCATATCAATTAATGCAAAAAAAGCATTTGACAAAATCCAACGCCCTTTTTAAAAAAAATATTTTTTAAATTTTAATAAATCTTTGTTGTTCAGATTATTACAATTGTTCTTCCTTTTACCCCCATATCTCACCTCCACTTGGCTCCCACCCCACCATCAATCCTTACCTCCCACCCCCCATTGTCCTCATCCATAGGTGTATGATTTTTGTCCAGTCTCTCCCTGCATCCCCCTTCCCCCTTTTCTCTTTTCCCCTGGGAATTATCAGTCAACTCCCTTTCTATGCCCCTAATTCTATTATATTCACCAGTTTATTCTGTTCATCAGATTTTCAATTCACTTGATTTTTAGATTCACTTGTTGATAGATATGTATTTGTTGTTCATAATTTTTACCTTTACTGTTTTCTTCTTCCTCTTCTTAAAGAATACCTTTCAGCATTTCATATAATACTGGTTTGGTGGTGATGAACTCTTTTAGTTTTTTCTTATCTGTGAAGCTCTTTATCTGCCCTTCAATTCTGAATGATAGCTTTGCTGGGTAGAGCTATTCATCACTTTGAATATTTCTTGTCACTCCCATCTGGCCTGCACAGTTTCAGTTGAGAAATCAGCTGACAATCCTATGGGTGCTCCCCTGCAGGTAATTAACTGGTGTTTTTTTTTTTTTTTGGCTGCTTTTAATATTCTCTCTTTGTCTTTTGCTCTTGGTATTTTAATTATGATGTGTCTTGGTGTGGTCCTCTACGGATTCCTTTTGTTTGGGGTTCTGTGTGCTTCCTGGACTTGTAAGTCTATTTCTTTCACCAGATGGGAGAAGTTTTAAGTCATTATTTCTTCAAACAGGTTTTAGTATCTTGCTCTCTCTCTTCTTCTGGCAGCCCCATAATTCTGATGTTTGTGCGCTTGAAGTTGTCCCAGAGGCTCCTTTCACTATCTTCACATTTTTGGACTCTTTTTTCTTTTTGCTTTTCTCGTGGAGTGTTTTTTGCTTCTTTGTATTTCAAATCTTTGACTTGATTCTTGCAATCCTCTAGCCTGCTGTTAGGTTTATGTATAATATTTTTTATTTCAGTCAGTGTATGTTTAATTTCTAGTTGGTCCTTTTTCATCTCCTCTTGAGTCCCACTAAATTTATACATTTTTTCTAGGAAATTCTTTAGAAACCTTAAAACTGTGGTTTTTGAACTCTATATCCTGTTGTTTGTTTTCCTTCATTTCTTTTGTTTGTGATTTGTTCTTTTGTCTCTGCATATTTTGCTGCTTCCCTGAATTGGTAGAGTAGCTTTGTGTGCTAGATGTCCCATGGCCCTGTAGCTCTGCCTCCCCAGTTATCTGGACACTCTTGGTGCACCTCTTTCTGAAATGTGTGTACAGTCTTATTGTAGTTAATTCTTGATTATTGTTGATATCACTGGGGGGAATTGACATCCAAGCTAATTGGTTGTGAGGATCAGCTGTGTCTGTGCATGTGTGCTTGCCTCCAAGGACCCGTATGAGTCTGGGTCCCCAGGATCTCATCCAAAACTGGGGTTCAGTACAGTTGGACCTGGATTTTAGTGCTGTTGTAAGGTTCTGTTTTCCTCCCACTAGAGAAAGCCAGTGGCACAATCAGCACACTGTGTGCGCACTTTCACGAGCCCCCAGACCTCTGTCTTTCGTGGCTCCCCTAAGTTTTGTGCACTCCTTCCTTTTCACAACAGGTCATACTCTCCCGTATGAGTCTTGCCTTTTGCTGGGGTTAACTGCAGTCAGAAGTGGGGTTTAGTGCAGATGGGATTTTCCGTCTCCCTCCTGCTAGAGGAAGCCAGCCAGACCCTTCTCTGCCCGTCCTCTCCACAAGTGTGTCTCCATACCTCAGCTTTTTACAGCTCCTCTGCATCTTCGTGAGTCCTTCTCTTTACTTCTAGTTGTAGAATTTTCACTCAGCCAGCTTACCTGTAGTTCTGGATCCTGTCCATTCTGTCTTTTAGTTGTAATTTTGAAATTGTTGTAGGAGGCAACAGCTTAGGTGTTCACCTATGCTGCCATCTTGGTTTCCCCCCAACACCCTTTCTTGATAAAAATTCTCAACAAGGTGGAAATAGAAGCATCATATCTCAACATAATAAAAGCTATATATGATAAACCAACAGCTAACATCATACTCAATGTGCAAAAACTAAAACCATTTCCCCTAAGGACAGGAACAAGACAGGGATGCCCACTCTCACCACTCCTGTTCAACATAGTACTGGAAATATTAGCTATTTCAATTAGACAACAAGAAGTAATAAGAGGCATCCAAATTGGAAAAGAAGTAAAGCTGTCCTTATTTGCAGATGACATGATATTGACATGATATAAAAACCCAAAAGATTCCATCAAATACCAAATGGACTTGATAAATGAATTTGGCAATGCAGCAGGATACAAAATTAATGCCAAGAAATCTATAGCATTTCTATACAACAATAGTGAACTTACAGAAAGAGAGACTAAAAAAGCAATCCCATTTATCATTACACAAAAAAAATTAAGATACTTAGGAATGAACTTAACTAAGGAGGTAAAAAACCTATACGTGGAAAACTATAGGACACTGAAAAAAGATATAAAGGAAAATGTAAATAGATTCATGAACATACCATGTTCATGGATTGGGAGGATCAACATTATTAAAATGTCCATATTACCCAAAGCAATCTATAGATTCAATGCAATTCTCAGTAAAATACCAATGGCATTGGAAAAATTCTCCAAAAATTCATTTGGAATAAAAAAAGACCCCAAATAGCCACAGCAATCCTGAGAAAAAAGAGTAAAGTAGGTGGGATCTTAATACCAGATTTCAAGCTGTATTACAAAGCCTCTGTTCTCAAAACAACCTGGTATTGGCACAAATAGACTAGTGGAATAGAACAGAGAATCCAGATATTGACCCAAACCACTATGCTCAATTAATATGTGACAAAGGAGGCATAAACATACAATGGAGTCAAGGCAATCTCTGCAATAGATGGTGTTAGGAAAATTGGACAGATACATGCAAAAAAATGAAACTAGACCACCGCACACAAAAATAAACTCAAAATGGATACAGGACTGAAACATAAGATGGGAAATCATAAAACTACTAGAGGAATCCACAGGCAGCAAAATCTCAGACATATGCAGAAGAAACTTCTTCACTGATACTGCTCCTAGGGCAATGGAAGCTAAAGAGAAAATAAACAAATGGGACTATTTCAAAATAAAAAGCTTTTGCACAGCAAAAGAAACCATCAACAAGTCAACAAGAAAGCCCTCTGTATGCGAGAACATATTTGCAAATGTTATCACTCATAAAGGTTTAATCTCCAACACCTATAGCCATCTTATACAACTTAATAAAAGGAAGATAAATGATTCAATAAAAAAAAACAGGCAATGGACTATTTAGAATCTTTTGGAAAGAAGACAGAAGGAAGGCCAAGAGACACATGAAAACATGCTAAAGTCACTAATTATCTATGAGATGCAAATCAAAACGACAATGCAATACCATCTCACACCGGTCAAAATGGCTATCATCATCAAATCAACAAACAACAAGTATTGGTGAGGATGCAGAGAAACAGGAACCCCTGTGCACTGCTGATGAAAATGCAGACTGGTGCAGCCACTGTGGAGAACAGTATAGAGTTTCCTCAAAAAACTAAAAATGGAACTCCCATTTGACCCAGTAATCCCACTCCTAGGAATATATCCTAAGAAACTAGAAACACCAATTAGAAAGGATATATGCACCCCTATGTTCATAGCAGCACAATTTACAATAGGTAACATTTGGAAACAGTCTAGATGTCCATCAGCAGATGACTGGATCAGAAAACTATGATACATCTACACAATCAAATACTATGCTGCCATAAAAAAGAAGGAATTCATTTGCAGCAACCTGGATGGAACTGGAGAGCCTTATGCTAAGTGAAATAAGCCAGTCAATGAAAGAAAAAATACCACATGATCTCACTCATTTATGAATAATAAAGAAAATTATGAACTATGAACAAAAAGATAGATACAGAGGCAGTAAAGCATCAAACAGACTGTCAAATTATAGTGGGAAGTTTAGGGAGAGGTGGAGTAGATAAGAAATCAACTGAAGGACTATATAAGCATAACCAATGGACATAAGACACTGGGGGATGAGGACATGTATGGGAGTCGGGTAGGGGGGCAATGGGAACATATGTACACATGTAATACATTAATTTATAAAAAAGAGCAACATGCTAATTGACCATACCTTGGAGTCACCCACCAGCCAATCAGGAGTGGGTATACAAATCAGTGCAACAAATATGGTGGGTTGATTTGCATACACAGGTGCAGAGCAGCTGGGGCAGGGTGGGATACTTGCATCAGACGCAGGCCATCCGCAGCACTACAGCTGCTCCCGGCCTCTGGGCAGCATGGGAAGGCAGAAAGGCACCTCTGGGCTGGGGAGGAAAGGTGGCTCTGGCCAGAGGGAAGGCAGTGCCTGCAGCCAGGAGAATGAAGGCCCATCCTTGCACTATCTTTGTGCATTTGGGCCTCTAGTATTTACATAAGCCTTTCTTTCTCACTTTCCTCCTCCCAATGCAACAAATAGCCTCAGTTTTTCTAGGCTTTACCCATTAATTTTATCTGTATTACTAGGTTTGCTCTGAGCCCTGAGAATACTTGGGGAAACCATTGGGTCTTTGTGTAGCTCCAACAATTATTTTATTTTATTTATTTATTTAATATATTTTATTGATTTTAGAGAGGAAAGGAGAGAGAGAAACATCAATGATGAGAGAGAACCATTGATTGGCTGCCTCCTGCAAACTCCCTCTGGGGATCGAGCCCATAACCAGATATGTGCCCTTGATCAGAATTGAACCCTGGACCCCTGACCACAGGCCAATGCTCTATCCACTGAGCCAAACCAGCTAGTGCTCAGTTTCTTACTGAACATTTAGAAATTCAATGCTGGCATGTAATGATAGTCGTTCTGTAAATACCACGTTGTAAACTGTGGAAGCAGATGCACCAGCCTGATTAAATGGGTTTAAATAGGTTTATGGGTAAGTAAGCCAATAATTGTTTATAAATATTCTTTATAACAGCAATTTTCAACTGATTTGCCACAGGAATTTTTAAAACTTGCAATACCTGCCAAAACCGGTTTGGCTCAGTGGATAGAGCGTCAGCCTGGGGACTGAAAGGTCCCAGGTTAGATTCCTGTCAAGGGCATGTACATTGGTTGCGGGCACATCCCCAGTAGGTGGCGTGCAGGAGGCAGCTGATCGATGTCTCTCTCTCATCGATGTTTCTGGCTTTCTATCCCTTTCCCTTCTTCTCTGTGAAAAATCAATAAAATAAAATTTAAAAAAAGAAACCTGGTTTAAAAAAAAAAAAAACTTGCAATACCTGACTATTCAGTCAGGGGCTCTGACCTCTTTTCCTTTAGATTGTCAAATTAAAAAATGGCATCAGCCAATACAGCAATAGCCTTTCAGTGTGAATAAGTTAAAATTATACTGATTTTTTGTCAGATCAGCAAAAAATATAATCAGTGTGCTGTAGAATTTTAGCAATTAGTTTATGTGTGCTATGAGATGAAAAAGGCTGAAATTCAAACACAGAGTCTAATGTCCAGGTTCTATTTTGTTATCTACCTATTTGCTTGCCAATCCATTTATCCATCCATCCATCCTAGCTACTTTAAGCAGGTCCAACCCTTCTGCAAAAATAAAAAGCCAGCGATGTTAGTTCTTAGCATCTGTGCTGCCCAAAGCAGGTTCCAGTGATTATAATGTTCCCCCCTTTGAAGCCATGTGAATCTCCACAAAGTACCACTTGACAGATACTTTAATCTACATGGACTGGGCCCCTGGAGGGAACTGCAGGCTCTGGGGGCAGGTGGCAGAGGGCAAAGAGGGCGCTGGTACTCCTACAATCACACCACTGGCCAGTAGCTTCCTGCCCCACTGATTTATCACCATGTCCCAAACCCAATATGACACAGCTCTGAAACTGCACCTAAGCTGATGCTTTTATTGAGCATTTATACTAAGCAATTTTCAAAATCACTGGCCTTGTAGCACATCTTCTTCAGCCCCTGTGTTTTCTTAGTGAGTGGGTTTTCACAGATGTAGCGGCTTTCTTCATACCTTTTTGAAGACTCGCCTGCTGACAATATTATTCATGGTGTGTTTCTGAAAGCAAAGAGGAGTCTGTTAGAGTTGGTAGCTGACAGGTGACCCTACTCCCCAATCCCGAGAGTCAGGTGCAGATGGAGAAGCTGAGCCACTTGGGAGGCTTGCTTCAAGTAGAAGCATCTGAAGACTTCCATTCGGAGGGAACTCACCGCCACCATTTTCCCATGTACGATCTGTCTTTTGATTGTTGTCTCCTTGCCAAGCCATTTTTGGACATGGACCAATGAGTTGCTGTCTAACCTTACGATGCTCTATGAATGCATAAAGAAATCAGTTAAAAACAGCAATTCACTACACTCTAACCAACTCAGCACTTTAATTTCTATTTTGAAATTTTGTCCTCCCAAATCCTCACCTTAGTTCTTGTTATAATTTAATACCATCAAACTAGAGAAGTCTCCAGAGATTGTTCACTTAGTGCCCTCCTGCACCAGACAGGCGGTACCCAAACGGTTTGTGGAGAATTGTTTTCCTTTACGTGCTTTTTTATTTTTTATTTATATTTTTTTGTTAATTCTCACCCAAGGATATGCTTAAGAGAGTGGATGGGAGAGAAGGAAAGAGAGAGAGAGGTGAGAGAGACATCCATGTGAGAGAGACATCCATGTGAGAGAGATACATGGATTGGTTGCCTCTTGCACGTGCCCAGACCAGGGCCTGGGATGGAACTGCAACCAGGTATGTATCCTTGACTGGGAAGCTTCAGTTCTTGGGCTGAGGCTCTATCCACTGGGCATACTGGCCAGGGCTATATGCTTTTTTTTTTGTCTAAAGTTTTACATATGTCTCCTTTTCCCCCGATTGACCTCTCCCCCCAGTCATTCCCACCCCAGGCAAGCCTCCACTACCCCTGTGTCTGTGTCCATTGGTTATGCTAATATGCACACGTACAAGTCCTTTGGTTATTCTCTAACCCTCCCCCACCCACCGTCAGCAAAGAGAGTTCAGAAAAAAAAGTGAAAACAGGTTAAAGTTTGGGCCCTGTCAACCATCAGAATAATTTGCAAAAACATTGACTTTGAAGATGTGCAACATTAATGGACACAACAAGGTAATCAATCAGATTAGATATGAATGAATCTTGCCCCTCCACCTTCTAGGCTTTTCCTAATAGAAAAGACCAGGACGATTTGGTTCTTACCTTCACTTTCCGGCCATCTGCTGTGGTTTCGTCAAACTCTTCCCCCAGCTTGAAGGAGATCTCGAAGTTCTTGAAAGAGGTCTCTGTCCTGATGCTCACCTTGTCCCCAGAGGCACTGATGCTGATCCTGGGCTTCTCCAAGGCGGCCAGGTGCCGGATGGTGCCGGGCACTCCTGCGGGGCAGACACAGCAGTGGTGTTTAGGAAGAAGTGCCAACCGTCTTCTTGGCAGCAACGTAAAAAGAGTGCGGTGATTTCTCGAGAACCATGCTCTCTAGGCCTGCCGGCTGGATTGAGCCAGAGCCGCCCACCAGGAGGTCTGCCTGGGAGTTATACGGGTCGTTTTGCAGAGCCAGCTTCACGATTTGAGCCTGTGCTTCATCTAAAATGAGTGTTTGTGATCCTCATTTCAGAGAGGAGGACACGGTGTTCCAGAGCAGTCGGGAGGCTCAGGCTAGCTCAGGTGTCTGGTGAGTAGCGGAGCGAAACTTACACACGGGTTTTCTAATTGTTCAAGAACTTTAGAGAAGCTGACTCAGTCGCAGCCGCTGCTGTAGCCTCAGGTGCCCTAGCAGGAAGAGGCCAGGACGAAAGCAGCGGGCAGCCTGCGGGACCACCCAGCCTTCTGGGCCCACCCCCCTGGCCAATGCAGAGCCTGCTGGCCCAAGTCAGCCCCAAACTGGGACCCACCCCCGTGTCCACCACCAGTAGAATGGACAAATAGGCTGTGTGTGTGTGGCGGGGGGCGCGGGGTGTAGACCACGTTGCACTGAAACCGAGCAAACTGCTGCCACCCGCCCCCTGGGCTTATCTCACACCTGATGCTGAGCGAAAGGGGCCAGACAGGAAAGGACGCAGGGGACTGAGGGCTCCTCCACTGCCAGTCTCCCCTTCCTCCCCGGAAAGGGGCCCCATTTGGGGAGACTGGTCCTCCCTTTCCTGGGCCAGACCTAGGTGGACGCCCCCTCCCCCGGGGAGGCTTTTGCAGAGACGGAGGCATCCTCAACGGCTCAAAGGCTGGCCGCTTGGCAAGAAGACCTGCCCCCCAAGGATGAACCCTGGGTTACGAAGACAAACCTAACGCCCAGTCTGCCCAGACTTTGCCAAAAAAAGGACACTGTCGGGATGAGGACCTCTGTGCCTTCTGCCACCCAGCGCACCAGCCTCTGTGTGAGACTGCCTCCCCCCGAGCTGGAGGCCGCCCTGGGGACCCCGCGCCACGCATGTCCGGTGGCCCCGACAGCTGCTGCGCGGCTGTTCCACCCCCGCCTCTGTCAGTCACACCCTCCGTCCACCCTTCCCCATTTGGGGTCCAGAGTTGTGTTTCACCACGGGGGTGAGGTGGGCACTCTTTCTGCTGCCTCCAGAGCCTGGCCTTCAGGTCCCATCTCTGCTCCCTCGCTGCCTCCTGGGTCCCCCCCTCGCCACTGCTGCGGAGCAGGAGGGATGGGTGCCGCCTCCTGAGTCTGTCCACAGCCCGGGCCGCCAGCAGAGTCCTCCCACTCCCTCCGCGGCTTGTTTCCCGTCCCGTGTGCGAGTCCTGCCTCCTGGCCCTCCCCAGCCCCGTGTTGGCAGCCGCTGCAGGAACTCCCAGGTTGTCTGGCCTGTGGTCAAGTTTGGATGATGGGACACAGTCCCTTCTGAATCCCTGCCCTGGGACCCGTAGTTTCACCATCATCCATGGCCCCCAGCGCCGCGGCCTGTGATGGCTGCGCTTGGGGAACTGCAGCCGGGGCCTGTCTGCGGCTCCTCCACTAGTGTTTCTGCCAAAGCGAGTGAGGCCCTTGGTGCCCTCTCGGCTCTCCCCACCCCAACAAGGGAGCACTGGCAACTTCCCGCGAGACTGCCTCCCTGGCCCCCACTCTTGTGGTGTCGCTTTTCCTGGGTTTAACATGGGCCCATGAGGTGTGCTCTAAACCCTCTGGTAGGCCTACCCTCTTTCTCCCCAGTCGCGTTCCTTAGACCAGTCCTGGGAGGCCCCAGGCCTTCCGTGTGAATCCTGTGATCTCCACCCGCCCGGTCCTGCACCCTCTCCCCACCTCTGTCCTTGTGTCGCTGCTGCTGGTTGTTTTCTGGGTCAGGAGTTGTGTGGGCAAGAGGGAGGTGAGAGCCGTTGGAGAACTGAAAATGAATTTTTTTTTCTTTTTAACATTTTTTATATTAGTCATAAATATGGTGGAAACAACAAAAAAAATTAATACACTATTTTTTTCTTAAAAATATTAAGAAACTAGAGGCTTGATGCATGAAATTTGTGCAAGGGGCTCAGCCCCCCACCTCAGCACCATCCCCGTCACCTCAGCTTCATCTGGAAGGTTGTCCGGAAGGTCATTTGGAAGGTCATCCAGTCTAATTAGCATATTACACTTTTATTATTATAGACAAATTTCAAAGCAATTTAACTGCGCTTAAAGAACATGACATAAAGTCCAAGCTCCTGTCTCACATGCAGGTGCAGTCCTGTCTGGCCAAAGGAAGAGGAGGTGGCAAACTAGACCAATTGACTTCTCTGAGAAGCTGGCCCCGCCGTTCAGGTTGGGACTGTCCATCATCATACATGACCCCTCTTCGTTGCCTCCACACCCAGTGTTGCTATCAAACTCATTTCACATTCAGACTGTGGGAGGACAGGATCGGTCTGACTGCCGGGAAGCAGTGCCAGCTGTGGTTCAGAGGAGGGCAGGGTAAGTTGTTAAAGCCGGCTCCAGCACGAAGCCCAGGCTCATTATCTCAGTAGTCAAATGCACACAACTATGGGCCTTACCTCACAGGTGTGTGGGAGATGAAATGCGAGGACTTAGATGGTAAGTGGCACATAGTAGGTGCTCAGCTATATGCTTTCTTGCCTCTGTCTAATCCAAGCTCCCAATCAGTACAAATGCTACTCTTGCCAGAAGCCCCAACTTTCTTAGATGCCCTCAAATTTAAACTAAAAGCAGATGAGTCTATGAATCCATGAAGAGATAGGGAAACATGTTTCCTATTATTCCTGAGAAGTTAGTACTGATTATGCAAGAGAAACAACGATTACATTATGAACACATTGACTTCTTACGATGATTGATTATTTCAGCCAAGATTTTAAAATTAGGTTAAAAAATTCTTTATTTTTATATACAGTTTGTTATTGCAAGGGAGGTTTCTCTTAATTATTTAAAATTACTAAATTAGATAGTAAATAATTACTGTTCTTCTAGCATTAGATAGTTTAGTTGCTATAGACACGAGCCACTATTATAGATGTTTATGCAATGTGGATAAAATGCAATGGTAGATAGAGTTTACACTTCTAAGAAATAGCCAATGGTAAGACATTTAATGAGTAAAAACGTTCCATTTTCCTAATAAATTTTTGAAATTCTTCAAAATAATATTTTGAAAATACCTTCTACGGGTAAAAGAACTCTAAATGTTAACCAACTGAAAACTTTGTTGCTATTGCTCTTTTGAAGTTATAACTTAAAGCAAACCTTGAAACAAATTTAGTTGATAAATTTAATTATAGATAGTTATTAGTATCCATAAATTTGAAGCTGGGTATTGCTACTTGATGAAATGATCAAGTTAAAGAGAAACTCTATCAGGGGGTTATTTCCAAAAATATTTTGAAATATTTCCATAAAGAACAAATGGACTTAAATATATGGATGATGACTAGAAGGAAATACATATATGTGAGTCCTGTAGATGCAATTGTTAATAATAACAGAAAAAGCAAAAGTAGCTTACATAAACTTTGTTAATCTTAAGTACACATACCTTAGAGTCACAAATGAAAGAGAGAACTATAACAACTCCATGGTTAAGTACAAACCCAGCCCCATCACAAGAGCATGCCAGTTTCCAAACCTTGCAATGGTATTTCTCACCCAGTTGTTCCAAGTATTCCTCGAAGTTTTCACTGGATTCCAATTTCCAAGTTCCTAAGAAGGTCTCAACCATGATGGAGAGCTTGCTGAAGAGAGGCACTCACACCCGGAAACAAAGAAACTTGGGCAACCTAGTGCTCCCCACATCTTCATTTACTAGGCACCCTCATCATGTGACTTCTGAAATGTCCAATGGGCAGCAGCAAGACCAGAGAGTCTGGGCACAGGTGTGGACTCATTTTATCTACCTCCAAATTAAAGTGCAGAAAATTAACACGTAAGTTGAATTTAGGTTAACAATTATAGCTTTTATATGCCAGGGTCACCTGATATGTATGGAAACACTCCAATAGAGATCAGGCTTTTGAGAAAATGCCTAGTCAACTCTGAAGGAATCTCCTGGCAATGTCTAAGGAACACCTGGCTGAGGTGTTTTCCCACTTGGTACAAGGACACCCTTGCTTGGCTGCACCTCAGGTGTTTTTTTTTGTTGTTTGGTTTTTTTTTTTTGCACATTGCCTGAGAACTCTCTTCATTGAAATAGTATTTTCCACTCCCTTCCTTGAGGATTGATGAACTGATAGCAGTTAATGTAACGAAAATATTTACACTTGCTTGGAGTGAGGTGTGAGTAATTATTAATATTATCATTGTTCTTCATCAAGAGCAATTGTGGGCTGGAAGGAAAAGTAACAATTATCATTGATTAGTGTTCTGTGATTTAAGTTCAGAAAGGGAGGTAGAACTAATGCCTGGAAAATTCATTTTTCAGGCTTACAAAGTAAGGTCAGTGTTAAAATATAGCACTTGAAATTGTGAGGGAAAGTTTTCTGGAAAAATACAGTATTTGAATACATGAATTCTAAAGACCAAGGAGCAGGTGATTTAAATTTTTATGCAGTGTGTCTGAAAGCATCTTCTGCAACCCAGATAATGGAGGTGGACCTTGCAGGTATATCTACACTAATAAAAATGAAAGATGCAGAAAATCAGGAGTTAGGGAGAACCCAAGATGGCGGCATAGGTGAACACCTAAGCTGCTGTCTCACACAACAATTTCAAGACTACAACTAAAAGACAGAACACCATCCAGAACCACAGGAAAGCTGGCTGAGTGAAAATTCTACAACTGGAAGTAAAGAGAGAAGCACACAGAGACTCACAGGAGCTGTAAAAAGCTGAGGTACGAAGACATGCTTGTGGAGAGGACGGGTAGTGGAGGAGGGTCTAACCATCTTCCTCTAGTGAGAGGGAGACGGAAAATCCCAACTGCACTGAGCCCCAGCTCCAGGCGAGACTCATAGGGGGAGTCTGGACTGTTGTGAAAAGGAAGGAGTACACAGAAACTTAGGGGAGCCGTGAAAGACAGAAATCTGGGGGCTCGTGAAAATGCATGCAAAAATGCACATACAGAGCACTGACTGCTGATTGTGCCTGGCTTCCTCTAGTGGGAGGAAAACAGAACCTCACAACAGCACTGAAATCCAGGTCCAACTACATTGAACCCCAGTTTCGGGCTAAACCCTGGGGACCCAGACTTATATGGGTCCCTAGAGCGCATGGAAACTCAGGGGAACCAAAAGGCAGAGTTCCTGAAGCTCCCGTACACACAAAAGGCAGAGGTCTGGATGCAAGTCCATATGCACAGACACAACTGATTCTCACAACCAATTGGCTTGGAGGTCAATCCCCCACCCCCAGTGATACCAACAATAATCAAGAATTAACTACAACAAGACTGTGCACAGTTCACAAAGGGGTGTACCAAGAGTGTCCACCTCAGATAACTGGGCCACATAGGACATCTAGCACACAAAGCTACTCTACCAACTCAGGGAAGCAGTGAAATAGTGGAGACTAAAGAACAGATCACAAACGAAAGAAATGGAGGAAAACAAATGACTGGATATAGAGTTCAAAATCACGGTTATAAAGTTTTTTAAGAATTTTCTAGAAAAAATGGATAAATTTAGCAAGACCCAAGAGGAGATGAAAAAGAACCAACTATAAATTAAACTGAAATAAAAAATATTATACAGAAACCTAACAGCAGAATACAGGATTACAAGAATCAAGTCAAATATTTGAAATACATAGAAGCAAAAAACACTCCACTGGAAAAGCAAAAAGAAAAAAGAGTCAAAAAATGTGAAGATAGTGTAAGGAGCCTCTGGGACAACTTCAAGCATACCAACATCAAAATTATGGGGGTGCAGAGAAGAGAGAGAACAGGATAATGAAAACCTATTTGAAGAAATCATGACTGAAAACTTCCCCCACCTGGTGAAAGAAATAGACTTACAAGTCCAAGAAGCACACAGAACCCCATACAAAAGGAATTCAAAGAGGACCACACCAAGACACATCATAATTAAAATACCAAGAGCAAAAGACAAAGAGAGAATATTAAAAGCAGCAAGAGAAAAACAGTTCATTACCTACAGGGGAGCACCCATACGACTGTCAGCTGTTTCTCAACTGAAATTATGCAGACCAGATGGGAAATATTCAAAGAAATATTCAAAGTCATGAATAGCAAGAACCTACAACCAAGATTACTCTACCCAGCAAAGCTGTCATTCAGAATTGATGGGCAGATAAAGAGCTTCACAGATAAGAAAAAACTAAAGGAGTTCATCAACTCCAAACCAGTTTTATATGAAATGCTGAAAGGTATTCTTTAAGAAGAGGAAGAAGAAAACAGTAAAGGTAAAAATTATGAACAACAAATACATATCTATCAACAAGTGAATCTAAAAATCAAGTGAATTGAAAATCTGATGAACAGAATAAACTGATGAATATAATAGAATTAGGGGTATAGAAAGGGAGTGGACTGATCATTCTCAGGGGGAAAGAGATGAATGGGGGTGCAGGGAGAGACTGGACAAAAATCATACACCTAGGGATGAGGACAATGGGGGGGAGGTAAGGGCAGAGGGTGGGGTGGGAACCAGGTGGAGGGGAGATATTGGGGGGGAGAAAGAAAAAGGAAGAAAGATGCAAATTGACCATATCTCTGTGACACCCCCTGGCCAATCAGGAATGAGTATGCAAATTAACCCAACAAAGTTGATGCTGAGTATGCTGCAACCATGTGAGCCTGTACAACAAAGAGAGAGGCTTAAGGAAATGCAAACATTTAAGCAAAGAATAAATGACACTGCCACCAAGAAAGAGCACACTTAATTACACTTTGGACTTCTCACAGTCAGTGAGGACACCTGTATTTTGTGCTTTATGATCTGATCATTTGAGTTGGGCTAATACAAACAAAAAGACATTGTTGGTTTTGGTTGAGGTAATGAACTGAGATTTCAGATTTCTTGGTCGTTTTCTCCTTTGCCCAAGTTCCCAGATTCTCAAAACTCTAGAATTAGTTTTGGGAGGGATGAGAGAAAAAAATATGTAAATACTCAGGAGGATTAAAATCAGATAGCAGTTGAGATTATAGCCATGGTTTTTGAGTTTAATCGGTTTGAAATTCATGAGCCTGGCCTCTGGCCAGGTGGGCATGGAATGTTTGTGTCGTTGCTGGCCAGGCTGAGGATCCGCCCCCTTCATACACAAATTTTGTCCACCGGGCCTCTAGTTCAGCTATAAAAAGGAATGAAGTACTTATACATACTACAATGTGGATGAGTCTTGAAAATATTGTGCCAAGTGGAAGAAGCCAGACATAGGAGGCCACATATATATGATTCCACTTAGCTATACTAATAAAAGGGTAATATGCTAATTAGCCTGGTGATTTGAACATCTTCCGGACATTTGGCTTCCTTCCAGCAGTTAGGGGATGACGAGGCTGGCAGAGAAACAGTTGGGGGTGGTTAAGCCAGGGAGGGGGCAGTTGGGGGCGGCCAGGCAAGTGGCAGAGGAGTACTTGAGGGGTGTCCAGGCCAGTAGGGGCACAGTTGGGGGGCGACCAGGCCAGCAGGCAGGGGAGCAGTTAGAAGCCAGCGGTCCCAGATTATGAGATCGGGCCTAAACCAGCAGTTGGACATCCCTCAAGGGGTTCCTGATTGGAGAGGGTGCAGGCTGGACTGAGGGAAGCCCCCCGCCCCATGCACAAATTTCATGCACCGGGCCTCTAGTATTAAATATTCTTCAAAGAAGTATTTATTCAAATCATCTCTTCGTGAGGAAAAAAAATTTTTTAAAGGTTGGTGTTTTGGCACCACAAGTTTATAACATAAATAGGCTAAAGAATTTCTTTTGATGAACAATAAAGAGGAAATTTATAATGCAAAGTATTCATAGGTGGAATAGTTACTAAAGTATATAGAGGGTAAAATGAGAAGCAAAACCCTCAAGTCAATTTCAGGAAACTAGGACACGGGCTCAAGATTAAGTGCCTTCCCAGTTGACAGAGTCCTCAAAGATGGTGCTCTAATGAAGAGATCTTGCCTAACCAGTTCTAGGTGTGCACACATCCCTCTAGAAGACAGCAGACCTACATGGCCACTTGTGTTTGCCAGTGGGCTAGTGGGACAATGTCTCCCGTTAGCGGAGCCACCCTTTCTTCAGTCCCCTTGCCATTGATAAATCCAGAAAGCAATGTGGTGGCCCCTTTTAGAACCCTTAGGACCATTAGACAAATGGAAAAGTCATATTCTGGCTTCTATAGGATGTCCTTACCCCCTGAGAAAGCCCAACTCCAAGGTAACGTGGAGACAGGATGGCAGAGAGCGAAGAGGGAGGAGCGGGCCACTTAATTTCTGAAATTCTGATCATCTGACTAATAAGTTCCAAAACTTTCACGAGTTTTGTGTTGGAGTTTTTGTGACTTCCACCTAAAGCCTTCGTCATCGATATGCCTTTGTAAATAGCTTTCCTGGAATCATGAATTTGGACTCTCAAAGCAACCATTCCATGAAGCCTTGCATTGACCGTGCGCACAGCCTCTCAGCACTGCTGTCTCTCCAAGCCCAACTCCAGCGTCCCTGCGACACGGGCTCAGGGCTGGTGATCCCTTTTATGTGACACAGCTCCTCTTTCACAGACTTTTCTTGCAGAATTGTCACATAGTAATGCAATGAGTTAACGTTCTGTAGCCCCCGAGCTACTTTTGAGTGCATCAAGCAAGGAACCCATTTCTTAGTTGCCTCTGCATCCCTAAGACGGTGCCTGGCATATTGTAGGTGCTCAGTAGGGGCTTGGTGAGTGAACAATGATGATCAGTGGCTGGTGTTTACTTCTTTTTCACTGAGTTTCTCTCCTTGCTGATCTGAGTCTCTCCAGCAGTGACCAGGGATGAGGTTTGAATGCATTGCTCCCACTGGGCCTGCCTCAGTGATGGGCCCTTCATTATGGTTCTCTGCCTGGGGCTTCAGAGCCTCCCTCGCCTTGCTCAGCGTCTCAGGATCTTGTAGCATCTGCAGCCTCAACCCAGACAGTCCTGGTTGTGCTGCCGCCTCCCTTTTCCCCTCGGCCCCTCACCTGCCTTTGGCACCTTTGTTTGAGCATAAAAACAAAACAAACCCAAACCTCAAGTAAAAATAGTTCAAGTTTAAATGTTCTTAATTGTTAGTGCTAATAAAGAAGCTAGAGTACACTAATTTGTTATAGAACAGTTACACATCCTGTTTCCATGATAATTTCAATGCTTATTTCTCCATTATCTCATTTTATATGCTTCTCCAATATCTTGTTATCTATATAAACTTTCTTTCTCATGACATTTTAGGTACTAAGCAGTTTTAATAAATTTTAATTTTGAGATCGCTACCTTCTCCATTGGTGACACAAATGTAAA
>JAAGEH010000040.1:24331180-24355775 GCA_011751065.1 Lasiurus cinereus
TTTAATTTTGAGATCGCTACCTTCTCCATTGGTGACACAAATGTAAAGTTAAGTATAGCAGAGATATGCCTGTTAATTTGTTGCTGAACATATACTATTTTAACCATACTATATATTTTTCTAATTTTGTTATTGTGGTAAAATACACATAACATAAAATTAACTGTCTTAACCAATGCCGTTCAGTGATATTAAATACATTGTGCAACCACCCCTAACATCCATCTCCAGAATTTTTCATCTTGCAAGATGGAAACCCGGTCCCCATTAAACAATAACTCCCCTCTCTACCTCTCCCCCAGCTCTGACAACCACTGTTCTACATCCCGTCTCTATGGTTCTGACTCTTCTAAGAACTAATTTAAGAGGAATCATATGGTACACGGTGTGGATGTTTTGTTGGTGTGACTGGCTGATTTCACTTAGCACCTCCTCAAGGCTCATTCATGCTGTAGCATAGCTCAGAACTTCCTTTGACGCTTAATAATGTTGCATTGAATGAATAGGCCACATTTAGCTTATCCACTCATCTGTCCACAGCCCCTTGGACTGCTGCTGCATTTTAGCTCAATTCTTCTGATCAGAAACAGATCTCCTGCCTCCTCATATGCTGCTATTTTATATAGGCTAGGTGTTCAGAAAATAATGAGCATGTTTTTAAAGGAGTATCAGAAACACTACTATATCACCTATAGCACACATTTTAGCAGATGCTGGCTTACTATATAGTTTAGAAGTTTCATTCTATGTACAGGGTCCTCCAGTGCTCAGGAGAGGTGCCTCAAAGCTCCCATGGGGCAGAGAAGTAACTCACACACCACTGCCTAATAAGCCTCATTAGCATTTTTGCCTGTGTTATATGTTGAAATTCTATGCAGATTTTATTTAAATAAAAAATTCCATGGGTGAGGAAAACCTGGAAACCACTTTGAGGACCTTTGCATCGTTACTCATTACAGGCTTGTTTCCAGGATGAATATTGTGGTATTATCTGCTCTCACCAGGCCTGCCTGTGTGATGGACCCTTCATTATAGTCCTTGGCCAGGAGAGGGCTTCACAGCCTCCCTCTACCTTGCTCAGTGTCTCAGAATCATACAGAGTCTGTGGCCTCAACCCAGACACTCATTCTTGAGAGACTTCAGAGATAGCTTGGTTTACCAATAACTTTTCAGATTAAAAATGGTAACCTAGACCTTTTCCTAGGACCTACATTGTGACTCTACTTCTATCTTTCCTTGCTCCAGGACAGGCAGGTGTGAGTGACTGCACCTGAGCTAGCAAGCTGTGAACTCCTGGACAGGCAGGTGTGAGTGACAGCACCTGGGCCAGCAGGCTGTGAACTCCAGGGCAGGCAGGTGTGAGTGATTGCAGCCTGGCCAGGAGGCTATGAACCAAACTTCCCTGGTTTTGTTGCACTTCACAGATACTGTGTTTTCTTATGAACAGAAAGTTTGTGGTAACCTTGTGTTGGCCAAGTCTATCAACACCATTTTTCCAACAGCATTTGCTCATGTCATGTCTCTAGGTCACACTTTGGCAATTCTCACAATATTTCAAACTTTTTCATTATTATTAGTCTACTGTGCGTGAAATTCTTACATAGGTAGGGTCCCTAGGCCTAGCTGGTGATCAGGGCCAATCTGTGGGGTGACCAGCAGGACAATTGGGGTGTCCCCACTACACCTGCCTTGGCTGACCTGGGCCTGCAGGCTGGGGACAACTCCTATGATAAGCATCTTCCCCCTGGTTGTCAGTGGGCATCATAGTGACCGGTCATTCGGCTCTTTGCATATTAGGCCTTTATTATATAGGATTTCTTAAGACCTGTGGCCAGTGATCTCTGATGTTAGTAGGACAAGACCCTGCACCAGAAATAAGGTGATGACTCGCTGAAGGCCAGGTCATGGTTAGCCTTTTTTAGCACTAAAGAACTTTTAATTAAGGTGTGTACATTGTTTTAGACATAATGCTATTGCACACTTAATAGTGGAAATATAACTCTTATTTGCCCTGGGAAACCCAGAATTTTATATGACTTGCTTTATCTCAGAACTTCTGGAACTGAACCCACAAAATCTCCTAAGGGTGCGTGTCACCCTCCCAAACCACGTTTCACTTTCCACAGTTTCACTTAGCCAAGGCCAACTGAGGTATGAGAATATAAATGGGAAATTCCAGAAATAAGCAACTCATCACTTTTAAGCCTCATGCTGTTCTGAGGAGCACGATGACACTCAACCTGTCCTTCTCTGTCCCGCCTGGACATGACTCGTCCCTTTGTCCAGAGTCTCTCCACCTGCTAGCCACTCGGTAGCATCCTGGGTATCAGATCAAGGATCCCATTATGGTGGTGCTTGCGTTCAAGTAAGACTTTTTTTTTAATATATTTTATTGATTTTTACAGAGAGGAAGGGAGAGGGATAGAGAGCTAGAAACATCGATGAGAGAGACATCAATCAGCTGCCTCCTGCACGCCCCCACTGGAGATGTGCCTGCAACCAATGTAATGCCCTTGACCAGAATCGAATCTGGGACCTTTCAGTCTGCAAGCTGACGCTCTATCCACTGAGCCAAACCGGTTTCAGCAAAGTAAGACTTATTATACTTATTGATGCCACAGTCACAAAACTTGTATTAAGTATATTATTTGTTCTACCATATTTATTATTACTTGTGTAATATCTTACTGTGCCTAGTTTATAAATTAAATGTTACCATAGTTATGAATGTATAAGAAAATCATAGCATGTGTGGGGTTTGGTACTCTCCATGGTTTCAGATAGCCATGGGGGTTCTTGGAACATATCCCATGAAGAAGGGGGAGCTACTGCACTTTTAAAACTGCCTTCGGTCTCTGCTCTGCGACAGTTAACTGACTGAAGACACACTAAAGAAGAACTTCATATTTCTTAATAGCATGTGTATCCATTTCTACCAAGACATGGGAAATTCATGAGAATTATATGTTTTACCTTGGATTGTTATGAAAAACCATATTGCTTACACCAGAAACTAAGCAATGGCACAATTTTCTATTTCTTGCACTGATTTAGAAGAACTCTCTGGCACAATGAAGAAATCTAAAATGTTTTATTTAACCAATGCAACCACATTGAATAAATTCTGATTGGGGGAAATTAGTTGCTTGCTAATTAGTGGACAACAATAATATATGTTTGGACAATATATCCAGCAGAATGTCACAGAGCTCTATGCAAAGGTCCATCCAGGTCATGTCCCTCGGCTCACGCTCTCTCGTAAACTCTGGTGGAAGTGACGCCTTTCATGATACACTCCTAGACACACAAAAACATTCTTGGTCAACCACGTCCCTTTGTTATTGTCTCCTTTAGGGTTAGGACAGCTATTTGTTCCTATATATACCTGATGTAATAAGTCAGGGAGATATTTAGACCAAGAAGATACACGTTTGCCCCTTAAGCAGCCTCACAATCTAGATGGTGATGAGGGGTACAAGCAGAGTGCGTGATGCAGCACGGTGTGTGCTCAGGGTCAGGCAGTGCTTCCCGCTGGAGAGCATGCCCAGGCTGAGCCACAGGCACAGAGGCAACAGAATGAATCCCATAATCCCGACGGAATCACTGCTTGTGCCCCAGAAGCAGCACCGATTATCTGTGTGCTGGGGCAGAATGGTGGTTGGAAGCGGCCTTGCAGGAGGATCTGGCAGTGAGAACATACTCACCACCACGAGTTTATCATCCACTCGCTTCCTCTTGATGGTGGTTGACTTCCCATCCCATTTTTGCACCTGCACGAGGGCGCCTCCGTCTAAGGTGATGAGGCTCTGGGTGCGACAGAAAGCAGGTGCGCTTTTACAGGGCGCAGGGAGAGCACACAAACTGCGCCGCCTTGTGTGGCCGCATCCTTGAGATCATTCGAAACTAATTCTGAGCATATGTTGCCGTGAGAAATTAATGTCAACATATGCTATGATCAGAACGTCACACAAACATGCATTTGAAAATGCTGTGAAAGAATATAGATAATAAATCTACGTTGAGATGGTAGTATCCTAAGTAATTTGGAAACTCTTTGTAAATTCCCCTAACATTATGTTACTTAATCCACTTCAAATACTATATACATCAAATGACAAAAATTATGTTAATTGTTTCTTAAAATAATGACAACTTTATAAGAATGAGTGAAAGTCACCAATTAAATATCGAAGGCAACAAAGTTCAGAGGACAGTGGGGAGTGGGGGGGAGGAAGAGTGGTCAGGGGCCTCCGGCCTGTGTAGAGAGGTCTTTCCTCTCAGGGCAGCCGCTGGGCTGCTGGGAGCAGTGCCTGGTCTTTGGAAACCAAACTTTCCCTCCACCCCAACCCCTTACTCCTCACCTTGACTTTTCTGTCGTCTGCAGTGACTTCGTCAAATTCTTGGCCCAGTTTGAAGGAGATCTCTGTGTTTTTAAAGGTACTTTCTGATTTAATGGTGATCACATCCCCATTGACACTGATGGTCATGTTGGGCTTGGCCATGCCGGCCACTTTCCTGGTGGCAAAGCCCACTCCTGCGGGGGGAGACAGAGGAGAGGCAGCACGTTTACAGTGTCCTCGCACATCTTGAAGAAAGAGCTGCAGTGGCTATGAGGTGTGCACGCACGTGAGTGTAGGGGGCGTGTGTGCATGAAGGGGAAACAGTGAATTTCCGGATCACCTCGTTCAAATAGCTGCTGCAGGGAAGTAAAGAGGCGAATCTTTATAGAAACACACAAAGCACAACTGGCTGGAGGTTTGTCCTTTAAATTTCCTCTCTGTTCAGGAGACTGCTGTCCCTTTTCAACCAGAATGCACCTTCGGGAATGTGTGTGTCTTCGGGTCACTGCCCTTAGCCAGCTTCTGGCATTCCCTCAGTTCAAGACACACTGGCCCTACGACCTTGTTTTTGTAAGTAAACATGGCCTCATCCCCTTGGGTGTCCAAAGATAACATCTCAGCATTTGCTGCCAGTCTCTCACATCACTCCACCAGCAGATGAGAATCCGATGAATCCCCCAAAGGCAAACTGTTTCCTCCACTCAGGTCAAGTTAGAAGGGTGATGTGGCCCCACCCATGCAGGCAGGGTTAAAGAGGGCCTCACAGTAACTGTGAAATTTCAACATTCAAGAAGCCACTGTTTCAGTGAGTTTGGTAATCAATGCTTTGCTTGCCAATCACCTAAGTTACTAATTTCTCTTTTTTCTTAAGAGGAATCTACTTTTCTCGCTAAAGGAATGGGATGACAATCTATGTGTGTTGCATTTCTTTAAACACGTGTACATAAGTCTCAGCTCCTGCTTTGACTAGAGGTTGCTCTACAGACACCAAAGGTTAGAAATGGGGACCAGGGAGAGAAATAGCGAACAGAACAGCAGGTGCTGAGGCTCTGATTCAGCTCCCAGCCAGAGATGTGGCCACAGGCGGGAACATGCTAGACTGCTTCTTCATGTCTCTACTCTGTTACGAAACACAACATCAAATACAGGGAGGGAGTCAGCACAGCAGCTGGCTCCAGTCCACGATGGTTCCAGGGAGGCCAGCCTTCCCCCCTTGCCTGCTTCTTCCCTGGTGACTGACCATCAACCAGAGCAGCTATTTTAAGGAAGCATCTTATTGTCTTATCACCAGAATTTTATCATTTTAAATGTAAACAGTAAAAGTGTAAAATGTTTCTAAAAATCAATAGCTAAGTAGCCTCAAATCCTGGCATTTCCATATCAACTTATGGAATAAAAATTAATTGATATTCTGGAAAGTTAGGTCTCACTCATGCTAAAGTCACTATAACCAAGGAAAATAGTGGTTATAGACAAGCAAAAAAATATGCTGTGTGCCTTGGGGGGAGGTTAAATTTGAGGTTTAGGGAATACATTCTAACATCTAATAAAGATACTGTGTGAAAGTCCTTCTCGATTCATCCCTGGGTAGGATTTGATTATGCTCCGGTGGGTGGGGGGCTCTCAAGGTGAGAGAGGCGTTGATTGGCTGCCTCTTGCACACCCATTACTGGGGATCAAGCCCTGCCTCCCTATAACCTTGCTCTGCTCCTCAGTTGCCTGAGGACCTTCACTTAGCATACTGATAACGCTAAGAGAAATCTAAAGACCCAGGAGTCTCCATTACCAAGGAGGAAGGATATTATGTATGTAACATTTTCCTTTCAAATGACAGTGATTCTATGGCATCCCATGGATTTGCAAGTCACAGAAATATTTAAGCCCCTTATGGAACACACTCTCTAAAATTAAGACTTTTAGGGGGAAGTGGCTGGTGGCTGGGTGGAAAAGGTGAAGGGATTAAGCAAAACAAACAAACAAAAATCAACAACCTCTCAGACACAGTATGGGGACTACCAGAGGGACAGAGGGGTGGGGGCAGGTAGAAGAGGATAAAAGGCAAACAAATAATGATGGAAGGAGACTTTACTTAGGGTGATGAACACACAAAACAATATACAGATGATGCATTATAGAATTGTACACCTGAAACCTATATTATATAGTTTTATTAACCAATGTCACCTCAATAAATTCAATAAAAAAAATTGGCTCCCCACAAAAACCCCTCACACATTAATGGATTGACATTAAGACAATAAAGTAATTGGTTAATATAAGTCTACTTTTAAAATTACATAAAGATGAGAAATACAGTGTCAAATGTCATTATTGCATGCTAGGAAATAAATATGATTGTATTTTCAAGTTATTGCTCCTTTTTAATGTTTTTATTGATTTCAGAGAGAGGAAGGGAGAGGGAGAGAGAGTTAGAAACATCAATGATGAGAGAGAATCATTGATTGGCTGCCTCCTGCACACCCCCTACTAGATGTCGAGCCCAAAACCCAGGCATATCCCCTGACTGGGAATCAAACCGGCGACCTCCTGGTGCATGGGTTGATGCTCAACCATTGAGCCACTCCAGTCAGGCTATTGCTCCTTTTTCTATGCAAGAAGGAATGAAAGAAAAGCAGGCGAATAACCAAATAAACCAAAGATGCCCAAGATTATCAATCAAATGAAATCTTGTCAGTTCTGTAGCCCATAAAAATTCCTTTTAGACCCTTTTTAATCGTGGTTCACATGTCATTGTGACTTTGGTCTACAATGTCTCTACAAGCAAATGGTCTCACTTGCTTTTTTGTAGCCTCGATACTGAAAGCAGCATTCCATATCCGACCAGTGCTTCCAGGGTGAAAACAGCCATAAGCCCCTGTTGCCCAGAGAAAAGGGCATGCGTCCAGTCCTCCCGCCACGTGCTTGCTTACCCACTTCTTTCATGTAATCATCGAAGTTTTCACTGGAGACCATTTTCCAGGTACCTACAAAGGCGTCACACATTTTGAGAGCTGCCCAGGACTGTTCTGCCAGGTGAGAAGAAGTTGCTAATCTTGGAACGGTGCTGTGTCTGTCTGAATCCCGGTGTAGCCCTTTTAAAGATGCCCAGAACATGTGATCGGAGGAAGGACCAATTGGGAATGATGCCGGACCATTTCCTTCCCTACCAGACTCTGCATTTTCCCCTCTGAGTCATGTTCCTCACAGAAATTTCTCAACTTTGGTTCTCCCTGGCAAACGGTCACTGGACTGAGAGTACAGATTATTTTTAACTGCTCACAGAATATGTCAAACATGCCTGTTTTGAATGTTTTAATCCTCAATGCATTCATTGTATTTCCCCCTATTATTTTCAGACTCATTTATCCCAGTGGAAAGCACAGCCAGGTAATTATCTCAGGGTGAACTCTGACCCCTTTTTCTGGAGTTTCTATTAAAATTACAATTAAGTGCCTTTTTTATATTTGAGGAACATGAAAATCACCTTGGGGATTTTTAACTCATCAGAAAGGCTCTTTGGAACAGTGCTCTCAGGAACTAGCTGGCAATTAAAACAAAGTAAGTAGTGGCATTTTGAAGGTCCCCAGGTTTCTCATGAATAAAAAAGGAAAAAGTAACCTCAGTGAACCTACTGGGAATCTGGACTGTAGAATTAACTAATAAATAGTAACTTAGCCTCCCTCTTTTATCCCATTTATATGATCCCATATATATTTAATCAATTTCCACAAACTCCTTAAAATATAGGCCCCCATCCAAAATATACTCATCACACTGAGACAATTTTTTCATTTCCTCAATTACATTATAAACTCTAGATTTATCCTGATTTGGCAAGTGTCACTTAAAATGATCAGAAGTGGTCTGGTCAGAAACCATCAAAACCGCCATTCCTTTTTTACAGAGAATCCCCCAGAGATGGCTCTTCTGGAGTAGAAGGTTTCAGTTCTGCCTGCTACCCTGTACTCTCCGCCCGCCACCTGAGACCTTCACATGGCCCTCAGTCGTGTCAGTATCCTGAGGGCTTCCCCACAATGTTTGGGGAGGAGAGTACAGGAGTAATGTTTGATTGTTGCATTGTAGTCAGCACAGAGATCATGTCCGTCCTCTGTGGAGAGCTGCCCAGATTCAAAGACTGTGGGTGATGCACACTCCGATGCCGGCTTGCTATGATCAATCCCTCCGTTCCCCAAGGAACAAGTAAATAAAAACGACCCATCTGAATACAGAGATAACTTTGTTATGCTCTACATTAATAATTGTTTTGTTTTTGTGTTGTTTTGCTTTTAAAACTATTTTTTAGAGAAGTTTGAAGGTTACAATAAAATTAAGAGAAAGGTACAGAAATTTCCCATACAATTACCATCCCTACACACCCGTGTATACCCTCCGCTATCAGCAACATCATTCAGCACAGCACCTTTTCTTTCTTTCTTCCTTCCTTCCTTCCTTCCTTCCTTCCTTCCTTCCTTCCTTCCTTTCTTTTATTTTTTTTTATTGTTTTATTTTTTTAACCAAGGATGAGCCTACATGGAATCATCATAATCAGACAAGGCCCAGAATTTACCTTCGGTCCACTTTTGGTGTACATCCGATGGGTCTGGACAAATGTCGTCACTATAGTGTCATACGGAGTCATGTCACTGCCCTAAACATCCTCTGTGCTCTGCCTCACAGCACTCACCCACCACCATTGCTACTTTTATGTCTCCGGAGTTTGACCTTTTCCAGAATATCATAGAGTTGGAATCGTATTATGTGCAGTCTTTTCAGATTGGCTTCTTTTGCTTATCAATATGCATTTAGGGGTCTTCCATGTCTTTTCAGGCCTGGGTAGCTCATTTATTTTCAGCATTGAGTGATATGCCATTGTCCGTTGGACCAGTTTGTTTACCCATCCACCTGCTGAAGGACACCTTGATTGCTTCCAAGACCTGGCACTTATGAACAAAGCTGCTATAGGCATCGCTGTGCAGGTCGTCATGTGGAAGTGAGCTTTGAACTCCTTTGAATGATACCAGGGAACATGGTGTCTGTACAGTGGGTAAGAGTGTGTTTAGGTTTGAAAGAAACCACCAGACTGTCTGCCAGGGTGGCTGCACCATGTGCATTCCCACCGGCACTGAGGGGAATTGGCACGGCCCTACACTCTCACCAGCATTGGGTGCTGTCAGAGTTCTGCATTTTAACCACCTGACAAGTGTGCAGTGGTGTCTCAGTGTTGTTTTACTCCGCATCTGCCTGTGACACAGGATGTGGAGCATCTTTTCACCTGTGTACTTGCCTTCTGTGTGTCTTCTTTGGTGAGGTGTCTGTTTAGGTCTTTGGCCCATTTTTTAATTGGGTGGTTTGCTGCATTACAGTTGAAGGTTTTAAAATTAAAATATATTTGACAAATAGCATTGTACAACTTTAAGTATACAACATGTTAATTTAATATAGTTATGTATTATAACATGATTGCCTTTGTTGTGATAATTAGTACCACTATCACATTATATAATTATTAGAGGCCCAGTGCATGAAATTCGTGTACAGTGGAGAGTGTCCTCCAGCCTGCTCTCTCTCACAATCCAGCATTGCTGGCTCCTAACCACTTGCCTGCCAGCCTGATCACCCCCTAACCACTCCCCTGCCAGCCTGTTTGATGCCTAACTGCTCACCTGCCAGCCTGTTTGCCTCTAACTTCCCTACCCTGTGGGCCTGATCACCCCCAACTTCCCTCCTCTACTGGCCTAATCATCCCTAATTGCCCTCTCCTGCTGGCCATCTGGTGGTGGCCATCTTGTGTGCATATGGGGGCAGGATCTTGTGACCACATGGGGGCAGTCATCTTGTGTGTTGGAGTGATGGTCAATCTGCATATTACTCTTTTATTAGATAGGATAGAAGCCTGGTGCATGGGTGGGGGCCTGCTGGTTTGCCCTGAATGGGTGTCCTGAATCAGAGTGGGTGTTCCCTTGGGGCGTGGGGTGGCCTGGGTGAGGGGCCCCGTGATAGTTTGCAGGCTGGCCATGCCCTCCAGCAACAAAGCAGAGGCCTTGGTATCTGGGATCTATTTATTTTCTACAGTTGAAACTTTGTAGCCTGGAGCGGAGCCAAGCCTTCTGCTCCCAAAGCCATTGAAACTTTGTTGCCTTAACCTCCACAGACCATGTTTTGGGGAAAGCTTGGTTTCTTCCATTGTCAGGGGCAACCGAGGCCTCTCTCCTGCTCTCTCTGTGGCCATAGCCATCTTGGTTGGGTTAATTTGCATACTAGCTCTGATTGGTTGCTGGATGTGGTTGGTGGTCGTGGCTTGTTAGTCTAGCAGAGGTATGATCAATTTGCATATTACTCTTTTATTAGATAGGATCCTTCCTTGTTGGTGATTAGAACCATTAGGTTCTTAGTCTTTCAGCAAATTGATGATTACAGCACAATATTGTGGCTGTCTATGTTCACCATGCTGTGCACTTGCTACTCTTATTGTTGGGCTATTTAACTGTATATTTTGGATAACAGTCCTTTATGTCTTTTGCAAATATTTTATCTTAGACTAAGAATAATGGTTTACTTTTAGTAACAAATCACTTCAGTCAGATCTTCAAATGATTGTCATATGTGAATATATGTCACATGTATCATAACACTGCAATGTAAGTGCTACAGTGTTTAGAGAGGGACTGTTCAATATTATCATCTGTTCAGTCCTGGATACTTGACATGTGTCTAATGTGACTGAGAAACTGAGTATTTCATTTTCCTTAATTTTAATTAAAATTTAAGAAACAACCCTTTTTAATTTTCTTCTTTTTTAATTTTTAAAAATGTATTCTTATTTTTGATAGTATTTCAGATGTCTTCTTTTCCCATTGACCCCTCCTCTCCACTCCTACCCCCTCCCCAAGCCTTCACCACACTGCTGTCTGTATCCTTAATTCGCTGGCTAGATATTTAAAAACTTTTAAATATCTCTGGGAGAACTTGGGTATGTGAATCAAGTTTTCAACTGTAATGTTATGAAGTCTGAATGCCTATCAAATACTTAAAAAGAAAACTTAGAGTCTAAATTGAGGTGTATTGTTACTATTAAATGCACACTGAGTTTTTAGGACAATAGGAAGTAACAGTAAAATGTCTAATTAAAAATTTTACATGATTATATTTGAAAATGACAACTCTTAGCTATGTTTGGTTAAGTAGAATTATTACTAAAATTAATTTAGCATCTATCTCTTTTGCTTTCTTCATATAGCAACTAGAAAAGTTTTGAAAACATATGTGGCTCACACTGTGCGTCTGTGGACAGCATGTTTTAGGGACCATGATGACATCAGGTGGCTCTGATTATTCATCAGGTGTGTCAGTCATTTTGCTAACCACTGGGTGTTCAGTGATGAGCAAGCCATGCCAGGCACCTGCTTGCTTCCACAGACCTTCCACAGAGCAATAGGAGCAGTAGAAGCCTAGAGCAGTAGTCAGCAAACCATGGCTCATGAGCCACATGCAGCTCTTTGGTCCCTTGAGTGTGGCTCGGCGTTAGAACCACTTCTTCAAAATAGACTTGCCCAGGCCAAAAACCTGCTTCTGCGCATGGACCACAAAGTTTCAATCGCACTGTATGTGCTTGCCCGCACGTGCTATTTTTATGGAAGAGTCATATTCAAGGGGCCAAAGAGCCGCATGTGGCTCACAAGCCACGGTTTGCTGACCACTGACCTAGAGGAAAGGGCCTCGGAACTTAAATAGCAACGAAAGAATCAAGATGTGAGCGGGAGTTGCATCTACATGAAGAAATTTCATGTTATCGGTTGTGTAGAGTCACAGAATGGGCTGTCAGAGTTACATAGTTGAAGGCATGTTAAAGGTAACTCCATTTATGTTTCAAAGGCATGGGCCATACTATGGACACCATTGTATAAAGCTCACCCTGGCAAATAATTTTTACAATTTTTTTTTTTTACAAATAGGGAAGAACATATTTGCCAATGTTCTGTCTGATAAGGGCTTAATCTCCAAAATTTATAGGGAACTCATACAACTTAACAAAAGAAAGATATACAAGCCAATCAAAAAATGGACAAAGGACCTAAATAGACACTTCTCAAAAGTGGACATACAGACAGCCAAGAGACATATGAGAAAATGTTCAAAGTCACTGATCACTAGAGAGATGCAAATTAAAACAGCAATGAGTTATCACCTCATACCTGTCAGAATGACTACCATCAATACATCAGCAAACTATAATGCTGGTGAGTATGTAGAGAAAATGGAACCCTAGTACACTGCTGATGGGAATGCAGACAGATGCAGCCACTGTGGAGAACAGTATGGAGTTTCCTCAAAAAATTAAAAATGGAACTGCCATTTGACCCAGTGATCCCACTTCTAGGAATATATCCTGAGAAACTAGAAATACCAATCAGAAAGGATGTATGCATCCCTATGTTGATAGTAGCACAATTTCCTATAGTTAAGATTTGGAAACACCCTATGTGCCCATCAGCAGATGAGTGAATTAAGAAACTCTGGTACGTCTACACAATGGAATACTATGCTGCTATAAGAAGAAAGTACTCTTACCATTCACAAGAGCATGGATAGACCTGGAGAGCATTATACTAAGTAAAATAAGCCAGTCAGAGAAAGATAAATATCACATGATCTCACTCATTTGTGAAATATAACGAACAACATAAACTGATGAACAAAAACAGATTCAGAGATGCAGAAAAATCAAATAAACTGTCAAACCTCAGAGGGAAGGTAGGGAAGGGTGAGTAGGATTGGGAGTGTAGGGGGAGAGAGATGGTTAGAGATCAACCAAAGAACTTGTATGCATATAAGCATAACCAATGGATACAGACAACAGTGGGGTGAAGGCCTGGGCTGGTGGTGGGGACAGGTTGGGAGAGATCAGTGTGAGGAAAAGGGGACACATATAATACTTACAACAAAAGGAATTTAGAAATGTATTACTAGGTATTTTATGCATTTTGATGCAATTATAAATGTAATTTTTAAAAAATTTGCAAAACTGCTATATCCAAGGCACTGTGCTAAGTAAGGTGAGAGACCATAATAATAAATTGCACTCCAGGAAAAACCACGATGGCAGCATAAGTGAACACCTAAACTGCTACCTTGTACAACAATTTCAAAATTACAACTAAAAGATAAAATGGACATCACCCAGAACCACAGGAAGGCTGGCTGAGTGGAAAGTCTACAACTAGAAGAAAGAGAGGGGCTCATGGAGACTTAGAGGAGCTGCAAAAAAGCTGAGCTACAGAGACACACCCGTGAGCAGGTGCTGAAGTGCCTGGCTGGCTTTCTCTGGCAGGAGGGAGAGAGAGACTCCCAACTTCACTGAACCCCTTCTCCTATGGCACTAAACCCAAGGTCCAGGAAAGACTCATAGGGGGGAGTTTGGACTGTGAAAAGGGAGAAGTGCATGAAAATTTAGGGGAGCCACAAAAGGAGAGAAGTCTGGGGGCACACACACCACTGCTGATTGTGCCACTGGCTTTTTCTAGTGGGTGGGAGACAGCACCACCCAACTGCACCACTTTTAATTGCACTGAACCCCAGTTTTGGGCAAAACACTGGGGACCCAGAATCATATGGGTCCTGGAACGAAGGGGAACTGGAAAGGCAGCGGTCTAGAGGCACCACGTGAATGTGCACAGAGATGGCTCCAGTGATTACCAAGAGACACGTGAAACCCAGGGGCCGCATAGGGTGGGGCTAACTGGAAGGCGAGGTGGTCAGCTAAGCCCTGAGACTCCACCCACTCACACTCAACAGAGAGGCTTTTGCAGTTTTGCAAGTCTTGTATCATGAGGCTGATTCCAATACAGAAGTTCTCCCAGCAGAATGAAAATGTGGAGACAAAGGAACAGATCACAAACAAAAGAAATGGAGGAAAACAAATGAATGGATATAGAGTTTAAAACCACAATTATACAGTTTTTCAAGAATTTCCTAGAAAAGATGGATAAATTTAGCGAGACCCAAGAGGAGATGAAAAAGGAACAACTAGAGATGAAAAAGGACCAACTAAAAATTAAACATACACTGACTGAAATAAAAAATATTATACAGAGACCTAACAGCAGACTGGAAGAAGGCAAGAATCAAGTCAAAAATTTGAAATATAAAGAAGCAGAAAACACTCAACTGGAAAAGCAAGAAGAAAAAAGAATCCAAAAATGTGAAGATAATGTAAGGAGCCTCTGGGACAACTTCAAGCGTACCAACATCAGAGTTATGGGGGTGCCAGAAGAAGAGAGAGAGCAAGATACTGAAAACCTATTTGAATATATAATGACTGAAAACTTCTCCCACCTGGTGAAAGAAATAGACTTACAAGTCCAGAAAAGCTCACAGAACCCCAAACAAAAGGAATCCAAAGAGAACCACACCAAGACACATCATAATTAAAATACTAAGAGCCAAAGACAATGAGAGAATATTAAAAGCAGCAAGAGAAAAACAGTTAGTTACCTACAAAGGAGCACCTGATTTCTCAACAGAAACTATGCAGGCCAGATGGGAGTGGCAAGAAATATTCGAAGTGATGAATGCTGAGAACCTACAACCAAGAGTGCTCTACCCAGCAAAGCTATCATTTAGAATTGAAGGGCAGATAAAGAGCTTCACAGATAATAAAAAGCTAAAGGAGTTCATCAACACCAAACCAGTGTTATATGAAATACTGAAAGGTGCTCTTTAAGAAGAGGAAGAAGGAAAAGGTAAAGATAAAAATTATGAACAACAAATATATATCTATCAACAAGTGAATCTAAAAATTAAGTGAACAGAATAAACTGGTGAATATAATAGAATTAGAGGCATAGAAAGGGAGTGGACTGATAATTCTCAGGAGTAAAGGGGTGAGGGGGGTGCAGGGAGAGCCTGGACAAAAACCATACACTTGTGGATGAGGTCAATGCGGGGGAGGTAAGAAGAGAGAGAGGGGTGAGAGCCAGGTTGAGGGGAGCCATGAAGGGGGAAAAAAAAGAGAAACAAATGTAATAATCTGAACAATAAAGATTTAATTAAAAAATTAAAAATAAATTGCACTTTGATTTGGAATGATTCCGAGAGTCCACTAGTGTTAATTAGTGGGATCCTTCCCTTTCTCTAGGAAGCATGCTTGGTATTTCTTTGGTCTTCTGCAACATTTGGTTCCCTGAACCAGGAAGCTAACCGAATTTGGCTCTTGCCTCCATTCCTCACCAATATTATCAACCTGTTGGGTATAAACACTAACTCAGGAGAAACCAAGATGGCAACATAGGTGAACACCTAAACTGCTGCCTCACACAAAAATTTCAAAATTACAACTAAAAGACAGAATGGACACCATCCAGAACCACAGGAAAGCTGGCTGAGTAAAAATTCTACAACTAAAAGGAAAGAGAGGGGTTCATGGAAACTCAGAGGAGCTGCAAAAAGCTGTGGTACGGAGACACGCTCATGGAGAGGACAGGCAACAGTGGGTCTGGCTGGCTTCCTCCAGCAGGAGGGAGATGGAAAATCCCAACTGCACTGAACCCCACTTCTGACTGCACTGAGCCCCACTTCTGAGCAAAACTTATACAGGGGAGTTGGACTGTTGTGAAAAGTAAGGAGTGCAGGGAAACTTAGGGGAGCCATGAAAGACAGAGGTCTGAGGGTGCATGAGAGTGCACATGAAAGTGCACGCAAAAGTGCACACAGAGCGCTGACAGAGTCTCCCAACAGCACTGAAATCCAGGTCCGAGGGCAATGAACTCCTGTTTCAGGTGAGACCCTGGGGAGCCAGACTCATACGGGTACCTGGAGTGCACAGAAACTCAGGGGAGCCGGAAAGGCAGAGGTCTGGAGGCTCATGCATGTGAAAGGCTGAGGTCTGGAGGCACGTGCATGTATGCACATGTGTGTGCCTCCAGACCTCAGCCTTTCATGCATGTGATTACCCAGAGGCACAGAGACCCAGGAACTGCTGTGTAGGGCAGGAATGATGGGAGGCCAAGGCTGTCTGTTGAACCATGAGACTCAACCACATCCATGCCCAGCAAAGAGGCTATTGCAATCTTGCAAGTCTTAAGGCAGAGTCCAGCACAGAAGTTCTCCAAGCACAGACACAGCTGATTCTCACAACTAATTAGCTTGGAGGTCAATTCCTCCCAGTGATACCAACAACAATCAAGAATTAATTACAACAAGACTGTACACACAGTCACAAAGGGGTGCACCATGAGTGTCCACCTCAGGTAACTGGGGAGGCAGAGCTACTAGGCCATATAGGACACCTAGCACACAAAGCTACTCTACCAACTCAGGGAAGCAATGAAATATGTGGAGACAAAAGAACAGATCACAAATGAAAGAAATGGAGGAAAACAAATGACTGACTATAGAGTTCAAAACCATGGTTATAAGGTTTTTAAGAATTTCCTAGAAAAAAAAATGGATAAATTTAGCGAGACCCAAGAGGAGATGAAAAAGGACCAACTAAAAATTAAACATACACGGACTGAAATTAAAAAAATATTATACAGAGACCTAACAGCAGACTAGAGGAACGCAAGAATCAAGTCAAAGATTTGAAATACAAAGAAGCAAAATACACTCCACTGGAAAAGAAAAAAGAATAAAAAAATGTGAAGATAGTGTAAGGAGCCTCTGGGACAACTTCAAGCATACCAACATCAGAATTATGGGGGTGTCAAAAGAAGAGAGAGAACAAGATACTGAAAACCTGTTTGAAGAAATAATAACTGAAAACTTCTCCTACCTGGTAAAAGAAATAGACTTACAAGTGCAGGAAGTTCACAGAACCCCGAACAAAAGGAATCCAAAGAGGACCACACCAAGACACATCATAATTAAAATACCAAGAGCAAAATACAAAGAGAGAATATTAAAAGCAGCCAAAGAAAAACAGTTAATTACCTACAAGGGAGTACCCATAGGATTGTCAGCTGATTTCTCAACAGAAACTGTGCAGGCCAGACGGGAGTCGCAAGAAATATTCGAAGTGATGAATAGCAAGAACCTACAACCAAGATTACTCTACCCAGCAAAGCTATCATTCAGAATTGAAGGTCAGATAAAGAGCTTCACAGATAAGAAAAAGCTAAAGGAGTTCATCAATACCAAACCAGTATTATATGAAATGCTGAAAGGTACTCTTTAAGAGGAAGAAGAAGAAAACGGTAAAGGTACAGGAGCAGAGCTTATATCACAATATGAATATGCACAATGGGGAACAACACTAGAAATACAAGGGTTGTTGCGGACAAGCAAGGTTTGAAGTGCATGAAGCCAGAATCTCTGGAAATTATTCCAAATATTCAATGTATAAAATTATAGGTGGATAATTTAATTCTCATTAATACCTAGTCAAAACTATGAATATTTAAATAATTTTGATTAATTATGTTGGAGAAAGATCAAATTATTTTCTTTTTCTGTTGATAAGAGTTGTATCACAAATATATTACTATAATAAGAAGCAATTGAAGCATATGCAGCCATATATATTGAGGATCTTATGCTGGCTGGAAAATCTAAAAATAAAAAGTAATTTTATTTTATTATTTTTTAAATTTAATAAATTCTTATTGTTCAGATTAAAAAATAATAATAAATTGCATATGTCTCATAGTACCATGGGTTTTACATATTTTCATTACCAGTGCATACCTATCTAGTCTAAAGAGAACCTGTTCACAGTGGACTGGATTATTTTATCAATTCAGATGGCAATCATACATCTGCTGTGCTAAAAGAACACATATATACTGAGTAGCCAGATTATTATGATCTCTGAATGCATGGTGTATATCCTATATAATAAAAGGCTAATATGCAAATTGTCCATTCGATCAGGAGAGTGACCAGCAGCCAGGCCAGTCAACCACACATGTCCCTTCCCCCTGGCCAGGCTGGCTGTACCTCACCCATGC
Source organism: Lasiurus cinereus (assembly GCA_011751065.1). Taxonomy (NCBI): domain Eukaryota; kingdom Metazoa; phylum Chordata; class Mammalia; order Chiroptera; family Vespertilionidae; genus Lasiurus; species Lasiurus cinereus. Next base: position 24,349,464 of record JAAGEH010000040.1, read on the forward strand.
ACGAATTCATGCACCAGACCTCTAATATGTATACACACATACACACACTGAGTAGCCAGATTATTATGTGTTCAGAGATCACAATTATCTAGCCACTCAGTGTATAGACATTATCAAATTAAGCATTCATCACAATATTCCCAATGTAAAAAGCAGAGGAATTAAACATTTTTAAATGGACTATCTCAACACAGTTTTGGTAATCCTCAAGGATATCTTTCCATTAGCTTTTTTTAATTTAATAAATCTTTATTGTTCAAATTATAAAATAAATAAATAAATTGCACCCAATTCCTGTTTTTCCTTTTTGATCCAAGTTCTAGTCTATTATCATCCTGAAGCCAAAGTAAAATACAAAGCATTTGTTTTATTTTGACAGACATCTTAATATGGACGTGTTTTTTGCACATGAAGCACTAATTGCTCTCCTAATTTTTCACACTTTTAGCACCTTTTATTAGCCTTTAATATGTAAGAGATAGGCTATATCTTCATCTTAATCTCCCCTTTTCCCTGACCTCACTTTTCCATCCTGAACTTTATCCTATCCATGACTTAAAGGGACCAGCTCCTTATTCATTCCCCAAATATTTGCCAGCTTAAGGCATTGGTGAATTTTAGATCAACAAGTGTGGCAGAAATCTGTGTTGGACAGATAGATAGGCATTAGGGAAGGGGGTTGTAGTGCATACAAATTCTCTTACAAAGCAAAATTTAAGAGATAGCGAGGGACTGAGCAAAGGGAAAGGCAGTGAGTGATGGGCAAGCAGGGTCAGAAATTAAGAAATTATGTAGGGCCCGATTCAATACCCAGTCAGGGCGGGCACATGCCTACCTTTCGGGCTCTATCCTCAGTGTGGGGCATATAGGAGGCAGCCAATCAATTATTTGCTCTCATCATGTTTCTCTCTCTCTTTCTCCCTTCTTCTCTGAAATCAATAAAAAAGTATATATATTTAAATGATGGAGGGCCCTGACCAGGTAGCTCAATTGGTTGGAGCATTGTCCTGTGCACCAAAAGAAAAAAAAAGTTGTGGGTTCAATTCCCAGTCAGGATCCATACCTGGGTTGTGGGTTTAATTCCCTGTTGAGTTGCATAGGCAACTGATCAATGTTTTGCTCTGACATTAATATTTCTCTTTCTCACTTCCTTCTTCCTTAGGTGAGGATTTTAAAAAGAAGGAAATAAATGATATAGGAAGGGTATAGCGAATGGCTTTCTTTGGAGGAGACTGGCCCCATAAATATCTCCCCGCACCTCCCACAGGGGTGACTATGCTTTGTTCATGAACACTCCCACGCAGCATGAACATGCAGCCTCTTTCCCCAGAGCTGTGGGCAGGGGTCTCAGTGACTCCCTTGATTTCTTCAGGAACACATAGCCTGGGGACATGGCCCCAAACCCTCAGAGCTGACCAGGACCAGGAACACCCTGGCCCAGGCCAGCTGCCTGCACTTTGCTCCACTGTGGAGAGCATCCATGGAATGCGTCCCCCTGACCTCTGCCTGTGTTTATTTCTTTTGTAGGAAATGAGGGTATTTTTCTAACAATTTTTAAACTGAAGCGGAAACGTACCCAATTGCTGGATAATAAGAGCAAAGCTAATGAGAGGAAGTGTTTTCACAGTATGTGTGGTGGGGTACGTTGCGGCTCAGGCCAAGGCTCCCCTTTTCTTGAAACAAAGCTTCTAACCATCATGCATTACTGTTACCAACTAATGAAATGCTGGTGAGAAGGTTAGACATTTTATTTGGTTCTCTCGCCCACACCATCCTGGGGACATGACTGTGAGGATTATTTTCCATCTCTTATCCTCCCTTAAAGGTGCCTGTGTGCATTGGTGTCCCATTCGTTGGACATATGTCCACAGTGACCATTGACTCTTTGCCCTCAGAATGGTGATGGTTGTAGAAAGAGTGAGGGGCAGGCAGGCTGTGCCAGGTGAGAAGTGGTGGCTAATGACAGGCCTGGCCATGGTTTCCAGCGTGTGACTTCTTCATGTGCCCATTTGCCCATTGAATGGGTCTGTGTCCTCAGCATAGCACATGCAAGTGGGAACCAGCAAAGCAACTGGCGGGCCACTTCCCAAATGCAGCGGGTGCCCTCCTTCTCCTCTAGGTAAGAGGAGCCTCCTTATAAAGAACTGACTGCAGCAAGAAATTAACTAAAGAAACCAGGAGGAATGTACAACCGAACCAGTTGTGATGGCAGAAGACATCACCAAAAACAATGTCCAGGGACAGGCAAAAGCACACACACACACACACACACACACACACACACACTCACATTTGCACATATGTACATGCACACATACACATGGACACACATACACACATGTGCTATTACATACACATACATGCATGCACACACATACATGCTCCAAGTTTGTTCTTTGCTTTGTGTTCATTGAATGTGAAGTTATTCCTTCTCTAGTACCTGCTATAAGCCCTTTGGGAGTAGGCACCATCACTTGGAGAGCCCAAACCTAGCATTCTGTACGAGATGGGAGTTCTGTAGAGTGCAGTGCTGAATTAGGAGGAAATCAACCAGGTTGATTTAGAGCATATTAAGGTATAAAGAACAAGTAACATCTTACTATTACTGGAAGTATTTGCATTTTATTAACAGATCCTGATTAACTTCCACAAAAATTTGTGACAGAACCAAGAAAAGACTTCAGGGGCGGGGCACACCATTGTGCAGACCGGCCTGGCCGAGGCTGGGGTCTCTGGAATCTGCCCCTTGGGCCATGAGATCTCTTTTCAATCCACAAGGAAAGAGCACCCCCATCTTCCCCAAACATGGCTCATCACCTCGCTTTTACCCATCCAGCACACTTACAATTTACATGCTGCACACAGATTGTGGAATTTAAATTACATTGGAAGAACTGAGTGCAAAGATTTCAGGCCTGTTGTCACCCAGTGTCTCTTGGGTGAAGTCTGTGCTTCAAGCTCGGGCACCGCCCTGAGCAGCACACACAGGAGGCCCATGAGGACCCAGAGCTGCCCCCAAGCAGGCACCATGCAGCCGGGCTGTTTCTGGCAGACAGCAGGCATGGCTCCTGGTTCTGTGTGAACACCTAAGAAACAATGCTTAAAAGAGAGAAGAGGGAAAATGAGGTTAGGGAGAAAGGGGAGTAGAAAAAGACGGAGAAAAGGCGAGAAGGAACAACGGAGGAGGGGAGAGGAGAGCGCTTAGGATGGTTGGGCTTGGAGACTAATGCGAGCTGTGGCCACAGTGAAGACACCAGACAGCAGTGGCTGCCACATGGCCGTGATCAATGCTGATCAGGAGACAGCACAGACAGCCCACCTCAGAAGGACTTTGATGATGAGGAAATACGGCGTATTCATTCTGGGAGGCACTTGTGCATGGGACCTCAGCCCTCCACCCCCTCCAATCACTCCTCCCCCTCCCCCACCTTCCCTGCCCCTGAACCCCTTCCCCACCCCCTCCCACCATGAACTCTGATCCAGTGAAAAGCACAATGTCAGGCTTCTGTGAACTGTGTTTGCCATCTGGGTGTTAACTTCCCTCTTGACGAAAATCCTCTCTCACTGGGTGAAATGTGCATTCCAGCGCGAAGGGCCTGCCAAGACTCTCCCATCTAGATGTGACTACCCCGTCACAAGATTCTTGAAATGATTTTATACTGAGAAGATATCATCATTCCTTATTGTTTGGTTATTATTTTAAAATTTTTATTCAGCAAACACCAACATACTTGTGACATTTTCATGATGAGCTTCTAAAATGTTGGTGCTCTGCAGCTAAGATGCTGAAATTCTGTTCCCACTATTCACTAGCATGTGGCCTGGGCAAGCTAACTGATCTCCATGGCACTCAGCTCTCCCTGTAAAACTGGAAAGCTATATTTGATGGTATTGTTTAAATTAGCAATCTTCAATGCTGAGTATTGTTGCATGTTCTTAGCATTTAATTAACTCAACTTGTAGTAGCTAGTAGTAGCAGTAATAGTAGTAATCTATCTATGTATAAAGAGATAATATGCAAATTGTCTGGGACTCCATAATGTCACGACCACTCAGGAGAAGGCTGCCCGCACAGGCCCGAGAAGGGTGGGGCAGACCGTGTGAGAGGTGAGGCAAGCCACAGATGTCGCAGCAGCTTGAGCAGGCCTAGAGCAGAGCAGTTGTGCCTCTGTGTATGAGCTACATAGAAAACATTTTTTCTGACCGCTCATGGCTAAGCTCTCAGTAAGCCACTCGGAGTGTTCTTGGTAACTTGGGTAAACTGTCCACAGTATAATGAGAAGGTATTAACATAGTATCATCTCTTAAGAAAAAAAAATCATTCTAATGTCATGATGTCAAAAATTTCAAGAAAACTCATTTTAAATTTCATGAATTTCTATGGTCTCAAGACTAAACTTTCACTTCACATTCATTGAGTGTTAAAAATTAAAGACCACCGAGAAAGCGAGACTGTTCCATGTGAGAAAACATTCTCCCTCTTTCTGGCACAGTGCTCACCCCCAAATATGTGGCTGATCTTCGAAGAGTAGGTGGTGGTTGTTGTTGTTATTAGAGGCCCGGTGCACACAATTTGTGCACTGGTGGGGGAATCCCTCAGCCCAGCCTGTCCCCTCTCACAGTCCAGAAGCCCTCAGGGCATATTCTACTGACAGCTTAGGACCCCTCTCTGTGGGGAACGGGCCTAAACTATAGTCTGGCCTCTCTCTGTGGGAGGCGACTGGGATGATCAGGGGAAGGCGTCACTCCCATTACCCTGCTGCTGCTGCTGCCACTGCCAGCTGCCACAGCCACCAAAGTGTTTTTATCAACATGGACTCCAGTCCCTTTACCATGAAAAAATGACAACTTTCTTTAGGTATTTTCAATATGTGGTATTTCATAGGATATGACCTACCTTCCTTCCTTCCTTCTTTCCTTCCTTCCCCTCTCTCTCTCTCCCTCTCTCTCTCTCTCTCTCTCTCTCTCTCTCTCTCTCTCTTTCTTTCTCACTTGAGGATATTTTTCCATTGATTTTTAGAGAGCAAGGAAGAGAGAGGGAGAGACAGAGAGAAACATCAATGTGAGAAGGACCAATTCAATTGGTTGCTTCCTGCATTAGCCCTGACCTGAGCCCTGGCCAGAGAGGAGCCTGCAACCTAGGTACATGCCCTAGATCAGAATGAACCCTGGACCCTATGGTCAGCAGGCCAAGGCTCTATCCACTGAGCCAAACCAGCTAGGGCAGGATAGCCCCTCCAGCAGTGGACCTTCGTTTTTTCTTTCAGGAGTGAGGTAGAAAAACGCTAGATTACCTTCTTGGTAACTTGGGTAATACAAGAATCAACCAATGACTACATAAATAAGTGGAACAACAAGTCAATGGAACAACAAATCAATTCTCTCTCTTTCTCTCTCTTTTCTCTTTCTCTCATCAATAAAAAAATTGTTAAATTGTATTTTTCTGTGATAAAAAGACTTATTATGACTCTAATTGTCTTAGAATGCTTATTCTCTTTAGTCTGTAAGTAGTAGAGTGCCTTACCTCCATTAGAGACCATGTTCTGTGATCAGGTTCATCAGTCAGGGAATCCTGTATCCTAATAACATTAAGTGCAAACCTGCAAGGGTATGTGAGAACAGGAGAGGTACCTTCAATAGCATAGGACTTTCTTTAATGTGGAAAGAGACATAGAGAAAAGCTTGCATAAAATGTGATGTAAAATTCAGGAAACTGGATCAAGTTTCCTAAAGTAAAGATTTCTGTCCCTGAGGGTACACCCCTGAGATGCTGGTGAGCACCCGTGCTGCACAGGGCAAGCATCCACCAAGAAGACCTGTTTTCCTACACACAGACACCATTGTTCCTCAGGGCATATTGAGGAGCACAGAAGCTGAAAATGCCTTAGAACTCCTCTACTCAGAATGGCTACTCCTCTACTCTGTGTCAGAGAGTGGTACTTGGGAAACTCCAGGTGGAACAGTCCACCTCAGACAGATAGTCGTCCCTTGGCCATCTAAGCGGACTGACCATCATGGATGTCTGTGAAGAACCAGAAATTCTTTTAACGGAGTTGACTTTTTTCCAGAGATTTTCTTTATCTCCTTTCTTCCCTGTTTTCCTCAGGAGAAATTATTGAACGCTTTGGTAAAAAACAAACAAACAAACAAAAACCCAGCAGCTGTGAAGGCTGTAAATTTATTTATGCCTTGAACCCAGCACTTATTCCATCACTGAGGTTCCTAGTTTAACACGTGTGTTCTCGCCCTGAGATAGCCCTTGGCGGAATTTTCTTAATTATTTCTTAAATTCTCAAAGAAAAGAGTTCTGGC
>JAAGEH010000040.1:24355785-24471818 GCA_011751065.1 Lasiurus cinereus
GAATTTTCTTAATTATTTCTTAAATTCTCAAAGAAAAGAGTTCTGGCTTAGGGGAAAACATCTATTGTAAAATACTTATTTTCCCTTTGTGTTTCGCCATGCTGTGTGTGAGGTTCATAAAATGTGTGTGTGGTTTTTGTGTGTTTTTCCTGGTTTGGCCAAAGGAAGAAGTCAGCCTCCTTTCGGCAATATGAGCCGGCAAGGGCAGGCGCCCGAGCGGTCCCAGAGAGGCCTGCGCACATTTCCCTTCACCCGAGTTTCTCCAGGGCCTCAATTCCCAGTCGTCCTAAAACTTGGAAGCAGCCACTTCAGCGCTTGCCCTTTCCCCTAGTTATCTTGCCAAATTCTGTAAATGTCACCCTTACTTCTTCCAAATCATGCCCCGTGCCATTGTCCTCACTCCCGCCTAAGTGGCTCTCCGAGTCCTTTGACACACTTTGAGCTCCTCGGGATGCAGGACACGGACTATTTTAAATCAAACCAAGGAAAGTCTCACTTCCCACTTCCATGCTTTTTATTCTGGTCCATGCATTGTCTTTTTTCAAAAATAGCAGTCTCTCCGAAACTCACAGAGCAGTAGTACAGAGGGCAACACAGCTCTCAGAGCTGCAAAAACATGTTACATAAAACCTTCGCGGATGGATCTTCTTAAAAGTACATCATTCCTGTTAACTGTTGGAGACCTATCCAATGGCATAGCTTGGAAATGCAGATGAAAACATCTTAAGTGTTAGAAGAAGGCATAGTACATGTTACATGTACTATGTAGGCTCTTCGATGTCTTTACATTAATATAATAAAAACATTTATATTTTTGCTTGCTGTTAAAGAAGCATTTTTTAAGAGGATTTTAAAATCTCCTCGTGCCTTTTTTTTCTCTCCATAAATAGAAATACTGTCCAGAAAAACACTTTGTGGGTCACTTGGTAATTGACAACAGCCACAACTTAGTAATTCGCAATCTTCTGAAGAGTTGGCATCTTTATTCATTTATATCAATACATCGATGATTTGCTCATTCAACAAATACATGCTCCCTGCATGCAAAGTTCCTAACATCAAGTCAGTCCCACACGCAATCGCTCTTTTTACAGGTGTTAAACGATCAGGTGAGATAATTCTCATGAAGCAGTGGTAGTTAGAATTTCTGCTAATAGAACTTCTGCTTTTACTAATGTTAATGATAATAACATTGAAACATGGTTGTAGTCTCAGGAAGACCAGGCTTCACAGTCAGGAATGTAGTAGCCAGGGCCAAGGGTGGGGTGGGGCAGGTGTGCACAAGATTCAGAGGCCTCCAGCTCTGCCTGGAAGGTCACAGAAGCCCTCATGCATCATCTTTCAGTCACAGGTTGGCTGTTCAGGGTCCAGGTCCAGAGACAGTCATGGGAAAGATAAGGCTGGCAGACCACGTGACTCAGGGGGAAGGCCCAGCAGGGATGAATGAAGGGCCCATGAAAACCCCCACACACTGCTTCAGAAGACGTGTAGGGATAGGTTAAGAAGAGATTCTAAGCTGTAGAACAAGCATGTCAAACTCATGGTCTGCGGGCTGCATGCGGCCCACAATGAATATTTTGTGAGCCAACCAATATAACAGTATGTAAGAAACATTTTAATAAAAATTTCATAACTTAATTTTTATAACATCTTATTATACATAATTATTAATACGAACTACAAGGTTCACTAATAACTGATTGCTATAATCGTGCTGCATTCATTTTCCTTATGCGCCTGATGTGAATGCACACCACTTCTCTCCACTAATACCAGCAGCGAATATTTAATTATGGCCACATCATTGGACTGACTTGTTTGGTGTACACAACAGGAAATACTTTACTTTCAGAGAACAAGAAAAATAGATTTATTTGCATTATGCTTATTAATTTGTGCAGTTATTCAGTGTCTGGTAAGTTAATGTTCAAAAAATACTAATTTTTATTAAAATGTTTATTATTTTGCTGAAACTGGTTTGGCTCAGTGGATAGAGCGTTGGCCTATGGACTGAAAGGTCCTGGGTTTGATTCTGGTCAAGGGCATGTACCTTGGTTGTAGGCACATCCCCAGTAGGGGTTGTGCAGGAGGCAGCTGATCAATGTTTCTAACTCTCTATCCCTCTCTTTTCCTCTCTATAAAAAATCAATAAAATATATTTAAAAAATAAAATGTCCTATTATTTTATGTGAATGACCACACATTTATTGCAGCCCTTTTTATTCAGCATGTCTCTATGAAAATAAATCTACATTTCTATGAAAATTGAAGTGTTTGTTTTTATTTAGGGTCACATACACTTAAACTTTGTTTATTTGGCCTTATTAGTCTTAGAGTTTGACATGCTTGCTGTAGAGATCTGAAGGTGACAAAGCCTGGAGAAGCACGATTTGCCTTTTATGAAAGCCATGCCAGCACATGCTAGAAGCTGGAGCTGAAACCATGCTGGGGAAAGGCAGGCAGGTGAGCCGGGGAGACCCCACAGGCCAGGCCAGCGAGGAACTGCTGAAATAACTGAAGGGCAGGAGCATGTGTCCGGCTCTGCTCTGAACCACTGGAACTGTCCTCAGTCTCCAGTGCTGAGGGACAGGAATCATGATCCCGACGGGCATGCGTTCATCTCTGCCTACAGCGCTGGTCTCGTGCAGGTGCAGGGCAAGGGGGGTGGGTCTGCAAGAGCTTTGGAACTAAACCCGGACAGGCCTCTGCTGAGCCTCAAATGGGCCACATTCTCTACCTCCTCTGTTCTTTTTTGCTAACCCCTGACTGGAACAGTGGTCCTCAAGGGAGGCACACTGACGGCCTGCTTCACAGGCACCTGGGCAGCTGGGTAACATTCCAATCTGCAGGCCCCACCGGACAGCGGAGTCCCCTGGAGACAGACATCAAACCTGTAAGAGACCCTGCAAAGGCCACTAGACAAGTGGGTCTTAAACTCAACCCTCATGTCACTGGCTTGAAGACCTTTCCTAAAATAGCCTTTGAAGCCCCATCCCTCCAGAGAGCTAAAGGTCCGGGCCAGTGGGAAGTCTCCCTGGGCTGGACATAATCAGATTGGGGAACTATTGCCTATCCGTCTTCCTGGTAAATTACCTTCTGCTGCTGGAATAAATGAAATAGGTACAAACCTTTGCTGGTGCAAGGATAAAGGGTGGGCTGAGTGGCCATTTTGTTGAACTGAATTACTGTGGAAAGATTTTGAAGAACAAAGAGGCCAAAGTAAAAGAGGACATTCCTTCTCCCACCTTGCTGCTGAGGAGAGGGGCCCTGCGGAAGCCTGGGGCAGAGGGAGGGCCACAGCACTTGTCTCTGACGCATCCTAGATGTGCAGTTGGCAGCAGACACCTGACATGGGACAAAGAATTACTTTGCTCTAATTATTGGCATCAGAGCCCAGGCCCACTCCTCTCTCATTTGCCTGAGGATCAAGGGGAACTCCCTTCAACCACACAATGCCGGTGCTTCCAGTTCCGAAATCCAGGATCTCATGTGTCCACTTGCTCATCAACCAGATTGCATGAGGTTTATTGGGCCTGAAAAAATCTAATCCAACAATGGGCTTGCTTCGGTGGCAGCAGAACTGAGGTGGGAAGAACTGTGGATGAATTAAATAATAAACAACAGTTATAAATTCCAAAAACAATGAAAAACTGGATTCCTGGATCTTTCTTATCCACCATATCAGAATGCAGGTCTATTAACTGTGGTAGAAATAGTCCATGTGAAACAAATGAGACTGAGAAGTTGAGGGGGAGACAGTTCTCAGAACCAGAACACTCTGCCGTCAGTCATCACTACCCATGGATCTGGTCCCACTAACTTCCTCCTGGTTCAATGAATTGCCCCTGGGGTTGCCTATGAAAATTCATTGCACTGTAAGAAACTCTGTTGAAGACATTGGAGGAAGAACTTACTGGTGTCTAAATGGTAAATGATGCTTTTGGAAAACTTTTCAAGGGAGTGAGTAATGGTGATAGCTCCAAGGTTGCACTTTAACTTACAGGTAGGTTGAACAAGTAGGCAGGCTTCTAGCAAGAGGCATCTTAAGAACTTGCAAGTATAAAAGAGGGTGCACTTCTGCCTAAGGTAGAATGGGAGCCTTCCCATCATTCCTATTGTTCTAACGTTCTGTGAGAAGAACAATCTAAGGACATGTGGGCACCACTCTATGTCTGGGGAGGTCAGGAGGAGGTTCATTTTGAAGCACAGGCCTGCCTGTAACAGATTGCTCACCCATTTGACCTGGAAATTCCAGAAAACTCTTCAAAAGAAATATCCAACTGCAATCTAGAACTATTTAGTCCACAAATATTAGGGAAGAACCATTCCATTCTCAGAGCCAAAAAAGACTTGCTGAGAAGGTGGCACTCGAACTGATCCAGGTTTTTCAGACAGAGGAGGTGGGTAGGGTACTTTAGGGGGTGTGAATAGGCATAGGCATGTGGTGATTATTTTTTTGAAAATAAAATAAAAAGCTCATTTTCATGCCCGAAGCGTGTGGGAGGGTGGAGATGAGTGTATAAGTGTGTGCAGGGCAGGCACCTGAGTGGGGGTGGGTCTAGAGTGCCAGGTCAGGAGAAGGCCTTTGCCAGGAAACTCATCAAGTCTTTCCAGTAGGGGTGGTGATTGCAAAATCAGATTCAAGTGTTCCTGAGGTCATGCCAGCCGCTGAGTGGCTTCGTTTGGTGAGTGACTGGCCCTGTGACTAGGAGATCAATTAGAAAGCCAATGCATTTAATGCTCATTAAAGAGAATGAAGAGAGGGTGAATTAGGATGGATAAGGGGCGCCAGGAGTTAACCCTGTTGGACAGGAACACACAGGGGGGGCCAAGTAATCTGTATACCGGTGTTTTCCTGCCTCATTCTCCATCCTACTAAATCAGTTACTGCCATTGGCTTTTTTTCAAAGATTCGTGTCCTCTTCCCTCTGCTCCCCTGCCGAGTGTCTTGCTGCCCGGCACCACTGCAGAGATGGGCGCTGGGCAGCATTGTTTGTGAACCATTTACCACAGGATTCTTCCTGCTTTGAATCCAGCTTTGAATGTGGCTGCCTAGCTCTCTGCCCAGGACTTAGGGCGTGCACCAAGTACAATCAAACATACGTGCTCCCTGCCCAGCACCACCTGCCGCCTCCCCGAGGAGACACACTAGGAAAGGTGGGAACTTCAAAGGGGCTTTCCTTTCCCAAAAGAACCTGGTCCCAGATGAGACAAGTCAGCAACGCAGACCCCACTGTGGCCTTTTAAAAACCTTCCCACCAAGTAGCCTTCCCAAGAAGAAGACACACAATCCCCAAACGTCTTCTGCCTACAAAGAAAGAGAAACAAGAGGGAGCTGAATGGTTATAGTTCCCCATCCCTCTCCTCCCTCCCTCGCCCTCCTGTTAATTGTCCCAGGTCAACCTCGGGGGAGGGGACAGCAAGGCACTGCTTCGGTGTCCCCACTCTCTGAGTAATGTCAGGAATCAAATGATGTTGGGGAAGAGGATGTTTTCCTTTTGGGGGGACGGGGCTGAGGACGCTACTTCCTGTAACTGCTACCACGGCTTACCTGTCTTAGATGAGTATCATTTGCTCCTACCTATGATGGGTTTAATCAAATCCTCATTGTAGTTATTTTTTAACTTCGAGTTGGTCTTCGTAATTTTAGAGAAGTGTAACATATTCAGAGGGCGTCTTACTGGCCAGGACACAGATGATCACCTGAGATAGAGGTTAAAACACTGCACCAGTCCGGGGGAGCATCAGGGCAGCCAAGACTCCCACTGGGCTGGTCAGTATTCTGCGCTCTGCAAGGTGCCAGCTCTTCCAGGGGGCACTTCTGGGCCTGGAGCCAGCTATGTGCAGATCTTTCCAGATTCCTGGGCAGTGACGGTAGGCCTCTTTCTGCCTGTAATGGAATTTTTGAAAACTAGGAAAAAGAATAAAAATAGCTGGTGCTGAGATAAACCAAGTATTTGTCCACCTATCCAGAGTTGATGAAATCTTATCAGGACTAGTGGATAAGACGAGAAATGGTACAGGATGTTCCCTGATTGCCTCGTATATCAAACCACTTTCTTCCAAATGGGGCTCCCAAATTTGGGGATCATCTGAGCATCTTGCAAAGAAAAAAACAAAAACATTTCAGGCCTCACCCCCACTTGCCAAGTCAGACTCCTAGAGTGGTTCTCAACCTTTCTAATGCCACCACCCTTTAATACAGTTCCTCATGTTGGGGTGACCCCCCAACCATACAATTATTATTATTTTTTAATTAAATCTTTATTATTCAGATTATTACATTTGTTTCTCTTTTTTCCCCTCCATAGCACCCCTCCACCCAGCTCCCACCCTTCCCTCTGCCCTTACCTCCCTCCCATTGATCTCATCCATAGGTGTATGATTTTTGTCCAGTCTCTCCCTGTACACCCCTCACCACTTTCCCCCTGAGAATTATCAGTCCACTCCCTTTCTGTGCTCCTGATTTTATTATATTTACCAGTTTATTCTGTTGATCAAATTTTTAATTCACTTAATTTTTAGATTCACTTGTTGATAGATATGTATTTGTTGTTCATAATTTTTTGGCTTTTACCTTTTTCTTCTTCCTCTTCTAAAAGAGTACCTTTCAGCATTTTATATAATACTGGTTTGGAGTTGATGAACTCCTTTAGCTTTTTCTTCTCTGTGAAGCTCTTTATCTGCCCTTCAATTCTGAATGATAGCTTTGCTGGATAGATTATTCTTGGTTGTAGGTTCTTGCTATTCATCACGTTGAATATTTCTTGCCACTCCCGCCTGGCCTGCATCATCTCTGTTGAGAAATCAGCTGACAGTCATATGGGTGCTCCCTTGTAGGTAATGAACTGTTTTTCTCTTGCTGCTTTTAATATTCTCTCTTTGTCTTTTGCTCTTGGTATTTTAATTATGATGTGTCTTGGTGTGGTCCTCTTTGGATTCCTTTTATATGGGGTTCTGTGTGCTTCCTGGACTTGTAAGCCTGTTTCTTTTACCAGATATGGAAAGTTTTCAGTCATTATTTCTTTAAGTAGGTTTTCAGTATCTTGCTCCCTCTCTTCTTCTGGCACCCCCACAATTCTGATGTTGGCATGCTTGAAGCTGTCCCAGAGGCTCCTTACATTATCTTCACATTTTTGGATTCTTTTCTCTTCTTGCTTTTCCAGTTGAATGTTTTCTGCTTCTTTATATTCCAAAATTTTGACTTGATTCTTGCCTTCTTCCAGTCTGCTGTTAGGACTCTGTATAATATTTTTTATTTCAGTCAGTGTCTCTAGTTGGTCCTTTTTCATCTCCTCTTAGCTCTCCCTAAATTTATCCATTTTTTCTAGCATATTCTTTAAAAACCTTATAAGAGTGGTTTTGAACTCTATATCCAGTCGTTTTTTTCCCCTCCATTTCTTTTGTTTGTGATCCCTTCCCTTGTCTCAGCATTTTCACTATGCCGGGAGCACTTCTGTGTTGGATTCAGCCTCATGATACCAGACTTGCAAAACCGCAGAAGCCTCTCTATTGAGCTTGGGATGGGTGGAGTCTCAGGGCTTAAGGGACTGCCTTGCCTTCCAGTCGGCCCCACTCTCCACAGCCCCTGAGTCTCACGTGACTGGGTAATCGCTGGAGTGGTCCTTGTGCGCGCATGCCCGCAGTGCCTCTAGACCGCTGACTTTCTGGCTCCCCTGCGCACCAGGACCACATGAGTCTAGGTCCCCAGGGTCTCATCTGAAACAGGGGCTTAGTGAAGTCAGAAGTGGCACAGTTGGGAGGGTCTGTCTCCCGCCCACTCGTGAAAGCCAGTGGCACAATCAGCAATCTGTCCTCTGTGCAGTGCTGTGCATGCCACCAGACCTCTGATCTTTTGCGACTCCCCTAAATTTCCGTGCACCTCTCCCTTTTCACAGTCCAAACTCCCCCCATCTGAGTTTCGGCTGGATCTAGGGTTTAGTGTCATAAGATAAGAGGTTCAATGCCTTTGAGAGTCTCTGTTTCCCTCCTGCCAGAGAAAACCAGCCAGGTATTCCAGCACCTGCTCTCTCCATGAGCACGTCTCCATACCTCAGCTTTTTGCAGCTCCTTTGGGTCTCCATGAGCCCCTCTCCTTCCCTCTAGCTGTAGAACTTCCACTCAGCCAGCTTTTCTGTGGTTCTAGATGATGTCCGTTCTGTCTTTTAGTTGTAGTTTTGAAATTGTTGTGTGAGGCAGCAGTGTAGGTGTTTACCTATGCCGCCATCTTGGATTCTTTCTCCATAAAATTTTGTTGCTACTGCACAACTGTAATTTTGCTACTGTTATGAATTGTAATGTAAATACCTGTATTTTCCAATGGTCCTAGGCTCTACAGCAGCGGTTCTCAACCTGTGGGTCGAGACATCTGAAGGTGGGTGCATTGGAGCGAATAAGGGAGGCTGTAAGAGGGGAGAGCAGAGACTGGGGCTATGGATGCAACCTGGAGCTCACTGTGGATTGCAGCAGCAGGGACAAATCAGGCTGCAGCGTGCACACTCTGCAACCCATACAAGCAGAGAGGGAGAATAGGCATTGCTGCCTGAGTGGTCAACACATACTGTGGCTGAACCCAGTGACCAGGGCAGACATGGAACGCTGAGGTGTGGCCACTGTGGTCTAGCAGCTACCACTGCCAGGCAGACAAAGCTATAGGTTGAGAACCGCTAGCAGGGTCGCCTAAGACCATTGGAAAACACAGATATTTACATCATGATTCATTAACAGTAGCAAAATTACAGTGATGAAGTAGCAACAAAAATAATTTTATGTTTGGGGGTCACCAAATCAGGAGGAACTGTATTAAAGGGTCACAGCATTAGGAAGGTTGAGAACCACTGCCCTAGGATTTGAGCCCAGCAATCTACAGGTTTAAAATTATCTTCTGAAAAATTGGGAGGAAAATTACTGGACTAAGGACTTAGTCACCTCATTTAACCTTTCCAGCTGCTCTGGCCTCAGTTGTTTCATCTGCAAAGTGGGATAATAAGACCTCATTTCCCTAAAGCCAGGAGACTAGATCTGATGATCTCTTCCTGTCTCTCCTGGTTAGGAGACTTGCATTTAATTACTTGTTTTTCTCCTCAATCATTATTGATGACTCATTCCTGCTTCCCTATGGTTACACCACTCCCTTCCCCCCCAAATGTGTTCCCAACCCCTTTCTCATTTATGACCCATCCCTTCCAGGACACTGTTCCCTCTCTCCCCGTCCTCAACCCCTCACTCACTTCTCCAAACTGGAGAAATATCTGTGGTCCCAGGACTGGTTGGCTCGTGTAGCCTGGGTTTTGTGGTGACGACCTTTCTGCAGTTTGCGTGTTAATGAGGTTAAGTGACTCCCACCTGAAAGTAGGGACTGCTCTTGTTGCTGACAATGATGGTGACCAACATTGTGTAAACCACCATTTTATGATCCCACTAACGTGCATGTGCAGCAATTGCAAAATAGATCCTCCCAAAAGCCTGCTATGCACAGAATTCAAGCCCAGGCTCTCACAGGTTTGAACTCTGGAATTTGAGTTTTAGTTGCTGGATATAGTTAACACTCCAGTGCTCAGTTCTCTAGACTTCTCAATTCAGAAAGCGTATACAGTATTTCCTAAAAACAGGAGATTTTAATTAAACAACAAAAAAATACTAAGTTGAAATACCTGGTCTAAGGCTCACACAGGAAATAATGTGGGTGAAGGTCAATGAAAGAGGCGTGTAATCAGCAAGACAGCCCTCCGGTGTCCCCCATTGAAGAGACACACAGTAAGCTGTGCTTTGCCATTGAAGCAGGAGGTATTATTCAATGACCTCCCTGAAGCACCTCCTGTGAAATCAGGGCTGTGTGCTAAATCACAGGCTCAGCCCCTGGTCAAAGCCTCTCAGTGCAGAGTTGCAATGAACGATTAGCCTGAGCCTCCATGTTGGGATGAGGCGATACTTAAATACTATGTCTCTTTTATTTCTATTTTGAGAGTACATTTGTCATAGCTGGGACAGCGAAACAAGGAGGGACCTGGGACAGAAGCACAACAGGAGCGCCTGGGCTGGGCTGCTACAGCTCACTGGGAGGTCAGAGAAAGGGGCCTCGGAGGCAGGTTCAAAGGATTGGCCCAGGATGAGTGCCATGCCTGTTCTTCCCTTGGTGGCTTGTCTCTTGGGGATTCTTCGCATTTTGGAGAAAGAAAAGTTCCGCCCCAGATAAGGCGTGGGCATGCTCCAGGTGGAGCATGGTCAACTTTCAGGTCTCTGGTTGTTCTTGTTTAATTTATCTGTAAACTCAGGATCCTGAGCTTTGTGGCACTCAGATTGGAAGCTGGACAGAGAACGTGAATTTCCCGGATGGGCATTTATTTGCACAGAGAAGCCCGCTGGAGACAGGGCTGTCTGGGCAGCCCACAGGAGCACAATACTGGCAGTGAGCTGCTGGGTCACCTGCCACCCCGAACACAGCTCCACTCCTCACTCCAGACAAATGAGGCACGGGCAGAGAGGAACCTCATCATCCTCCAGAAGATCGGTGCCCGAAATGGCCCACTGTGAATTTCTCCTTTTCTCAATTGTTGAATAACTGAATATTAATGAAACTTGCAATTGCAAGTTATGCCTATTTGATGCCTTACGTTTTCTTGACCTGATATTTTTGTTTGTTCTAGAGTTTGCTCTGTGGGAAAGGAAAGCAGGAAAGGGTGGGACTAGGGAACAAACAGGAAGCACAGAAAGCGACAGGAGAAATATTCCAGGGGCCACGAGTTAGCACATAACTAGGAAACAATCCAAAGGTTCTGTCCAGCGGCATTGTTCATCAGGGAAGTTTACTAGAATGCACCGTCCTGAGAAAGTATCAGGATCCAGCCGTGGACCAAACACAACAAAAGTCCCCACCCTGTTGGGGCTTATTTACTTTACAAAAGCAGCTTTGTTGTTCAATAACAAGTTTACATGTCAACTTATTTTATAAACTTTAAAAATATATTATAAGAATTTAGAGGAAGCCTTTGTATGGAAAATAAACATAAAGAACACTGTGAATTTTTTTTTTAATAGTTTTTCATGGAAGGAATTTGCCTGAATCAAGGTTTTGGTACCATTGCATAGTCAGCTCTAAAGTTGTTCTCCTTAAGTACAGCTTCTCCCTTTCTTCCGGACCTGGGCATGTGCTACCCTACTACAGGAGATGTAAAGCTGCAGTCCCATCTGGAATGAGTGTCCCCCAACAAAATTGTCACTGAGCTGTGGCTTCCTCTCCCTGTGGGGCAGAGTTTGAACTGGAGCCAGGGAGTTCTCTGTAGCTAAAAGCCATTTCCAGTATCTGTTCCTCTGTACTTAGCTCCTCTAGATTCCATTGCAAAGTTTTCATGTTCACCGATCTTTGTTTCTGTGGTTTCTCATACATTCTTAATGTCATCCAGCAAGTGTTAATTTTGAATGTTGTACTTTTTATTTCTAGAAGTTTTCTCTTCCATCATGCTCAGTTCTCATTAAATCCTTGTGCATTTCAGCATGCTTATGTGTTAAAGCAATCTCAGAAGTTCTGCTTATTCTGTCATTCCTGGATCTGTTTCTATTGACAGTTTCTCCCTTTTTTAGAGACCTCACTTTTCATTCCCTTTTCCTGTCATGCTTAGTAATTTTGATGAAATGCATGGACCTTGCAAGTGTAGCTTTGTTGAGTGCCTCATTTCACCTTCCTGAAAGAGGATTGTGTTTCGTTCTTATAGAAATTTAAGTTACTGGCAACTCAGCGTAATCCTTACAAGGCTTGAGTTTAAGTTTCGTCAAGGTGGGTCTAACCTAACCTTTACTCTGCACCAAAACAGGACCTGCCTTGGTCTCGCCTGACTGTCCTGATTGAGTGCCAGTGACACCCCTCTGGCTGGCAAGAGCCTGGGCAGTTCCCTTCCCTGTATGGACTCAGAGTGGTTCAGTTCCCAGCCCCGTGGACATTCTCTCCACGCCTGCTGAAGATTTTGCCAAGAATAAGGGAGCCTTAACACAGATTTCTAGAGCTCTTTTTTTCTGTAGATCTTTCCTCTCTAAAACCCTGCCCACATCTTCCAGGGGCCGCAAACCCTTTCACTTCTATTGGACTCCTCAACTCAGCAGGGCTACTGTGCTTTCCTGGGGATCCCTCCCATACATCCCTTGGGGATGTAGCCCCAAGCAGAAAACTGGGATGATGGTGGGAGCTCACCTCAAGCATTCCATTCTCTAAGGCATCTTGGTCCTGTATTTCTTGAACCCCAATATCTGGAAAGTGCTGCTTCATGCACTTTGCCCAGTATTCTAGCTATTTATAGGGCATTTGTTGTCACTGCCCTGGCTAGAAGCAAAGCCCCCGATCTCCCTTTTATCTTACCTGCACGTGCTCTCCAGTGTGACCACAGCTCATTTCAGTAATGCACCCCTCCATTTTGATGACACTGCCGGTAGAATGTGGAAGAAGGCATGGCTTTCCCTCTGCCAGTCCCTAGGTGGTGGGAATGCAGGTAACGCTGGGATAGAGAAGTGGGAAGAGATGCAATACCTACTGATACTATGCATGCTCCCCCTCTACACTCCAAGTTTGTACAGGAAACTCTCTAGGAAACAAACAAGAATGAAAGCTAGCTGTTCAGGACCAGAGTGTGTGCCCATCTGCTGCAAGGCTAGAGGGGAGCTAGAGCCTAGATTCAAAATTATCCCGACCAGAACTGTTCTAGTCAGTCAAGTGTTTGCAAGGGGAGGACTCTTAGGACTTTACTCTTTTGAAACTCATTTCAGACTCTTTTCGAGGGAAGAGATGAAACAGAGGCAGCCAGACACAAGATGCCTGTCTCTGTTTGAGAGCTCCTGGGAGCACATCTGATAAACATGTGTTGGAGAGTCACCACAAACACAACAGCCAAAAATAAACAAAAAGTGCCAATCCTTTTTTTTTAAAAAAAAAAGATTTTTATAGATTTTAGAGCAAAAAAGAAGAGAGTGGGAGAGATAGAAACAGTAATGATAGAAAATCATAGATCAGCTGCCTCCTGCATAGCCCCCACCAGAGATCAAGCCCACAACCCAGGTATGTGTCCTAATGGGGAATCCAACAGGAGACCTCTTGGTGCATGGGACAATGCCAACCACTGAGCCCACCAGCCAGGAGAAAGTGCCAATTCTTTATCATACACACTGAAATAATATTTATTGACTTCCTGAGATCAAATTATTTTCCCAGACATTTAGCCTTCTCTAGTCTTCAATATATTTTTGTTTTTTAAGCCTTCAATATATTTTTAAGGTAAAAAGTTACACATGATTAGAAATAATCCTGGCTTTAGCTGTAATTCCAGGATTAATGTGGTAGGTCTCAATTTTCCTTCCAAAGCCCTTTGTCCAGCTGCAGTGTTAGTGATGAGAGCAGTGTCTTTATAAGAAGATATACTTGGGTCCTGTGTGTGCTGTTAGCATCCCTACAACTGGACAGAGGGGTTGGGGGGAG
Source organism: Lasiurus cinereus (assembly GCA_011751065.1). Classification (NCBI taxonomy): domain Eukaryota; kingdom Metazoa; phylum Chordata; class Mammalia; order Chiroptera; family Vespertilionidae; genus Lasiurus; species Lasiurus cinereus. The sequence continues at coordinate 24,369,245 of JAAGEH010000040.1, forward strand.
AGATGAGGGGATTGTTTAACTTCCCTAAGGCTTTGTGTAAATGACCTAGGGTGTTGTTTGACACGGCAGTGAGAACTGGTACAAAGTGCACAGAGAGATGGGAACAGGAGGTGTTGTGAAGTTGGTGTGGAAGTACATGGAGGTGAGAGCAAGACTCAGCTAGTTCCTGTGGCTGCAGAAGAAACAGGAAAGGGATGGGGTTTTAGAATTTTAAGTTGTGGAAAAGTGTCCTCTGTTCCCCTGGAGCAGGTCAGGCTCCCCAGAGAGGCCAGGGCATGAGACCTAGCAGATATGGGTGCCCCTCTGAAGCCCGGAGAAATTGAGCAATGGACTAGCTCACCTCACCCGCTTCCCTTCTCATGGGGTCCCTGCTGTATTTCCCTGAGAGCCTGTGTCTTTAAAACCATTGTTTCACAGCATTTGACCATTTTTCTGCTGTTTCAGGTGGAAGTAAATCTGGCCTCTCTACTCCAGAAAGGGAGGCCTGCAAAATTTTCTGAGTAAGTGAAGGAGCCACTTTTTTCCACCCATTTGGTTATTTCTGTCTTATTCTGTTTCATTTTTCAGTGAATTTATAAAATCAGACAATTGTTTTGGCATACTTTAGTTGATGTTACTTATAACATGCATCTTTCTAAGATCTAAGACCAAAATGTTTTAAATCATACTAACTCTAATTCATGTTTTTCAATTCAACTCATCAATAAATTCTGTTAGTCCTAACTTAGAAACACATTCCAAATCCCGCTACCTCCAGCCACGCCCACAGCAAGTCCCCCTCATTATGCCCAGGGGGTTGATCAATTGATCTGCTCCTGCCTGGCTCATTTCCTAACTGCATTCAGATCTTTACTCTGATGTCATATTTTGTGTTCCTATCAGCACGACCCCAGTGATATTTCTGCAGACTGTGGGCAGCCGGAGGATCCAGTAGCTGTGTTTGATGTCAGTTTGGTTTTCCATCCCTCTCAAATGGAGCTCACAGCCCAACTGTCGGAGGTACCGGTGTCTGTGGACAGGTGCCAGGCCCAAGTCTGCCTTGGCCTGACGGGTAGAGTGTGGGTTCTTAACTTGGTGCAGGAGAAATTTCACCACACGAGTCCAGGAAATTTGAAGCATATATTTACTAAAGCCGGGGGCAGTGAGAGTTTAGAGTAAGAAAATTAAAGGCTCACGCCTGAGAGAGGTGTGGGTAACTCCAGAGAGAGCCCACACAGGCCTCCTGTGTCTTGAGGGCTTTTATCTCTTTAGTGGGCAGGAGCCTGGGATGGTGTGAGCAGGGTTTCAGCAGAATGCGCGTCAGCTTCCAGGTGTGCTTTTTCATGTGCTGGCTGCCCAGGATGTGTGCATGGAGGGGCAGGTCATTTCCTGGTCAGCTTTGCCTCTGCTTGGATTTGTTTGACCCTGATTGGGTTTGTTGTTATTTATTCTCCCCACTTCCTCTGTCCTTGGGTTTGGCTGGCACCAATGACACTAACTGGGTCTCTGTCCTCTGTCTCCCTGACCAGGGTTTAAGCTATTTACTCTCTGGTTAGGGAGCAGAGGTGTGAACTGTTTGCTCTCCAATATCCTTGGTTAGGGAAAATAAGGTCTTGCGATTTACTAGCTAGCTGTCCATTACTTGACTTGTTTGGCCCTATTTGTCAAACCGCCCACCTCAGTTTCCCTTTTCCCACTTGTCAAAAAAGTTCTAAAATCTAACGATCCTGCCTCACGGGCACCAGCCACGCAGAGCCTCCTGCTCAGAGCCTGGGTCCTGCTGCAGGGTCTGGCCTCTCACCAGACGGAGCAAAGGAAATTGTTCTCAGAGCCTCCCTTGAACATGGAAAGGCAGATGAAGTCACACCTGGGGCTCTAGGACCTGCAAAGGAGAGTTCTGCACCCACCATTTTTACACATTAGGGCTCTGCAAAAGTGTTCATTGATTGAGAAAAAAGTGTTTGGAAATTGGCTGTGAGGTAATCAGAATTAAGTCACTACGTTTTGCAGGGCATGCAGAGGCGTGCTCATACCCCAGAACAGGAAGGGCAATGCTTTGCCCCAGGCCTCCATGAGGCTCTTTCCTCAGCAAGAGTCTTGTTTGCATCTGGTCCTTCCCCCATTCAGTGTGTTTGTTTAACTGAATGTCATATCTCATCAACATTTCCAGTCAAAATAGGTCTAGAATGGTGACTTTAGTGGCTCTTTGGTTTTGTTGGCTGTAAGCAATTGCTAAGAGCAAATCTATGGGACACACAGCCCTGGGGTGACCACCATGGCCTTATCACCTTCCCAGGAAGGGATCTGGGTCTCTAGTCTCTTAAAGGAGAAAAGTTCTATTTTATGACCTCAGAGCCCTGCCTCAAGCTAGAAGCATATCTCCATGACATCTCCACACTTTGTCAACATGAAAATTTCCCACATTTACAACATGCAACAGTATTCTCAAACATATTCTTTAAACAGAGTTCTCATCTGCAAATGCTAAGCTAAAACCTGATCTTCTATTTCCTTTCATCCAAATTCTCGAATCTCAGATTTTATTCCTTTGGTAAGTGCCTTGAGCAAGAATTTCCTTGCAAAGCTGTCATTCAGGTGATGGATTAGTCACGGTTTGGGTGTTTCCTTAATTGTAAATCTTCAGCCACAAAAGGTAATCCTGCCCATCAGCCAGGGGCATGAGAGTTTAGGTAGGGCAGATTTCTCAGGCTGTGCAAAGTCAGGTGAATGGTTTAAGTCTGCATTTACTTATCAGACATTTTATTACACCCCCTTTGTTGTGGTTGGGAGGTTAACCATTAGCAAACATGGGACACAGGGGTCTGGTTCCAGGCCTCCCCGAAATCATTGGGTGATCCCAAAGTGGACGGTTAACTCACGTGGCCTGGTTCCCAACCCCAAGAGAAAGGGACCGGTCCACGCAGTTGCCAATACCCAGGCCTGAGCCGCATAAGGTTTGTGCCAATAAAACAGAATGTTCTCCTTTGCCAGCTTCAGTGATGGTGGCTACAGTGGGGGTGGTTACATTCTTCTCTGTAAAATTAGTTTGGTGTTAGATGAGATTGTCAGTTATTTCTCCAGCTCCAAACCTATTTTTGTCCTGTCCCACACCTCTGAGGTATACCCTGCATGGTATGCTGTGTCCCAACTAGTTTATTTAAAAATCCACATTGTTTTCCCAGTACAGGGCAGGCCGCAGTGAAAATGAGGATTGAGCTGATGAGAAAAACACCACCGAGAAGTGCCCGGGTTTCAACAGCTGCCTGGCTTCTGAGACTTAGACACAGGCGCTCAGTGGGGCACCCACCTTGCTGTGCTCACACCTTGGGGCTCTCTCAAGGCTGTGAGACCAACTGCTGAGGCTGGTTAATGAAAGCTCCCAAGTCCAATGTCCTGGAGGCTCTGGAGTCTCTTCTTCTCAGCACCAGTCCTGCTGGCATCTGGTTCTTGTTACATTCCCAACACAATCAGCATCTGTGGAGATGCTTACCCAGGCCCGTGGTCTCACTGGTCATTATTCAACTGGCATTTGTAGAGCAGCTAGTCTTATGCACATGCAGACACCATCGGTTTAAAGGCCCAACTGCAGTGAGAAAAGCAATCTCAGTTTGTTTTTGGTTCATTTTCTTTTCTGTATTAGCCAGTCTAAAACTGTGATTTTTCATATTAACGTGTACAGTTTATAAAGTTATGCCACTCCATTGGATACGAAGGAATAAGCCTGAGCTAGGAAATGACCCACCACTAAAGGTGCTGAAGGTATGAAAATTAGGCCCCGAATATTTTCCAAGGAAATGCTGAGTGTGCCACTTCATGATGGATCACATGGACTGTCCATGTGCCCGGGTCCCAGCTGCACCGTTTCAGCCTTCTGCTGGTCCCTGCAGAGCCTGCCTGAGTATGACTGTGGGTCTGACAGAATCACCACGGAGAATCATTGCCTAGAGTAGGGCTGGGGAACCCTTTCTCTGCCCAGGGCTGCTGGATAACTATAACATCATTCGCGGCCCATACAAAAGTATCAACTTAAAAATTAGCCTGCCATACTTGTTCAGACATTTAATGAACTAGCCCTAATGCCTTGGCAGGCCAGGCCCAATGATTTTGCGGCCTTATGGATGTTCCCCACCCCCATTGTAGGAGACATCTTTACGGAGAGCTCAGTGTTGGTCTCCATGTCTAGCCGATGAGGTTTTCAGAAAAGTCGGTGGCACAGAGCCACAGGCACAGCCTCTATCTGTCCAGTGGTCCTTCCACTCACACACCCGTCGTGCCTATTCAGACTGGCTCCTGTCAGCTGCTGGTCACTGTGTCTGTTTGACTATTCCCTGCCTTTTTCTGGCATCTGTGAATACCCCAGTGAAAATCTTTCCACATCCTGCAATTTTTAGAATGCAATTCAGTAGGTGGTATAAGAAGAGAAAAATAAGGAACTCTAATTCTTGTCATCTTCTCTTAATACCAGCTAAAGAAGACTAGTTCTCTCTAATGTAATTCAAGACCATTCCTTTCCCTCCCAGACCCCTGACTGGTCTATCAGACTAGTTCCTGTACCCACCAGGATGTGTACATCTCACCTCAGGCACTGGTCCCTGCACGCAGGATGGGTAGCAGGTGCACCTCTGAGCTTGGTCCACTGGGACCCATTTTCCTCAGTGCTGTTTCTCAAGGCCCCTGCCTCTTCAGTGGCACTAAACCTCTGCCCATCAGCTGAGTTCCACACCCTGAGTTGACCCGTTCATAACATGTGTTCAGGCTCTTCCTACCTTTTGTGGTCACATGGAACCTCACATAGTCCCAAGAAAGGGGTGCTGGTACACCTGTGGTGGGTGGCCTGGGGTCTGGCCTGCCTGCTGGTGAGTCACCTCCCATCTTCTGGTCTTAGCCTGGATCCCAGAGGCACCATTTCAGTCTTCTGCTAGTCCCTGCAGGGCCTGCCTGAGTGTGGCTGAGGACCTGACAGAAGCCATTTCACAAGGGACATGTTTACTTGGTGTCCTATCGTGAAGAATTTTGCCTCCGTCAGGTCCCAGCAACATGCGAGGAGCTCTGTTTCATGAAGTGCATACGATCCTATGCAGGTGGAGTGGCCTTGCTCTCGAGCCCTGGAGGCTGTCAGATGCTCCCGGCAACATCATCTCTGTGCCGCACTGCGTCTTGTCTGTCACTAACACTTGCAATGGCATCGTGCTGGCCTGCTTGGTGGGCCACGCAGGGAGGCTGCCTGCACTGCCCTCCTGCAGGCCCCCTTAGGGCCCCATACAGGGAATATGTTATCATATAAGCCAAGGATCTACCATTTTGTTTCCTTCTTTTTGTAGGAAAAGTCAGGTCAGTCATGAAGGTCAAATGATCAAGTCCTCAGAGTGGGGTTGGCCTGCCACTGAGCATCAGCTGGGAACTCGGGGAGTGAGCAGCTCTGGGCCAGGCCTGGCCATATGTCCAGCCCTGCAGGCAGAGGTGGTGCATTCACGCCGAGACCCCGTCCACTCAGACCCGCATCCAAAGAACAGGGGATGGAAAGGGGGCAGTGCTGTGAGACACCTGGCGTGGCGCCTTACCCAGGTGGCCGAGTGCGGCCTCACCTGTGCCGACTCATGCTGACATCATGTGCCCAACCCACCCACCCCCTCCCATCCCTGGACGAGACCTCGAGAGGCAGTTCACCTCTGAGCTCTTCTCTTCAAGCCCCACCACCCGTCTCTAACCATGAGAAAGACAAAACCGTGGACATTCTACCAAACACTCAGGAAAACTGTCAATGTCTCATCTCAAATAGCAAGGCGAACCTGAGAAAGTGCACCAGGTCAGAGGGGACTAAGGAGAGTGAGAATGAAATGCAACTGAGATCCTGAGTTAGATACTGATCAGGGAAGGACATCAGCGGGAAAGCTGGGGGGATCTGCATAAAGGCCACAGCTCACTAGTACTGTGCTGACAGTAGTGTCTTAGCTTTGATAAATGTTCACCATAATGTAAAATGTTAATGGCAGGAAGTGGCAGTGGATAGGCAATATGTGCTAAATTTGCAATTCTCTGTCAATCTAAATTTTTCCAAACTATAAATCCTTAAATGAAAACAATTAAAAAAATAAGACCCCTAAAGTGTGGTCCCCGTTCAGCAGCGCCCGCAGCACCAAAGAGTGTGTGTGACACAGACGATCAGAACCCCAGAACCCGCTCTGGGCCTATGCATCCGAATCTGCCTTTTTCACGGGTCCTCAGGGGAGCTGTCTACTGAGCAGAGAGATGTGGAAGCCGATTCTCTAGCATGAGCCTGGAACTCAGTGTCTGCTCGGCCTCGTCTGGGCCTGGACAGGCCCTCATGTGACTATGGAAGGCCTGCCTACTTCTCACGACCCCAGGCTGTTTCCATCCAGTTTACATGTGAACTTCTGTGCCCCTCCTCGGGGCTCAGCCTCCATGGAACCTTTCTCGAAGGCTCAGACCCTATCTTGTGTTTGTGTGACAAGTGTTTTTATGTTTAAAATATTTTTACTGATTTTATTTTTATTTCATTTTTTATTTTTTAGAGAGAAAGAGGAAAGGAGGGGGAAAGAGAAACATAGATCAGCTGCCTCCTGTACACCCCCTACAGGGGATCGAACCCACAACCTGGGCAGGTGCCCAGACCTGGAATCAAACCAACAACCTTTCAGAGCCCAGGACAATGCCCAACCACCTGAGCCACACCAGCCAGGGAGAGGCATTTCCTTCCTTAAATACAGGAATCTTATTTTGATACCTAACTCCACCAGGGTCTGCTCCCTGCCACAAACACCCTCCTGTAGACAGCCCACAAAGCTTTCCTCCCAGGCTGAGGAGTGCTGGATTCTACCCCTTGTCACTATTAACACTGATATTGAGCTCCAGTTGCCAGATCAACCAAGTCTGGGAATATCTAGAGACAGGACAGCATGTGTGGTTACAGGTGACGGCCAGGAACCACTGGAGGGCGGGCATGAAACTAGAAAAGTGGGCAGTTCCAGTAAAGTCTCAGAAGCAAGAAGCTACTAGTTGTGTAAAGGCAGTTTCGGGTTAGGGTGTTATCAAACCCAGAGAGAATGGTAAAAATGGACGCTCCCTTGGACCTATTGGCATAGACCTTCTTCTCTTGGAGAAAAGGACCTGAGTGAATTGCAGATTAAAAGTCAGAAGAAATGGCTCTGGCCAGTGTGGCTGAGTTAGTTGGGCATTGACAGGGGCACCAAAAAGGTTGTGGGTTTCGTTCCCAGTAAGGCACATGCTGGGTTACAGGTTCAATCCCCAGTAGGGGGCATGCAGGAGGCAGCCGATCAATATTTCACTTGCACATTGATGTTTCTCTCACTCTCCCTTCCTCTCTATATAAAAATCAATAAAAATACTCCTTGAAAATATTGTTTGAATTGGAGCATGGCACATGGATTTTTCAGTCTATCACCCAAATGATTGGAGGCCAACTGAAGCAACCCTACAATGACCTGAATGTTGGAAGCAACCTGCTGAGTGGGACTTGGGGACATGTTGTGGGATGCCACACCTCGCTGAGCCTGGGAAGGGCTTTGGGTGAGGCTGGATGCTCCCAGTCTCCAGGTGGGAGGCAGGTCATGGGTCACCAGTAGGCAGCTCTGTGGGTGTGCTGACTGCTCCAGTCAACACACTGATACTCCACAAAGACCCCATTTCTAATTTCTTTGTGTCTTATTTCTTTTAATCTCCACTTTAAAACAAACAAAAACCTCTCATCTCGTTGCTAGTGATCAAAGAGATTTCCCCACATTTTGATCAGGATCGATAGGAGGTTAATATCTCCCACAACAGCAGTGACAAGCCCAGCTGCACAACTTGGGAAATGAGGGAGGAAAAGGCAGGTTTACCTAAGGACATTGACCCCTGGCTGCAGTGCAGACAAACTGCACCCCAAGGTGAACAAGGCTGACTTCTGCCAACGGAAGGAGGAAAGTCCACCATCCTATCAAAACACTCATGGGATAATCTAACTTCATCTCCAAGTAAGACACCCAGGGTTACAATTTTGGCCCTTTAGTGTCTAAAAACCACAATGAAACATCCAGTAATCAGAAACATTGCCCTAGAAGGCGGGCATTCACAACTTGGACTGTGTGACCCTGCGTGTGCTATGAATCCAATTAGCCACATGAGTCATTTTTCCTTCTCATATTAGCAGCAACAATGAAATCTCAAGTGAATAATGGCATTCCAGGAACAGCTGCCTGTGCTGAATCTCCAGCAGGTCTGGGCAACGTGGAGTCGCTGTCAACCGGGAAACGTGACCTCAGCTGTTCTAACAATGGCGGAGGGCGGTAGGGGATAAAGTTAGTATCTGAGCTCTAATTTAAAACACAGTAAAGATGGAAAGCAAATACTATTTTGAAATTAGTTTAGGGGATGGTAGGTAACATGAGGACTTCTGTTTCAGGTGTGTTTAAAAACAAACATTAACAATTTTGAAAAACAGGGAGACTTGCTCATTCATTCACCTATGAGCATACAAAATTATTTGCAGTCTGCTCAAACTATTTAAAAAATGTACAAGATGTCTGGGAGTAAATGTACTAAGTTAATGGTGAGTATCTTTGTGGGTTTGACTATGGACAAAATAATTTTTTCTTTCTCTCAGTAGTTTCAATTTCTCTAAAATTGTTCCATAATTAAAAGAACAAATTCTATTTTAAAAACAAAGCACCAGCCCTAACCGGTTTGGCTCAGTGGGTAGAGCATCAGCCTACAGACTGAAGGATCCCAGGTTCGATTCCAATCAAAGGCACCTGCCCAGTGGGGGAAAGGCAGGGCAATCAATGGTTCTCTCTCATCATTGATGTTGCTATCTCTCTCTCTCTCTTCCTCTCCCTTCCTCTCTGAAATCAATAAAATATATTTTAAAATAATAATAATAAAATAAAAAATAAAGCACTAAAGGACAAATATATAATTCTACTAATATAAAGCATCTAAAATAGTCAAAAATCACAGAAACAGAAGGTGGGAAGGTGGTGGGAGGGAGGCGTTTCAGTGTGCCAAAGGGGAGGGTGGAGACAGAGTTTCAGTTTTGTAAGATGAAAAAGTTGTGGAGATCTGTTGCACAACAATGTGAATAGGACTGAACATGACCCACCAACTCTACTTCATGGTTCAGTTATTTCATGTAACATATAAATGACAATACAATGCAATATGTAAAATAATCACGAGGAGGTAAAATTTTAAAAATAGAGTCCGTTCAATAAAGGGTTGTGAGAATGACAGGTCACGGGAGTGAAGGCCAGAAATTAGTGGAAAGTGGTCCTGATATAACTGGACAACCAATGTGTCTGGGCTGCCAGTCACTATTCCAGCCAATTCAGAGAGACAGAGCTGAACCCTATATAAGCGTTTATTCCAGTCCTGCCGGCAGCAGGGGAGAGCAGCAGGTCATCCACACAAATCTGACCTACCCTGCCCCATAAGCTGGCTGCTCATATTGGGTAGAAAGACAAAGATTACGTGGGAAAGTAGGAATTACAGGCACAGAAAGTGGGTAAGATATAATGGTCACAAGGCAATGCGGGCTGGGCTGGGGGGTTCACAGAGGGCATGTGCCTCTGGGTACCTTCTTACAGGCAATAGAGGCTGGGGGTTGCAGAGGGTGGGTGCCTCTGGGACTAGATTGTTTCAGCCATGAGGTTGTTAGTCTTTCCATGATGGTAGGCAGTTCTCAGAACCAGGACGGACTGCATTCCAATGTTAGCTCCCATGTCCCAGGGCACACAACTCCCAGCCAGGTTACAAAGTGCTTTCTCTAATCAAAACAGAACAATCACTGTTAACTTCTGTTAACAGGATGATGCTGGCCCGCGCAAATTGGGCCTCACTCGGACTGGGACACTCTGCAGAAGAAAGGGAGATGTGAGTTCAACTGCACACTCGTGTCTACAGCCGGGCACAGAGTACACCAGGACGTTACAGACACTGACCTGCAGCACAGAGAGATACAGGCCTGGCGGGGGGTGCATGGGGTCAGTCTAGGTCATGGCAGGGAAATAGAGGACCTGGTTCAGAGTCCATGAAAGCAGCCATCAGGGCGCCTGAGAAAGGGGAGTGTGTGAGTTTATACCCTCAGAGACACCTTCCCCTGCCCTGCTCTGAAGCCAGAAGTCTGGACCTGGGTGTCGGCAGCCTCATGCTCCCCACAGAGGCCCTCGGAGGGGGACCTTCCTGCTTCTGGGGCCCCGTGTCCTTGGCTCATAACTGCTTCCTCTGCTCTCCACCCCAGCTCCCCATGGCCTGTCCTCCGCGTGGGTCCTTTCCTCTTCTCCCTCCTGGAAGGAAGTTTGCTGCTGGCTTCAGAGACCACCTTGATAATCTAGGTGATGTCATGTCAGAATCCTCAACTATGTCTTCAAAAACACTGTCTCCAAATAACATCACATCCCAGGTTCCAGGGATTACGATGTAGGAGGGTAGACAGGTCTTTGGGGGCCACCATTCAACCCAGTGTAGGGAGAAGGTAAAATATAGCATTAGGGGAGAAGGGCTTTGTTTGAATGGGTCAGCCAGGAAGAGTCCTATATGAAAGGGAAAAAGTCCTTTAGCTTTGTGAAAGCTACCTTTCCCCAATGCACGTGGCTCTGTGCTGTCCTCATGTCCACACAAAGAGGAACGCATCCCAGCCCTGGCCTGTAGTGGGCGCTGCTCAGGGCGCAGTGGAGGGTGAGAGTAAGCTGCAGGATCTGAGGAGAGTTTACTGAGTGGAAATTCTGGCCTGAAATGGGAAGCATGGGAGAGCAATTACAGGAGGAGGTTTTGTGACCAGATGCTGAGACCAGGCAGGGCCGTGGGGCCTGGGGAAAGGGGAAGGTGAGGGACCCAGGGGACTTAGGGGTCAAGGCTGAGGGGATAGCAGGCTGCTATAGCAGCAGCACTGGGGAGATGTCACCTTTCCCTCAGGGTCCCCTGGCAGTACAGGAGTCCTGGTGTGGGGGCAGCAGGAAGACAGTGGTGACTGGAACACTGGGCTCTGAGCTGAGACCTGGACTGTGGGGCAGGCCCTCTCGTGAAGGACAGTGAGCACTGGGGGACTAGAAACGGAGATCCTTGGAGAAGATCTGAGGGAGCATGGGCAGGAGCAGCCGCCCTGGGCAGTGTGGTGGCTCCAGGAAGGGCCTGGAGGAGGGGCAGGGACCATGGCCTCTGGAGGTCCCAACGTGGGAGAAGAGTGACAGGAGCCTGGGAAGGGGGGGCGGGTAGGGGGGAGTGGAAGGGGAGATGGCCGAGTGAGAAATGGAGACACAGCTCACAGTCCCGGAACCACGATTTTAAGTCACAATTCATTCAAATGCCAGCCTGGCACAGCACACAGGATGAACGAGGCCCTTTGCAATCTTTGCAAGTAAGTGAATAAGCACATTGTGCTGAAGAAATTCTGTGTTTGATTGTAGAGTGTTGCCCCTATAACACACGGTGTATGTGCCTCGGGCTACTTACTACTCCTGGGTCTGCTGGAGCTCACTGAGGCGCAAACGGGCAGGCTCTATGGAGAGTGGGGTCTGCACAGACACGGGTGTGAAAATTCCAGCAACTAGGATTTCCATCGAATGGGATTTCAGACACCACGCAGCTATGCAGGGAAGGCCTGTTCCCAGGAAGCACTCGTAGTGAACGTGCGCGATGGAAACCGACGCCACAGGGAGGGAATGCGGAGGCCCAAGCCTGAGTGCCAATGGGGGACGCCCCACCCCCACCTGCGCTTCATGGTCAGTGTGAGCTGCCCCCCACCTCCCCCACCTGCCCCCCACTGTCCCCCACCGCCCGTGGGCACCAAGCTGGCCCCTCCAGAGGCCAGCCTGGCAGACGGCACTCCTCAGCCACTTCTACATGTTCAGGCACATTGGGGTGGTTCACAAAAACTCACTTATTCCCTTTATGTCTAAAATATAAAGTCACCTGAAGAAGAAAGGAGGGAAATATCAGAATGCCTCTGCTTTGCATCTAGAGAGAATAAAAGTGGAAGTTGAACAATTAGCGATGATTTTCAAATAGAAGTGTGTCCTTTGCCAGCTCACAAAGTCCAGATGCCTGGCCAGTAATTTAACACCATGAACATGGAAAAGCATGTCTCCTAGGGATGCGCGCGCGCGCGAACGCGCGTACACACACACACACACACACACACACACCAGCCAACTGGAGGGACCATTCAACAGTGTCTTCTTGCTCCCCTCCCTCACCTCTCCTTAGCACCACACAATGATCTTTAAGGCCTCTGGGGTTCAAGGGCACTCAAACATGTGATCCCAAGTAAGGTTCAGGGCCAGATGAGTTCACTGGATCACATTCCAGTTTCTTCGTTAACGCTGTTTGTTTTAACAAGAGAGAATGCTTTGCTCCCTCAGCTCCTAACACACACCAGGACCAACTTCCACCCCTGGCCACTAAGTCCAAACCTCTGGAAGTGAAGCCCAAGCTTAAGAGTTTTTAACGTCTACCAAGTGATTCGAAAGTCCGTAAGGGTTAAGAATCTTTGCTTGCTTGCTTGCTTTATTTATTTATTTATTTATTTATTTATTTATTTATTTATTTATTTTCAGAGAGAGATAGAATATCAATGACGAGAGAGAATCACTGATCGGCTGCCTCCTGCATGCCTCACACTGGGGATTGAGCGGCAACCCAGGCATGTGCCCTGACTGGAAATGGAACTGTGACCTCCTGGTTCATAGGTTGATGCTCAACCATTGAGCCATGCCAGCAGGATTCTTTGCATTTTTTAGATGACTCCATCTGCCAGGTTGCCACCTTCATGACATGGCTCTGTGCAGAAGGTAAAGAGAAAGGCATACAACATAACACACTTGGAAAACAGAGGGCACTGCCCAAAGAAGTCTGAAAGAGTGTCGTGCATGTGTGATGGGCTGGACTTTACAAAAGAAAAACTATTTCTGGAATTGGCTGGTGTTCTGGGCTGAACTGTGTGTCCCCCGGACTCATAAATTGAAACTCTAACCTTCAGTACTTCAGAATATGCCTGCATTTGGAGAGCAGGCCTTTAATGAAGTAATTAAGTTAAAATAAGATCATGAGTGTGAACTCCAATCTAATCTGACTGGTGTCCTTAGGAGAGGGAATTTGTACACAAAGAGACACCAGGGCTTCCCAAATGCTAAGGATGGACAGACCACATGAGGACACAGTGAGGAACTGAGGTTTACAAGTCAAAGAGAGTGGCCTCGGGAGAAACCATCCCTGCTTGATTTGCTCTTCCAGCCTTCAGAACTGAGAGAAAATACATGCCTGCTGTTTAAGCGCCCTCCCCGGTCTGCAGAATTTTATATGGCAGACTTAGTAAACGAGTGGACTCATGGAAAGTATAATTTCCAAAATGAAAAAGACATAAAACACTTAAAGGCAGGGTAGGCTTTGGACTAGAATCATGATTCGCAGACCTGGCTGTATATCAGAACCATCCACAGCATGCAGCAAAACACAGACCTCCCCGGGCCATTCTAGTGTCTTCTGTTCCTGGTGACTCTGAGACACACTATGATGAGATCCATTCAATTAGAGTAAGACAACTTGGAGGACATGATTGGCAGGTGAAGAGGTGTTGCAGCTAGGGGACAAGTAGCTGTGTGTTGAGGGGAGTGATGGTGGCAAGGAAAGCTACACAGTTGGGACAGAAAGAATGATGGTTAATTTTATGTCAACATGACTAGCAGTGCCCAGATAATTGGTCAAATCTTATTCTAGATGTTTCTGTGAAGGTATTTTTTGATGAGAATTAACATTTACGTTGGTGAACTTTGAGAAAAGTTGATAATGTAGGTAGGCCTCATCTAGCTGGCTGAAGGCCTGAGTAGAACAAAAGCTGATCTTTCTTGAGCAAAGACTTTGAAACTGGGGATGGCCACTCTGCCCTGGGTCTCCAGCCTGCTGACCTACCCTACAGATTTGAACTTAAGAACTCACACAATTGCATGAGCCAATTATTTAAGAAAAATAGATATATGCCGAAACTGGTTTGGCTCAGTGGATAGAGCATCGGCCTGTGGACTGAAAGGTCTCAGGTTTGATTCCTGTCAAGGGCATGTATCTTGGTTGAGAGCACATCCCCAGTAGGGGGCATGCAGGAGGCGGCTGATCAATGTCTCTCTCTCATCGATGTTTCTGGCTCTCTATCCCTCCCTTCCTCTCTGTAAAAAATCAATAAAATATATTTTTTAAAAAAGAAAAATAGATATAGACAGATAGATTATAGATGATAGAGTGATAGATGATAAGTGATAGATAGGTAGAAGATAGATACATACATACATAGATGATAGAAAGATAGATAGATAGATACCTGGATAGACAGATTAGATTAGATTAGATTAGATTAGGTAGATAAATAGTAGATAGATGATAAATACATAGATGCACACATCCACACACCCTGGTGGCTCTGTTTCTCTGGAAAACCTTGACCAGTATGGAAAGAGCAGTTGGGAAGATGAGGATACATTAAAGGAAGGCCTGGATGGGCAAGCTAAGGAGTTGGGTCTGTATCTGGGTGGGACTAGAGAAGTTTCAGAGAGCCAGGTGAGCCTTCAGAGTTCCAATTTCCCTTTGGCATTCATCAAAACAGCCAACAGCGATGGAGAGCATGAGTTAATCCTTTCTTTTTAAACTGATTCCAGAGAAAGAGGAGCAGCTACCCAGAGATAAGTAACTTGTTAGAGCAGGCTCGGGAAGCTTGCCAAGCTGTGAACTTTCCTGATGAGAGGCCCAGAGATCAAAGAGGAGAAGTGTTGCCTCAGGGCATACACTGTGAAGCTATGGAGTTCAAATCCTTCAGGCAGGTGCCATGCCCACCCGTGGTCTGCTGCCATCTTTGGAGATGCCGAATCTGTGCTCTGTTAATGTAGTCACCATGAAAACCAGCCCAGAGTTTTAAGAAGCAAAACAAATAGAAGGATTTCAAAGGAAGAACATAAAGAATTTTATAACTTACATTCTAACTTCATTTTCAAAGATCCCACTTATACACATTTTGTGTCCCCAAGGCCATTGGAAGGACAGGGCGGGGAGAGGGGTAGAAATTCTGCATGTATTTGTTTTTAAAATGTTGTCAGAATGATCTGTGGCTGTCATATCTTGGTCGTGGCTGTGCAGTTCAGTTTTCTCAGCTCTGGGCGGGTCCAGGTGTTCTTCCTCTCCAGGATCCACGCTGGTCTATGCTGAGATGCACTTCGTTTGCATATTCATCCCATTTAGCATTCATTAAGTGAATATGTATGAGCACCTGCCCTAAGCTCTACACAGCAGTCATGTTTGGAAAACAGTGTTCAACAAGCCAAAAGACACTATCTTTTTCTAATTATAGTCTTTTGATAGCTTATAACACTACTAGAGGCCTGGTGCATGAAATTCGTGCACTGGGGGGAGGTGTCCCTCAGCCCAGCCTGCACCCTCTTCAATCTGGGACCCCTCGAGGGATGTCCAACTGCCTGTTTAGGCCCAATCTCATGATGGCTCCCAACCACTTGCCTGCCTGCCTGCCTGCCTAATTGCCCCAACCACTTCTGCCTGCCAGCCTCATCACCCTCTACCCACTTCTTTGCCAGTCTGATCAATGCCTAACTGCTCCCCTGCTGGCCTGGTTGCCCCTAACTGCCCTCCCCTGCCAGCTTAGTTGCCCTAACTGTTTTCCTCTGCAGGCCTGGTTGCCCCCAACTTCCCTTTCCTGCTGGCCCAATTCGCCCCTAACTGCCCTCACTTGCCAGCCTGGTTGCCCCTAACTTTCCTCCCCTGCAGGCCTGGTCACCCCTAATTGTTCTGCCCTGCTGACCTGGTTCCCCCCACCCCAACTGCAGGCCTGGTCCCTTCCAACTGCCCTCCCCTGCAGGCCTGATTGCCCCCAGTTGTCCTTTCCTGCTGGCCTGATTGCCCACAACTGCCCTCCCCTGCTTGTCCATCTTGTGGTGGCCATTTTGTGTCCACATGGGAGCTGCCATCTTTGACCACATGGGGTCAGCCATCTTATGTGTTGGAGTGATGGTCAATTTGCATATTACCTCTTTATTATATAGGCTGTTTTAAAATAAAAATAAAAAGAAGACATGTCCCAAAGGATAACTTACTGACCTCTGAGGAGACTGTGTGGGCTTGGCAAATGTGTCTGGGTTTTCTTTGTGTGAGCTTCATTTCTAGAAACTTCATGGAGAGACTTAACAATATAATACTTGACAATGGAAACCTAGTTTTAAATTGAAAAATTTATTCAGTGACTAATAAAACCTCCATGGGAATGATGGAAAGAATCTAGTGGCATAGGATAATTCTCTATCTTTTAATATTTTTTAAAAAGTCTTTAATATGTTTGAGGATATTTATCATAATTTTATTTTGTATTTCTATAAGTATTTTTTAATACTTAAAATATCAATTCCAGCCAAGACCTGTTTGGCTCAGTGGATAGAGCGTCGTCGGCCTGCAGACTGAAAGGTCCCAGGTTCGATTCCAGTCGAGGGCATGTACCTTGCTTGCTGGCACATCTCCACTGTGGGGTGTGCAGGAGGCGGCTGATAGATGTCTGTCTCTCATCGATGTTTCTGACTTTCTGTCTCTCTCCCTTCCTCTCTGTAAAAAATCAATAAAATATATTTTAAAAATAAATAAATAAATAAATAATATCAATTCCAGTCCACCTGGTGTGCTCAATGGTTGAGCATTGTTTGTAGGTGGTGTGCAGGAGGCAGCCAATCAATGTTTTTCTCTCATCACTGATGATTCTATCTTTCTCTACCTTCCTCTCTGAAATCAATAAGAATATGTTTTTTAAAGATCAATTCAATAAAAGCAACATGCCATACCATAGTTAAAATAAGAAATTCTATTAAATTCCAGATTAGAATATGTGTTAACATGTATTCTTAATATAAATTTTTAATTAGAGGAAATGTAGTAAAAGAAAAGTAAATAATTTCACCCCTACAGACACTGGAGAAAGTCAGCTCGAGCGATAAAAAACTCTTGATGTTCTTTATTTTTTAAGATTTTAAAAACTTGATTTTTTAGAGAAAAAGGAAGGGGAGAGGGAGAGAGATAAATACCTATGTGAGTATGAAACATCAGTTGGCTGCCTCCTGCCTGCCCCTACTGGGGATTGAGCCAACAACCCTAGCATGTTCCCTGACAAGGAATCGAACTGGCAACTTTTCAGTGCACAGGAGGACACCCTACCAACTGAGCTATATGGGCCAGGACTAATTTTTTTTAAGTAACTTTAGATTGTGGAACACTGTTACAATAAATTTTTGAATATTGTTTGTGAGTATATAGGAAGAGAAGTGGTGCTCTCTAAGAAATCAAAGTATCTTAATAACAACTCATACTTGTAAAAATATATTTTTATTGATTTTAGAGAGGAAGGACAAGAGAGGCGGGGGGGAGAGAGAGAAAGAGAGAGAGAGAGAGAGAGAGAGAGAGAGAGAAACATCAATGATGAGAGAGAATCGTTGATCAGCTGCCTCCTGCAAACCTCTACTGGGGATCAAGTCTGCAACCTGGGCATGTGCCCTTGGCCAGAATCAAACCTGGAACTCTCAGTCCACAGGCTGATGAGATTCTACTCAGTGAGCCATACCAGCTAGGGCACAAATCATACTTTTGCAATGAGCAGAATAAAGTCGGCTGCAAACACAGTGCCTTGGTGCTCATAAGCCAATTCTAATGTCTTTCACAGCATCTGTTCTGGATGTGTAAGCCCCGCATGTGGGATGCCGCAGTTTGCCGGGCCGCTCCGGGCATCCGCATGGCCTAGTGGCGTGATGGAAAGTTGGCAGGAACACGTTGTATCTACTCCTGTCCTGTGAGCACTTCCTCCCCGGATCGCAATGAAGATACGGAAGGCACATTACTGTAGAGGCCATTGCACAGTTCTGGATGAGAGCTACTGTGTTTGAAGAGAAAGATGAGAGAGAAACATCTTGACTGACTGGACCTCCTGAAAAGGGCCGACCTGTTGGTGACGGTGAGAGGAAACGTTAGCATGGTTAGCATGGTGTCTTCCACGGGCTCGCTGAGCCCAGAGCCCAGAACTGATGGACACCTTTTCATTACAATGCAGTTCATCAGCTCTGGGGGAAATCACTGTCCCCAAACTACTAGTTATAACAGTGAATGATAACTAGGTTTGTTGTGATTATTTTCTTCAAGTGAATGAAAGTAACACATTTTAGAAGAGGAAAAATCCTATAGAAATAACAATTTCACGTTCCTGTTCACATTCTAAGACATCCTACATGGGCCAAGATACGTGGCTATCAGGCCTGGAATGAGTTTTTCCTGGCTACATTCCAGTGTTAGGACAATGCCTGGAACTTAGCACAACAAATATTTGCAGATTGAACGATTTTAGGGAAAGGAAGCTTTCTTTGGCACTGAATTGTGTTTCTAAAAGATACTAGTGGCTAGGATGATTTTCCTTATACTGCATCAAACTCATTTTTCTACAACTCCTACTTGTGAGATATAATTATGTGTCCCTGATCCAAACAAAATAAACCTAGTTGTCTTCCAAATATGTTAAGACAGCTAACATTTTCCTTTTAGGTATGTGTTATTTTTTCCTGGAAGAAGGTAATAAATTCCAGAGCCTTCTCCATATAACATGGTTTCCTACCCCTTAACCATGATTCTCATTTTTCTCTGGATGTGCCTACATTTCAGATGTGTTTATACAGTAGTGCCTGAACGAAACAGGTCTGCAGGGGGAAGTCCAGCTGAACCTCACGCGGTGTTGTGGTAAGATTAGACTAGCTGTGGGAAAGAGCTCCAGAAGAGTAGCAGTGATTTCAGTTTGGTCTGAAAACAATTACAAATTTGAACTGTTTTCTCAAACTACAAGAAGTTCCTAGCTGACATCTGGGTTAAACATGGTCATTTCCCCGCCCCTTCCCCCCAAAAGAGTAATATTTTATTTTCCATTTTTGTTTTCTACAGCAAGTCTTTTATCAGCCAAACAAGAAAAATAAGACATGTCCTTTAACAAAAAGGGCTTATTCTAAGCCTCATTTAAATTTGGTTTTAAAATCTCACATAAGCTGAAGCAGATGAACACAGATCGCCCCTGAATGCAGTCCTGAGAACCAAATCGACACCCTGGCCCCCGTGGCCTAGAGCCTCCGTGGGCAGGGAGCCGTGGAGGCCCTGGGTCAGCACGGGGCTCGCTGGGGACAGTCTGAGAGGCCAGATGGGGGAGAGGCCACTGGAACACCGCAGACCATGGTTGCCCAAGGGCCTTCTGGGCTGAATGGACAGGACGATTGCATCAGCATCAATGGCCCACGGAGGAGAGCCGGACCCTGGGGGGCAGGTCCTGCTCCTACAGCCTGTACTCGGCGCCAAGGAGCAAGGAGACCCAGGAGGGAGAGGAGGAGAAAGGCCGCCAGGCCTGCAGGACACAGCGCTCCTCGCACACGGAGGGTGGAATGCGGGTCAGAGGGAAGTCTGTCCTGTGTATTCCTAGGAGCTGCACAGTGATTCAAACACGGATTCTGCCAATCCCTGCTCAGGGGCTCGGATACTGAGCCTTTAGCGGCTCTGAGAGGGAAACCGTGAAGTGAGGCAGCCCCTTCTTTATTTTTATTTTTCTTCACCACAGCAAGCAGGGTCAGCCACCCACACTCCCCTCGGGCTGCCTGCCCTGAACCCGCTGCACATGAAGGGGACCATAGCAGACCCAGACTTGTCACCCTGGGGACTCACATGGCCAAGGTGCTCTGGGCGTTTAAGTGGGTGGAGGCTGGGTGAGCTCTTCTGAGGGGTGTGGAGGAGGGGGCAGAGAAGGAGGAGCGCTGGTGGCTGGAGAGAAGCTCCTCTGGGAGCTCTCTCAGTTCCGCACAGTTCCGCTCTGGCTCCAAACTTGCACTTCACTCAGCCAAACACAGGACTGGCTAAAACAGGCCCCTTCTCCTCCGACGGCAGGTTAGCAACACCTTGCTCCTCGGCATTTTTCTTGGCAGTCCTGTCCCGACCCACCCTCCATTCCGCAGTGTCCTCTCCACACTCAGCAGGAACTCCAGGGGCGGCGTGCTCGCCATCCTGTGACATCCCAGGGTGCTCTACGCCCCTTGAGAGGGCCGTCCTGGCCCATTGGCCGAACGCGGGGTCAGCTGGGAGGAGCCCTCATGCTGCCCTGTCCTCGCTCCCGGCTCTGGGCCCACGTCCTGCTCCTGGGTCAGGTGAGTGAGGCCTGCTTCCAGCAGGCACAGCGACGGCTGGCAGGGTCCTTGTCACCTGCGGCGCTAGGCTGCTGCTCGCGCCTGCCAGGCACCTGGCTTCCTAAGACTATGATGAAGGTGATGGGGATCCCGGCCTGCCTTCCCGAGCCCCGGGAGGGAAGCCCGGCCCAGGGCAGCCCTCCTGCTCCCCGCCCTGAGCGCATGCACAGGCAAGAAAAGGCCCTTTTGTTTATTTAAAGGCCAAAGCATAGATCTGGGATTCCTCCCAAGAGAAAAAAACACCACTTTTTAATTATTTGGAAACTATAGTGTTTTCCTCACATTTCCCTGATACACACATGTCCGTGCAGTGAAAGTTGATGCTGATTTTCCTGTGTTCGTTTAGAATAACACGGTGTCACGCGTTGTCCTTCATGTCCACGGCGAGAACGCTGTCTGCTGGAGTGAGAGGAGCACTGTGCCCTGCTGGTCGCTTTAGCCGAAGCCCCTCGTGGATCCCCCTTTCCCGCCTCCATGGGTCCCTGGCATCCAACACGTGCCAGGCACCTAACGGTCCCTGAACAGGGAGGAGAGGCCTTTCTGGAGTTTTGTGGGTTACTCTCCACGTGAGGGAGAACGAGACTGTGCCCCCCGACCCCCACTCCTGTCTGTGCTAGCACCCACCTCCCCAGGCAGTGGAGGAAGCGAGGTTCCAGAAGCTGCTAGAAGGAGCCGGAACTGTGTGGACACATCAGGAAAGTCAGCGCCCAGCCTGGTCCTCCCTAGGGAATGTTGTGTGAAGGTCAGTCCTGCCCACGTAGCCACTTTGTTGGGATGTTTATTATAAAACATTCATTTCTGCTTATTTGTCATGGTGTATTATACCATGATGTCACGTCATTGGTATAGGATGGAGACACATGGCGGGAACATGAGCGACACGGGAGGGGGACCAGGCTTCCAGAGGTCTCACCTCAGGGTCTGTCTGTGGGATCAGCTCCTCTTGGAGCTTCAGAGAATGACCAAGGCTGTCCCTGCAGCTCCGGCTGCAGGCCCCTGTCTGAGACTGACGTGACCCCTCAGCCCAGCTGTAGGACTCCTGGCTGTTAGTCCGCCGGCCCCACGCTGGGCTGACCCCCCAGGCCCGGCCCCCGAGTCCCCCGGCCCCACGCTGGGCTGACCCCCCAGGCCCGGCCCCCGAGTCTTCCGGCCCCATGCTGGGCTGACCACCCAGACCTGGCCCAAGAGGGTGCAAGCGTCATGCAGTGCGGTCACTGTCCAGGGCCTAGCCCATGAGCAGCTGCTTCCCTGTGCTTAACTGTCCTGGGGGTGAGCTGCTCTCTAGCGACTCATAGAAGGGAATTGTTCACTGATGAGCATGACCAACTCCTGAAATCCCGTCGCTACACACCTGGCCAGAGAACTCAGAGGCCCAGGGCCCCGCCCCCAAGGAAGCCTCGTACAGCACAGGAGCCTTGTGACTGAGC
The DNA here is from genome assembly GCA_011751065.1 of Lasiurus cinereus. Classification (NCBI taxonomy): domain Eukaryota; kingdom Metazoa; phylum Chordata; class Mammalia; order Chiroptera; family Vespertilionidae; genus Lasiurus; species Lasiurus cinereus. Next base: position 24,390,894 of record JAAGEH010000040.1, read on the forward strand.
TCTGGGCTCCTAGGCACGCAGGGTCCCTCTGCTGGACTCAGAGCTTTGGTTTCTGATCCGAGAGTGAACAGTGAGGTGTGATTTCCAGGTCACCACCCAGGTGGCGGCGCCACAGGGTGGGAGGCAGCAGGGCCAAGCCTGAGGGGTGGAAGGGCATGGTCATTTTAATCTAACAACAGTGTGACAGCTGCGGGCCAGTCTTCTCCACTTCTGAAGGGGATTTGGAGGCTTAGTGAGACCAGTGAGCTGAACACTGACCAAATAGCAAACAACCTATCTATAGGCGCACACAGGTATGCACACACGCACATGCATGCACACACGCACATATGCCAAGGAGTGCCCAAAGGCTGTGAAATCCCACAGCCCGAGTCACACCTCATCTGACAGTTCCCATGGCACCGGGGCACAGGCCGACCGGTTGCTAGGGAAAGGAGCCCTCCCAGGACTATGCTGCATCTCCACAGCTTTGGCCGCTGGGAGCAAACTGCTCTTTCCAGGAGTGACGGCCTCTGTCTCCTGAGCCTCAGGTCCCCGAGCACACGCCTGGCATCCCAGGGCCACTGGCCCGTAGTTCACACCAGTGAGTGGGTTGTGCTCCAAGCTCCAAACCACTGTGATTCCAGTTCTGCCCAGGACCCCTGCTCCGTGCATGCCTCTCGTCCATCGTGTCAGCGTGTGCCCAACACTGTGTGATTGTGACCACTTACGCGTTACTAACCCCACCCACGCATGTCAGATACAAAGACATTTGATTTAGACTATTTGGCTCAAGCATGCAAAAAAAATGTGCAAAAAAAGGAAAGTTGGACAACTTTAATCTCCAAAACAACCAAAGAATGACATTTCCAATGATTTTCAGAGCACCGAGATTTGAGTGCCCAAAGATTAAAAACGTGCAGACATACTCCCTGTTGGAAACAGATTTAATTCTTTTGAAGTTAATGAAATTAAAATTATTTTCTTTAATATTCATTTGGAAAAACTACATGAATTACATTTCAATGATTTATTCTGGCTACCATTGATTTGATCTGAGCCTTTTTTTTAAACATCTACCAAGTCAGAGGGAGTGGGCCTTGGCCCCAGTAGCTTCCTCATGAGCAAGGCCTGGTGAGGCGGATTGGGCTGGCTGGGGACGGGATGGTTCAAGCGAAGGGACAGGCTCCCTCCAGTGGGGACAGTTGGGAATGCATCCGATTCCTTCCTTGAGGATGACAGGATTTCCATTTCTGAGCACTAACTCTTGGTTTTTAGCTTAGATTCTCCCTCCAAAAGCTGCACTTTGTGACATCCAGTTTACCAGGCTCCATCCAGCAACCTAGGAGTCTTTTTAACAGTTTGCATGTGTGTCCTGTAGTCTTTTTTCCCACCGTGATTCTCTTCACTGTTCAAGCCAGTGAGCCAACAAGTGTGTAACAATGCCTGCCTTGTGTTGGGTGTGGCTCCAGGCACTGGGGACACAGCACAGCCTGAGCAAAATGATTCAAAAACTTGTCACAAGGAGCTTAAGACAGCATCAGACACGTGGACTGCCTGCGAGCGATTTGTGGTTATCATTTAACCAGATCCTCCCACCACCCTACAGCAACCTGAGCACCGGAGAAACCCACTGGATCCCACAGGTGGCACAGGTACACCACCCCCAGACAGCTGCCTGGATTGACGGACCCCACAGCGCCGAAGCCAGCAGCCCCACGTGGCGTTTTTTTCACTTGCATCTTCTCTGGTGACACCCATGCACCGTGAGATGGGGCTGTGTCTGCTTGATTCTTAACTGTACCCGCGCCCAGCACAGGACGCCCTGGGGTGCGCCATAATAACTCGCCTAAATAAATGCTCATGAGCAGGAATCAGTGAGAGGACAGTGAAGGCAGGACTACTGCCTCCAGCACCTCCTCACCCATGTGTTCTGCCTCCATGAGTTCCAAAAACAGGAAGCGGTCCTTCCCGGGGGTGCAGGCATGTTCTTCTAGTGACAAGTGCCCTCTACTTTCTTACGGAGCAAGCAAAGGAATAGGAGTCTAAAATGACAAGATCTGAATCTTTAGAAGGTTCTCGATCTTTAACAGACTCGTGCTTGTCACCTCTGCTGATACAGCTAAAGAAGGCAGAGGAGCAAAGCCACCTCCCCTGGCGTGTCACTCGTGGAGGGGAGCGGGTGGGCTCGGTGAGCGGCTGAGCGGCCCCTCCCTCCCCTGTGGCTGTAGATGGAACCTAAAGCCTGTGGAAAGGGCCGCCCCAAGGTGTTATCTGGCGAATTACTTTATAGCAGTTGCTCCCTCAGTGTTGCATGCCCGTGCCATCAGCCACTCAGTCCGGCCTCAGAGCTCGTGCCCAGGGACCCGTGTGTGTGAGCGGTGTGAGCGCCTCAGCCTGAGTCACCTGCAGCAGATCGGTAAATAGTGGAAGAGCAATCTCGCCATTTGAAGGGTTTTCGGCTGGAGCACTCTGCTCAGTGGCAGTGCAGCCAGGGGTCCCTGGATACCGAGGCGGAGCAGCCCAGAGCTGGGCAACCAGGCCCAGGAACAGCCGCAGGCGCCGCGTGTGCTGCTTGTGCGAGGCGATAAAACACACCACGAGGAGAGATGTCCTCCCTCCAGAAGTCCGGGGTGCCTGCCTCTGCAGGGGTGAGCTTCCAGGGGACCCCGCACCGCTCGCATTGCCCCCAGATTGTTTCTCCCAGTCAGATTAGGGTTCATACCCTCATCTTATTTTGAGAGGTCAAGAGACCAGTTCCTGGAGTAAAATTGCTCTTAGTCACCACTTTCCATTTATTTCATACCTGCCGAGCTCCTGGAGAACCCTCCCGGGTGGACGGACCACTGGGAAGACCTTCCCGGGAGGAGCTTTATCTCCATCTGCTCCTTCTACCTTCTGCAGTCACCCCTTCTACAGGGTCCACTGCCACCTTGGGGGGACCCTCCTGGCTGACCAGTCCTCCCTTCCTAAAACCTAGGTGCCCTCTGGCATCTCTGCCTGGACCCTCCTCCTGCCCCCTACTGCTGCTCAGCAAGTCCAAGGTGAGGGGCTCCCGACCTGCTCCGCTCTCCCTCACCTCGACCGAAGTCCTGAGGAGGACGCTTTCCCTGCCCTTGGACCTGTCTTCCCTGGGTCCCGCTGCTCACAGCCACACAGCCCACGGGGTGGCCGTGGTTAGGAAGAAGCTGCAGCCTCGGATTCTAACTCGGACTGAGCACATTGCTGTGGCAAGTCCTCATGTCATTTGGTCTCAGTGATCTAAAAGTGAGTGGGGCTCAACTTTTTCAAATTCAATTGAGCTCTATGTTAACTGCAGGCCCACGAAGCGCTGGCTGTTAGCTCTAAGCACAAAGCATCTGCTGTCTGCACCCCAGGACCAGCCAGGCCTCGCCGCAAAGTGCTGGCTGTTAGCTCCCTAGTGAGAGCCTAGCAGGTGTGGAGGGTGCCCAGCTCACACCTGCATCAGAGCAGATGCCAGGCTGCGTCACCCAACGGCTCACACCTGGGTCTTCTGGAGCTTCCTCTTGGGAGTGACCAGTGACCTGAGAGGTAAGTCTGGTTGCCAGGCAGATGCACGGGTGCAGCGCCAGGCTCAGCCCTCCCAGGCATATCGGCTGTGGGCAGACAGAAGGACAGCAAGGGCATCTTCCCTCTTTAAAACTTACCCAAATGATCTACGGACCCCTCACTCCTGGTCATCCAAAGCATCCACAAATTAATGCCTTCGTGGGAACAGCTAGTAAGCACGGGAGCAAGGTGGGAATGGAGGTGGAAAGGTTTGGGGCGGAGCAAGAAGGGCCCTACAGTGGGCAGGGCAGGGCCCTCAGACGACCACATCATGGCTTCCCAGGCCAGCTTTCAGCTGGTGCCATGCATGAGTCTGATGAAGGGCCATGGCAAGTAGTTGTTTTTTGATAGAAAACTTTAAAAATTGTTCACTGATCAACACAAGTGTTTGCATGACCTCATTCATTTACTTCTATTATTTTCCTCACGTCTCACCAGCGTACCCCTCGCCTTACAACCAGCCTCCTAGGAAAGGTGAGCAGGATGTCGGAATGGCTTTGTGAACATGCCGGTTGAGAGTGACTGGACTCTACTGGTGGAAAGGCGTTCTCAATATAACAAGGCCCACACTTCACTTATGTCTGTGGTTAAGGAGCCCTTGAAAGCTAAAGCTGGACAGACAATGCTGAGGTCTAGGCCACAGGACATGCAGTACCTATGGTTTTGATCCACAATGCAGGGTATTTCACTTTATGAGGAATGCTGCTGTATTATTAACCTCGAATACTGGCCAATAGGTTATTTGAAGGAAAAATAAAATGTATTCCATGATGAAAATGCTAAAGTATGATTCCCTATGTGTAGTTTGCCATCTAGTGGTCAGTTGTGGAAATAAAAAGGCCACTTAACAATAGTTTCAAATCCGGCTCTCACCGCACCAGCAAAGGGATGGCTCCCAACCACATTTCAGTGTGAAGACACCCAGTGGCACTATGAAGCCCTCTGAGGCTGTGGAGGTGGCAAGGGTGAGTCGCTGAGGAGGCCATTCCTGAGAAAGCAGTGGAGTGTGGCAACCGGTGCTCACTCCTGGCCACCCAGAGAGTCCCAGGGCCCCTTACCAAAGGACAGCTGGCTAGGCCACAGTGCAGACCAAGTAAGTCCAATTCCCTCAGGTGGGCCCCAAGCAATGCTGTTCAAAAGCCCCAGGTGATTCTCCTGGCAGCCAGGTGAGGACCACTGGGCTGGGGAAGACTGTGGCTCCCGCTGTCCTGCTCTCTACGTGAGTTTCACCACTTGTACCTTGAGCAGGGAAAGCAGGCTCATTACTTAATATCCACACGCCTCGTAAAAACGAGGACAACTGCTCTTCTGATTATTGTGGGAATTAAATGGGATCACGGTGTCAAGTGCTACACGGTGCCTGCTATAGGACTCAACAAATGCTAAATATTAAGGCTATTTCTTATTTTTAAAATGTATTATAAGTTAAAAGAAATAAACAAAAAGGTATTTAACTATAAAACTTAATAAAAATTTCAATTATACGTTTTATTTAAAATGTTATTCATGATTGTCTTAATTAAAATATATTTAATTGCAAGAATACAATATGAGATGTTTACTGCATGTGGCCAACAGCACAAACGCACAATGATAACACTCAAGTCTTAGTACCAGTTTAATGTGAGACACGCACAATGAAATAGCCCTGCCCTGAAAACTCCTGTTCCCTCCAACTCCAGACTCGCACAAGCCTATAACTAAACTTAATAGTCTGCTCACATGCCAATAAACAATAAATAAATCTTTAAAATCATCTATGAACTGAAGAAATTTTCTTGAGTGTGATAAGCCAAAGACCTTAAGGAATATTTTAAAGGCTGAATAGAAACCGGTCAAAACGAAGTGAAACAAGGAGTTTAAGAAGGACCAAGCTCAATATTATCAATTCCGTCTATCTGCCCCATCTAGTCTCTGGCACTCACCCAGTTCCCTCTGAGCACTGGAACCCACAGCACACGCAAGACAGGTCCGGTGATACACTCACTGTGGAAATGCCCAACTTGGAGGGGTGGTCGTGGGAACGTGTGGAATGAAATGTTTTAGGAATGGTAATGTGAAATATAAAGGGTAGCTAGATAAGTCTTATTTCAAAACCTGAAATGGTCATACAGAATGATGAGCTCTTCACTTATGTATCTGCTATAACCAGGACCTGCTCCCTCCTCGTGGTTTCAATGCTTTACTTTGGACTGCCGACCATCTGCCAGGCGCTACCTGAGCAGCCAGGCATAAAGCAAGGCTCTCTATAAAGTCAGAAGCCCGGCCCCGGCAGGACTCATCACACTCCTTACAAATAAATAAAACATGGCTTTTCAACCTAAAATTAGTTTCAATCTAAATTCCTTTCCAAAAGGTTGACTTTGTAATTAAGAATGCTTGGGTATATCAGTAGCGAGTCAAAATTTCAGAGGCTTATACAGACTCGGACACTTAATGCTCACTACTTTGGTGGATGAGATACCACCTCATCAGCTGCCAAAAGGTACATTCTTACACACAGAATTTTACAACAATGAAACATTTCAACTATCTGCCTACCCAGTCCTAGTACAATATAGAACAAGTAGCAATTTTTAAACCTGGACATGAAGACAATGTAAGCCAATCAGATTACAGGGCTGAAATGATCCTAAATTTTGTGACATCATCACTGTCAGCGAATCTGGACAAGCAGCCGGTGTGGCCATGGTTGAGGCGGTGAGGCTCAGTCTTCGTCATCTCTTTGAAAGGGCACTACCTGGATTTCTCTGGCTATTCTCTCCGCTAAGGTTTTACTTCCCGCAGCAATGATTCTCCGAGACATCAAATCGAATGGTCCCCCTGAAGTCAATCAAACAAGGAAGAGAGTTACATCTCGTACTGAAACCATTCCTATAGAACTCGTATGGTGACAGGCACTACGCAAATCATAACATTTTAATACTTCAGTCATCTTTTCAAAAAGCTACTCTGTCACATGACCATAATGGTTAAGCTTTGGCAATTCTCAAATTAGTTTCTAGGCATATTATTTGAATACCACTTTGGGGGGTCCTCAATCATCCCAGTCTGAATCTGCCACCTTTTCTATTCTCCCCGAGTCACTGTTATGCTCTGACTGCCTCTGTAATGCCTGGGTGTCATGAGCAGGAAATCCCCGCCCACTTCCTGACTTCTCCATTGCCCTCCTCACAGACACTAAAGAATATTAACCCATGTTCACTGGGCTTCTAAAAACATGCCCATCAGTTTGAAGTAGAGAACCATCCCAGCCCACGGCAGAAAGTGACAGAGGCGGAGGTCCGTCATCAGCTGCCACTCGCTCACCATCCAAAGAGCTGCTGGCACAAGCCTCAGGCCCACAGACCCACCAGACTTTCCCTGGCCTCTCCAGAGCTCCTGCTCCTCACGTCTGGACTTAGCCACGTAGTGTGAGCAACCCCACACTACCCTTAGCCTCTTATCCTCACCTCTACCCACAATGTCTATCTGGAATTTGTAAACCGTTACATGGCTTGTTCTGTCTTTAAGAGCTTAAGTATCAACACAGAACACAGTGGAAGACCAAAGTTCAACAGATGGGGCAGGAAGATGCTTTCCCGTCGCATCCGTTACCTGTCACATCCATCAGCACCCCACCAGCCTCAGTGACAATGATGCCCGCTCCTGCCATGTCCCAGCAGTGAATGCCCATTTCGTAATACGCATCCGCAGCTCCGCTGGCCACAAGGCACATGTTGACAGCTGCTGTCCCAACTCCTCGGATCCTAGCAGACAGCATTTAGAAAGGAGATTGGAAAAGGAATTCTTTCAAATGAGGTCTTCCTTCGTGTCAGTTCATTTTCAGTGTCCACTGAGATCATCTGAACCCGTCTACAGGATACATACCTAATTTTAAATTAAATAAAAATACATAAAAACCTAATTACCCTGGTGCACCACAGAAACGACCACTCTCACAAAGTAATTTAATAAGATAAACATTACAGCCATGACATTTTCAGGGGGAAGGCTTAAAAAATATTCAATTCCACTACTGTGCACTGGTGTATGTATCACCACATTTTTCAAAACCCGGTAGGAAGAACTGACCACTTTTAGTATCACAAAGATTTAACTCTGCTCCCTGCTCAGCTGCTAATAAGTGTGTTGGGACTTTTTGGCTAATAAAGTCTTTCCAAAAAAACCAATAATGAAATAGAAGAAAACTGAAACTGACATCAATCCAATCTCAATGAAACATCTCAAAGAAGTAGTTGTAAACATAGATGTTAAATCAGAAATACAAAATTTACACGCAGAAAAAGCAGAGAACAAAGCCCAGGAAGAAATAAAATGAGATGACTGAACTCAGGGAAATGATGGCTGAGCTCAGCCTGCGATTCAAGGAGCCCTAACTAAGTGGCTGTGAATGAAAACCAAATCAAGGCCCCAGGGAAAAGCAGGAAAAACACGAGTAAAAGGGTCAGAGGGAAAGTGTCTGAAATGGAGGACACAGACCTCGCCTATTGGTGTCTGAAGAAGAAAATAAAAACAGACCTGAGCTAATATTTAAAACTATAACTCAAGAAAGCTTGGGAAAAAAAGACAAAAATCTACGCTGAAGGAGAAAACTCTCCCAGATGTGAAATTCCAAAACAGGTCCTTGTAAACAACCTCAAAAGTGAAAAGGAAAACAAAATCCCCGAGGCTTCATGTAAAGCAAGAAATAGTTTAAATGCCAAGAAAATTAGGCTCGCATCAAATGTCTCAAAAACAACATGCAAAGCAGAGGTGGCTAAAGAGGCAGGACAGCCCAAGGCTACCCTGCCTGGCACCTGGATCCCCGTGGAGGACGGACGGAACACTGCAAAGGATGGATGTCATTAGATCCCCTGACCACAGCGAACATAGACGGCAGGTTAGAGAACAAGTAAGTTTATAAAGTCAGCAACGCACTGTGGCTATGGGAGAGAATACCTCTGCTCTTAGGAAGTAACAAGCTGAAGTATTTAGGGATAAAGAGCTACACTCTAAGTATTTACCTCAAGACCGTTCAGGGGAAAAATAAAAGGGTAAAACAAACGGGGTAAAATAATAATAGGTCAACTGAACAAAGGATATGCTGTTGTCTTTTTACCTTATTTTACTTCTGCAAATTTTGTTAAGTTTTAAGTTATTTTCAAATAAAAGTTTTTCAAGTTTCATTAGAAAATTAGAATTACGGTCATGATCCCATGTCCAGTATGAACGTTTTTGGCTACAAGGAAATCGCCGAGTTGCCCGTGGCCGCGGGCACAACCTACCTACCCGTGGATGGGGAGGCAGAGCAGCTTCTCCATGTTGGCGAGGACGGTCCGCACAGTCTCTGGCGTTCGGGAGGAGCCCAGCTCTGTCACCAGGAGTGCCTTGGTAACATCTAAAGGAAAATTACTTCAAAAATCACTCATTTAATGATAAGAATTCTGGTAAAAAAAAAAAAATTAACACTTGTGATTCAGAGCAAAACAAGACATTCTGAGCTCTCTTCCTAGTTGTATCAAATCTGTTTACTTCTAAGGCTTTAAATCTTAAAATATGGATACATTTGTTATACCTCAGTGGTCATTTTATGATAGTCTAGCTTTTTAGACCATCCCCCCAAAATGCAGAATATAACCAACTTACCTGCTTACATAATAGCTTTAGTGGGGAATGAGCAAATACCTTAAATATTTAATCATACGGTTTAATTACACACTGTGTAGAAGAGCTGCTGGCAGGAAAGCGACCATTCCTTCAATTCTGAGATTTTCAACATTAACGTCTTGACAATCAGGTCTTAAGAGTTCAATAAAAAGATAATGAAATAAATGTCTGCTCTCAAACTGTTTGAGGAGAAAAATTATGACAGTGTGAGAGGATTCTGAATTTAGATGGTTTTGCAAGGATCTGTAAGTTCTTGATGCATTTAAAACTCTGATGTGTAAATTGACAAATGCTGGGCATGGCTTTTGGGGAAAAGGTCCTCAAACCCTCTCAGCTGTCATGCAGAGAAGGCTTACCTGTCAATCATCCAGCTCTTACAGAATGTGCATGTGTCAGTTTTAGTGATTCCTAAATTTAAGTTTCCCTGATTTACTGCCTAATAAGTGGTCCCAACACCATCAGCTCAGAGTGAGTCTACAAAGAATCTTCAAGGCAGTGGCTGCAATAAAGCGCCATAAACTACGTCCCCAGCCTCGCAGTGATGTCCCGAAGGATGGTTTGCTCAATCCCACCAGCTCCCCACTTCCCTACCACATTCAAACTCCAGTGGGAGCAAAAAGCAGAGAAAATAAATAGAATTTATGAGTCAGGTAACACTCAAAACCATAGAACAGGAGCAGATGCTATCGCCACACCCACAGTGAGCCTACCTTCCTGCCGGGAGACCTGCAGCTTCTGGCCGTTACAGAAGGCGCCCCTGCCTCTCCTGCCCGTGTACATCTTGTCCTCCACGCAGCTGTATACAACTCCAAACTCCATCTGCAGGCAGAAACCAACTTCCTTACAAACCTGGCTGTTTGTGATGCTTACTCTCAGTAACAAGAGAATCTGGTACACTGACAAATAATGTCTGCAAATGGCTACATAGTGGGACACTGAGAAAGCTGATTTCTAGATTCATCAGAGGGAAGAGGTCCCAGCCATTTAGAAGCCTCGCAGCGCCCACTGTGGCCCCCCTCCCTCTCACCCAGAGGACAGAGCTTGCCTATTTTCCAGGGCCAATCCTTCCTCCAGAGTGTGGCTGCTACCCTCTCCTACTGCTCTCTGCTGCTCCCTCCTCTGGAATGTAGATTCTGATTCCTCTTCACCAAGCTCTCCCTCCCTTACAAAACCTTTAAAACGTTAATTCTTTCCTGCTAAAGAGTAGTCTATACACTGCCGAGTCTCCCCTTCCTCTGTAACACACTACAGTTTGGCCTCTGCCCTGACCACCCATTCTTCTGAAACTCCCACAGAGACAGTAATGAACTCCACGGGCCACCTGCCTTCTCTGAGACAGAGCCAGATAATCCGGAGGCTCCCCGTTTTCCCAGGACTCAGTCCCAACCTCACTCACTAACCAGTGGGTGTGTCACTTCTTTTAGGACCTTCTTCTCTGCTTAACCTTTGAAAGTTGTGTACATTAGCTTTTTCCATTCTCCCATGTCCCTTTTAGTTCTGCACTGTCAGAAAGCCCACAAATCAACTACCCTGGCACGGTGGCTCCATCAACTCCACCATCACAGGTAAGAACCTCTCTCCTGGGAACTGCAACCAAAGAGGCCTTACACTCACCATCTGATCACACCTGTCTCTTCCCCATTCTTCTTCAAAACATTTGTTTTTAATCCTGAGATTATTTTTTTCTTTATAGAGTGGAAGGGAGGAATCAAAGGAAAGGAATGGAGAGAGGGAGTGAGAGGGAGAAAAGGGGAGAAAGAGAGAGAAGCATCGATGTGACAGAGATACACTGATTGGTTGTCTTCCAGACATGCCCCAACTGGTGCGTGCCCTTGACCAGGAATAAACCGACTCTGCGGTGCTGGGGCCGATGCTCTAATCATGAGACATTGGCCAGAGCTCCTCCTTCAAATTCCATCTTGAGAACCCTTCCTGATTTTGACATTTCCTCAGCTATTCTCACTGCACCATCTTAGTTCAGAATCCCGACAGGGCTGCAAACACCTATAACTGCACCTAGAAACCTCCCATGACCTCCCTAACCCTGCAAAACCAAGCCTCAATGCTGGGGTGCAGACAGACCACAGCCTCACAGACCTCCACGACCAGCTTCTCCCTGGACCATCCTGGCCATGCCCAGGGCTTCACACAGCCTTCCCGGCTCCCCACACTCCAGGCTCTTCTCCAAGCTGTTCTTTCTGATGGAGATGTGTTCCTTTTCTTCGCATCCCAAGGCCCATCCACCCGCTCAGATCTTAAGACCCTTCTGTTAGGATCTCCTCAAACCCCTCCTGGCAAATGCCTGGACCAACTCATACTCTAGAAGTAGGTTTTCAGCATTCACCACAGGATCCCATCTGCCCACATCTACCTGGTGCTGACTGGGAGCTCAGGGCGGGACTGCACACCGTGCAGGGTGAGCACAGGAGAATGCTTGCTCGCTCGGCTCCTTAGCACGTTCCCCGGGCTCACAGCCCAGTGGCTAATTTCATGTGCACTAACTTGTGTTTTCATTTCCAGCAACTCTTAACTCTCTTGTGTCCATGCTGATCAATACATCACAAACCCCATGAAGACAGGTCTACAGAAGAGATGAACATCACTCATTGTTTATCAATCAGGCAGCCACGCAGCATGGCAATGCCCAAGCTACACTCTGCTCTGCTGGGCTTGCACACAGCAGGTTCAAGTTCCAGACACGCTGCTCTTTCACCTGGGCCCTGGCTTTTCACTAACACCCACAGAAGCGTGCTAGCTCAAACCCCACTCTCTCTGTAACCACCTGACTCGCTCACGTACAGTGTGGTGACTAAGTCAGTGTGTATATTTCTCCCTTAAAACTCCTGCTGCTCAAAAACCACTGAAGGTTCTTCACTGGGAAAAGTACCACGATAATGTAAATACTCCTGTAGTATTAATTCACAACAATGCAGCTGTGTAAATTGAATACAGAGACAAACCTTGCATACTATGGAGACAGTTAGTCTTTCTCAGAAATGACAGCAGGCATGTTACCAGCCATAATTAAACAGCTTACCTCTTTATTGACAACAAAGCCGATGGAAACAGCCACAAAAGGAAATCTTATAAAAAACAAACACATATACAGACAAATTTACCAAGATAGGATTTATTTTCAAAAAATACGTCTTCTCACAATAATTGCTTATAACATTTCCCATATAAAGTGTCATTCTTCTGCCCCACAGCTGTATGTACAGTATGCAACCTTTCATGTACATGAGGCCTGGGGTTCGGGGACACAGATGCAGACACACAGGGGACTTCTGTGGCAGCGAGCAGCTCTGAGAGGAGACACCTCCGGAGCTGGGTCTGAGAAACTGGGAACAGAAATGGGAAGGCCACTTCGTTCTCATGCCATTTCATATCTTTTGAATGTCGAATACCACAAATATAGTAATGATGTACGATATTTTCTCAAAAAATAAAAACAAATTTTAAGAAATTTTACATTGTCCATGGCTAAAAAGAAAAGTTTATTTTCTGTGGCCATTTCTCCCCGAGCCTGGACCTGTAAACATAGGCGTAACCTGCACAGAATACACTGTTATCTGTCTCCCTTGAACCCCCACCTGGAGCCTCACACCTGCAAGGTTATTATTATGGCTGCATGGCAGTCTGAAGACAAAGTGGTAATTTCTGACTCAGAAGATAAAAAAAAGACACAATGGCTTCAATATAACTATCTATAATAAAAAAGCATAATATGCTAATTAGACCAGACCTTCCAGATGAAGCCGGGGCTGCGAAAGCCGAGCCCCTTGCACAGATTTCATGCATCGGGCCTCTAGTTAAAAATATGTAATAGCTTTTATTTTAACAAAAATGAGACCATTCTATAGACACTGCATTAAATCTTATCTCGGTTACAACATCCCAGGGACATCCTTCCACATCCTCATTCATCACAGACAGTCTAGGTCTTGGTTTACAATATAAACAATTCTGTGTCCCTACAGGCATGCGCAGCCACAGGGCAACTCGATCCCACCCAGCGAGGCTGCTCATGTTCACTCACCTGCAACCCCAACAGGCTCTCCCCCTTGCATGTCCTGTGTGCTGCCCTGTGTGCCAGGCCGGTGTGCTGCCCTGTGTGCTGCCCTGTGTATCAGACCAGTATACCCTGTGTACTGCCCTGTGTGCTGCCCTGTGTACTGCCCTGTGTGCCAGGCCGGTGTGCTGCCCTGTGTGCCAGGCACTGTATGCTGCCCTATGTGCTGCTCTGTGTGCCAGGCCTGTGTCCCGGGCCCTGTGTGCTACCCTGTGTGCCGGGCCTGTGTGCCAGGCCTGTGTCCTAGGCCCTGTGTGCTGCCCTGTGTGCCAGGCCTGTGTCCGGGCCCTGTGTGCTGCCCTGTGTGCCAGGCCTGTGTCCCGGGCCCTGTGTGCTGCTCTGTGTGCCAGGCCTGTGTCCCGGGCCCTGTGTGCTGCTCTGTGTGCCAGGCCTGTGTCCCGAGCCCTGTGTGCTGCTCTGTGTGCCAGGCCTGTGTCCCGGGCCCTGTGTGCTGCTCTGTGTGCCAGGCCTGTGTCCTAGGCCCTGTGTGCTGCTGTGTGTGCCGGGCCTGTGTCCCGGGCCCTGTGTGCCAGGCCTGTGTCCAGGGCCCTGTGTGCTGCCCGGTGTGCCAGGCCTGTGTCCCGGGCCCTGTGTGCCAGGCCTGTGTCCCAGGCCCCGTGTGCTACTCTGTGTGCCAGGCCTGTGTCCCGGCCCTGTGTGCTGCCCTGTGTGCCACACCTGTGTCCCGGGCCCTGTGTGCTGCCCTGTGTACGAGGCCTGTGTCCCGGGCCCTGTGTGCTGCTCTGTGTGCCAGGCCTGTGTCCCGGGCCCTGTGTGCTACCCTGTGTGCCAGGCCTGTGTCCCGGGCCCTGTGTGCTGCCCTGTGTGCCAGGCCAGTGTCCTAGGCCCTGTGTGCTGCCCTGTGTGCCAGGCCTGTGTCCTAGGCCCTGTGTGCTGCCCTGTGTGCCGGGCCAGTGTCCTAGGCCCTGTGTGTCGGGCCAGTGGGCCGAGCCTTGTTCAGCAACCTTACGTATGTATATTACCCAAGTCCCCACAGCTCCATGAGGCAGGCACCAATAATATGTTCATTTCACAGATAAGAAGAAAACAACATCTGAGGCTGAGAAAAGTGAAGGAACTTGCCCAGGCCGCAAAACCTATAAAAACACCAACTCAAGCCCAAGAGTGCTGATCCTAAAACCCATGCTTTCTAAGCTTCCTCACCTGGACTGAAGGTGGCATCCACAGCACAGCAGTGGGGCTGTAGAGCTCCCTAGCTGATCTCAAAGCAGTGGGGTGCTGGCTTATATCGTCCTTGCTCCCTTGGTGGGAAAAGAAGTGAGCAGGCCGCTGGGTCGCACAAGTCCCACCAGTAATTTCATCACCGCTGCCATGCCTGATGAAGTCTCCTAACAGTTCACTACAAATTACACGATTCTCTAAAGTGTGCATGTTCGGGAATGGAGCACTCAAAAGGTCCCCTCGGCGCAAGCACCCGCTCGTACCTATGCACAAAGTTAGTTGTTCCGTCAATAGGGTCGATGATCCACGTGGGGTTGTCGGTGAGGACACTTTTCTCCCCAGCAGCCACGGATTCCTCACCGATGAAACTAAAAGCAAGAATGACTCTTTACACCAATTTCCACAAGTTCCAGGTTTAACGTTCCCTTAGCTATAGAGTCACAACAAACATACAAGTCTACACAGCATCCAGCGGGATGTGAGTGGGCAAGCGTCACTTCACCTGACAAGCGGTACTGGAACGTGCAACGCGGCACCGGGTGAGCGAAGACATTGGTAAAGGTGAGGCCTTACTAGGGCATGTGGTGGTTTTAAAAAGATGCCCCCAGGTCTCTCATCCTGCTCTCTTCTAGAGGCAGGCTTAACGCTCATGCCTCAGGTGTGAACTTGGACTTAGTAACTCGTTTCTAAGCAAAAGAATGCAGCAGAAGTGCCAAAGTGCCACCCTGAGGACCTGCTCACAGCACACATTGTGGTTCGTCTTATTCACTCCACTCCCACTCCCTGCCATGCCCGGGGAAGCAGGCCACCGATGCTGAGCTGTTCTGAGGGGAGTCCATGTGGCAGGGAACCTACGGGAGCTGCCCACAGACCTCGGGAGGAAGGGAAGTCAACAGCAACCACCCAAGTGAATGAATCCTTCGGCCCAGTGCAGGCCTCAGGTGGCTGCGGCCCCAACCCACGGATTCCCATGTGTCATGAGACCCTGCACTCAGCTACTACCATATTCTTGAACCCAGAAAACTCTGCTATAAATGTTTGTTGTCTGGAGCTGCTAATGTTTAGGGCTGCTTTGCAGCAATAGATAAGTAAAACAGAACATTCGATAAGTCAGCAAGAAGGCAAGCCTCCCACCAAAATTATCTGTCTTCCCCAAACACACTGTGCAAATCTCAGGTGATTCCGGAAGTGGTGCCCAAGGTCACTGCTTTCTCTCTTCCCTACTTTCAGCTTTATATTTTCCCTTTATCCTACCATGAGTCTCCTAATAACCACTTCGTGATCTTTTGTCTCTTAGTTGTGCAGCGTTTTTTGAGAGGAAGTGTACAGGGCTTTAAAACAACCGGGAAGAGGCAGAAAATGACAGCACAAAGACTTAAAATAGTGACAGTTCCTGCTCTAGCTGTGCCTGTGAGAGCCTTGATTCCAGTGGTTTCTTTCAGGTCCCCAAAAGCTACAATGCAGAGAACAAAACTGACCTAAATCATGCCTGTGGCAGACCTTCCTCACATCAGCTTCTCAGCATCCAAACTCCCCCTTACCCTTCCTGGCTGGTGGCCCTGCCCAGGACCCATAATCGTGAGCAATCAAAAAATCAGAGTCAAGAGCCGTGGCTGCTGTGGGGGTCCAAGTGCCCCTTCCTCCCTTGCTCCTACCTGACCTCCCTCCCAGGGCTGCCCACCGCCACCCTCCGCAGGCACTCCTTCCAGGTTCAGGGAACTACAGTCAATTTCTGTCTAGGTCAGCATTGCTGCCTCGGGTACTGACTCCAAGCAGGGTCCACTCTATCACTTGGAGTGACAGTGACACACCTGTGTGATGGGTACTTTTCCTTTATGAAAGAGAGAAGCATCTTTTCAACCTTCTGGTCAGTCACAGTTACCAAGTCAGCTGGAGAGCTTTTAATCATAACATTCACTTCATTTTTCAGAGCTTCACGAACTACCTGAAAATTTGTTTGGTAAGCAAATAGAAAAGCGTAAGTAAATTTAAATCAAGCTAAAAATGAAACAGAGAAATGTGTAAGACATTCATTCTGTCTTAAATGATATTCTTAAATTTTTCTTATCACAAGGTTTACAAAAGAAACCTTTAATGGTTATGTCCTTCTAGGTACAAAATCATAGGATCTTATATCCTAAGACAGATCCACAACTGTCATCCCCAAAGTTAATGACACAAAATTGGAGTTCTCTTTCCATGGACAGTGTTTAGTGGAATGAAAGGCAATGCAGGTGCTTAAGCCGCGGCATCGGGGACACAGTGGCATCGGGACGCGATGGCAGCCGTACCTCTCCAGCTCGCCTTGCCAGGGTCACCGCGTAGTCCATGCACTCCTCCCAGGGGTCAGCCATCTTCGAACAGGTCTAACGCATACCAGGACAGAGCAGTGCCGAATTTCTGAGTCTTACCCACAGGACAGTTAGTTTACAAGCGCATCTCAATTAGCAATGTCCTTTCATCAGGATTCTCTCCCCTCCTGAATCGTGAGTCCCATTTTTTTCCAAGACTCACTGGTAGATCCAGTAAAAAAACATTTTTACCTAAATGACTCCACTCTATTGCAGAAACATTGTTCATAACAAAACACACTATACAAAAGTGTGTCCCAAAGTGCCATATCATGTCACATTTAAACCCTGACTTGGAGGATGGAGAAGAAAGGACATAGGAACATTTTCAAAGATAGAGGTTCAGAACAAGTCTCCCCTAAATGTGCACTCTGCACGTGGATCATTTTGAGCTGAAGGCACCAAGGCCCACAGACCAGGAGCGCCCCCACCTCTCACCGCTCACTGGCCAGTGTTGTTTCGTTTGGGAGGTGGCACAGTTCAGCTCAGAGACCGGTCTCCGTCCCTGCTAGCACACCGGGTCGCTGTGGGAGCCCGTGTCAAGAGCACGCAGGACAATCTCTCTTCACAAGCCAAATAAAGAAATGACACACATCTCGCAGGTGACAGATTAACCTCACTAGAGATCCCTGCCAGGAGGGTGAGAGGAAGAGAGTCCCAACTTTGACAGAGGTGTATCTCTTATACCACGAGGAGGCCCTCAGCAGATCATGAGAGGAAATTCCAGGATTAAAAAGAAATAATAATAAAGCAAAAAGGAAATGTCTCTCCCTGAGTTTCAGAGAGGAAAAACACACTATATATTTGGGTGTTTGCTGCCCAGCTGTCCACTGACAGCTGAAGACAGGACTAAGCCACCCGCCCAGTCTGGGTGAGTTCTGCAGTCTGTGCCCTGGGCAGGGAGGCCTTCAGGTTCAGACTCAGAAATACATCATTTACAAAGCAACCGGAACTATGTCACCTTCACAGGGTAAATACCTGACAGAGTTTCACCCTGAGGCTGTCGGGAACCCTACTCAGTGCTCACGGTAGGAGAAGGGCAAGGGCAGACACGAGCTGCTTCTGCTAGCTACTTTCTCTTCCTGGGATAAGCGGTTTAAAATTTTGCAGTTCTAAAGTAATTGCTTTGGGCACGCAAGAGCTGTTTCCAAACTCTTTTTCTTCCTTTCCTATTTACTCCCATTCCTGTCCTCCAGGCTGAGCAGCGGGAAGGTTCTGCTCCAGCCATCCTCTCCCCATGTAATGGCACTGACAATTACATGGGTAATTGTCTCCCACCCACAGCCAAATCCACCTTTTCTTCTGGGGGTCCTCACCCAGAAAGGATCCCCAGAATCATGGTTTGTTTACTACCCCAAACTACTTGCTGAATACTGTATGCTGCGTCCTGCACGGTAGTTCCCACAGACTCCCTAGTGGGGACTCAGATATTGATCAAAACAATTGGGCTACATACACCATCATGGATGAGGCAAAGGTGAAGGAGGAGAGCAATGAGAAGCAGGTGACAGGGAGCTCTGACCAGCTTCCCGTCTCAGACGTTTCCCTGAGGACGTGACCAGTGAACAGGCATTAACAAGCACAACTGCAGGGCACCTGGAAGGGAGAGGGGCTGTGAATGGCCTCAGGTGACAACTCCATCCAGGGAAAGGGAAGAAGAGGTGGGAGAGCAGGGGCCTGTGCTGGACTGGGAGGTGACTGATGGGAAAATCCCCACAAATCCTGTCTGGGGACCCCCCAGCAGGGCGGGAGGGTGGTGGGCACGTGGACAGTGGGCAGATCATTTAGAGATTTAGATTTTCAACTCAGGAGACCCAGGGCCCCTGCTGGCTGGCTGACACCCTTGGGGTGGAGTGGGGCTGAGGTGCAGGAGGCATTCGCTTTGGGAGGTGAGGCTGGGGGCATCGAGTAACAGACTGGATTGGGTGTAAGAGGGGCGGGAGAAGCTGAGGATGCCCCGATTTCCCACGTGGCCACTGAACGGAGGAGAGTGCCATCTACCGCAACGGGGTGCAACTGAAAGGAGTGCAATTCAAGCAGGAGGTGGGGAGAGCAAGAGTTCAATTGGCGAGATCCAGGGCACTTCCGGAAGGCAGACGGACACGCCCCATGGGCAGCGGGACAGGGGGATCCCGAGCTCGGAGGGGTGCAGTCTGCAGGGGGAAATGTCTGCCACCACAGGTGGGGAAACAGGCCTCCTTACATTCCGCCACGTGTGTGCGCCTCGCCTCCCCACGCTCTCTGCGCCCATTTCTGGGCGGACTGGCCACACCCGATTCACTGTCCGAACCCCGCAGGCCCCGCCGCCCCTCCCGGCTGCCCGGCTCCCAGCCGCGTCCGCGGGACCCGCAGGACCCGCTGGGGTCGCAGGGGAGCAGGGGCGCAGGCCTCACCTCGGCGGCAGGACACCCGTCTCGCTGGCTTAAAGCGGCTCCGCCAGGCTCTTCCGGGGAAAGGGAAGTCCCGGCCGGAAGTCCCCGCCCCGCCCGCGGTTTCAGGGCGGGCCTCGGGCTGTCACTCCAGCCTCGCTCCTCTTTCTTCCCAGCTTCTGAATTAGAGCGTCCTGCCTGCAATTTCTTCTGTAACTTTTAAAAAAATTCCTTTCCTCTTTATGCTGCACTTCCCTTCTTCCATTCCTGCTCCCTTTCCCATTTCTCAATGGAAGGTATCTTGCAACTTTTGTTAAAGCTATACTAGGGAGCAAATATAAATATATATCATATGAATTATTTATACACCATGTAAATTATATGTAAACCATGTAAACTATATACACCATACAAATTACAAATACATAGCAGATAGGAAGACTGGTAAGTGATAGCCACAGCCAACTGCCCCTATTCTCAATAATTCACTTGGCCACATGCTGACCTGACAGCTCAGGGGAGGCCTGCATGGCAGTCTTGCAAACACAAAGAACTAAAGTCATCGCAAAGAATGGTCTGAAATTAAACTGTAACTAAAAGCAGTGATGGTGGGTAGTTAGTCCTAGGCGGGTATCTTCACTGACAAGGTCAACCTTTACCTTAGCTGAGCCTATCTGTCTTCTTATATCTAAGATAACATTCCCTTTGAAATGCCTGAGTAACTCGTAACTTCCCTTTTTTTGGACCCCTTGCAGCACAATCTAATGTGCTGGGCGCCATGACAGAGACCACAAATTCCTTCCTTATCATTTTAATTGTTCCTGCACCCACCTAAGTCCAGTGGTGTTCAGTGGTACCTCGAGATACGAGTTTAATTCCTTCCGTAACCTTGCTCGTATATCAAGTTGCTCGCATGTCAAAGCAAATTTCCCCATTGAAATCAATTGAAATGCCGTTAATCCGTTCCAGCTCCCAAAATGCCACCCCAGTTGTTCTTGTTACGTGTTTTTGAATAAGAAAAATGTATTTATAAATGACAAATATTGTATAAAAACATAATAAAAGAGAATGTAAAGGAATAAACTGGTTTTATAAAGTGTATTTACCTACTCGTTACACTCTTAATGCTACACTTTAACCCTAAACTGGATGTAACTTAACTAATCTTCACTGAACTTAATTGCTACTGGTCTTTGCATTTTTGGCCAATTTCAAAAAAAACGTGTCCAACTGTAATGGGGCGACCCGAGACAGATGACCACCAGACAGTCAATTAGAAAATTTAGGAAGCCTTCATTACGAATTCGAGTCGAACTCAAGTCCGGGCTCCCGGTTCCACTGACACAGCAGGGAAGCACGAGAGCCCCCGAACCTCTGCAGCAAGTGCCTTTTATCCTCAGCGCAGGAGGACTTGGCAAATTTTAATTGGTTAAGCATTACTGAATTTCATATACTGACTCTTTGTCTAAGCTTTTTGGTTAGGCAAGTAAGCAGTCTAGATAACGGTTGTCCTTGCAGGAGTTGTTTGTCAAACTTTATGGCTTCTCAAGGCCAGGGGTGCCTTCAGGCACCTGGTGTTCTGTTCTATGTCACAGGATGTCAGCTGGGAACAAACCCCGCCCCCCCCCTCCCGTTCCTTCTGCCTCCAGGCCTGACATCACCCTGACCCTGATTCATTCTTTATGGGGAAAAGCAGTCTGGTCCTTACCCCTCCATTCCCTTCTGGTCTTATAGGGGAATCAAATCCTTGATTCCCACTGTTCCCACTCCCCGTTTGCTATGGGTTGGTAGTGGGTGGCTCGGGGTTGGGGAGTTAAAGATTATGCACACAGGGGCTGTTTGGCCATATCACAACACAACAAGGTTTGCCTCTTCCTCCCTTTCAGAATGTTTCTGAAATGGGTGAGGCAAGTTTCATTGAACAGCTCCGATGCACGACCAGTAGCAACTTTTTCGGGGTGTTTCTTTTCCACGAAGTGTGACACCCTCTCCCACATTCCTAAGATCTCCTTTATCTCACTTGTAGAGATCTCCTCCACCTCTGGCTTCTCCTCGAAACCAATTTCTTGGAGAACCTCTGCATGTTGCTGAGACTGCAACTCTGGTAACTCCTCCGTGGTGAGTTCCAGAGAGTGCTCCTCGACGAGCTCATTCACGTCTCTCTCATCCACCCCCAGGCCCATGGATTTTCCCAGAGACACTATCTCCTCCTCCACTGGCACCTCGGGTTCGAATCCTTCGAAGGTCCTTTCGGCTACTGCCTCAGGCCACAGCTTCTTCCATGCAGAGGTCAAAGTCCTCCTTGTAACACCCAGCCAGGCCTGATCAATAATTCTGAGGCATATCACGATGTTAAAGTGGTTCTTCCAGAACTCTCGGAGGGTGAGGTTTGTGTTCTCCGTCACCTCAAAGCAGCACCGGAACAGATGCTTGATGTACAGCTTTTTAAAATTAGAAATCACCTCCTGATCCATGGGCTGCAGGATAGGAGTGGTGTTGGGATGGAGGTAGACAACCTTTATAAACTTGAACTCTTCGAGGAGTTCATCTTCGAGGTTCGGTGGGTGAGCAGGAGCATTGTCGAGGACGAGGAGGGCTTGCATGGTTAGGTTGTTTTCCTGTAGATATTTCTTAACAGAAGGGCCGAAAACAAGATTTACCCACTCCACAAAGAACTGCCTGGTGACCCATGCCTTCGGGTTTGCCCTCCACATAACTTGCAGTTTATCTTTTAAAATCTTATGTGACTTAAAGACTCTGGGGTTTTCCGAATGGTATACGAGCAGAGGCTTGATCTTGCAGTCGCCACTCGCATTGGCACACAGTGCGAGAGTTAGCCTATCCTTCATGGGTTTGTGGCCTGGCATCGCCTTCTCCTCTGCCGTTATATAAGTCCTATTTGGCATCTTCTTCCAGAAAAGCCCTGTCTCGTCACAGTTGAAGACTTGCTGGGGGATATATCCTTTGGCTTCTATCAGTTCGGAAAAAGTTTTGAGGTAATCCTCAGCTGCCTTCACATCCGAACTTGCTGCCTCACCATGCCTGACAATGGAGTGAATGCCGGACCTTTTCCTGAAGTTATCAAACCAGCCTCTACTGGCTTTAAATGAGTCTTTCGATGCTTCTTCCGAGGATGTGAGGGGGTGTGCTCCAGCAAATCACTGTAAATCGCTCTCGCCTTCTCACATATAATGCCGTGTTAATGTATCTCCTTTAAGCTGCTTCTCCGTCACCCACACCATCAGTAGAATCTACTCCATCTTTTCATGGAGAGAGCTACGGAGCTTAGAAATTATTGTAATGCCCTTAGCTGGCGTTATACCCTTTATCGACTCCTTCTGTTAAGCACAGTGCATATCGTTGAAGTACTACGCCGGTATTGCCTCGCCAAGTCAGCCACTTGTACACCTTGCTCATATTTTTCTGTGATTTCACGCTTTAATTCAATAGACATCATCCCCTTCTGAGCACTGACCTTTCCACTCGCTTTCTTCGGACCCATGGTTATAAAAAGCAATGTGATAAAGTATGTAAATGCACAAAAGATGCTTCGACAAAGAGGTAAACAAGCACACAGACTGAGGTGTGGGAAACTATGAGACGCTCGAGTGGCGGTAAACTGGTGGGTTGTGTGTAGCCACCCGATCCGCGCCATTACTCCTATCTCAAATGTTGCTCGTATTTCAAAGCAAAAAATCGCTCTCTCAAAGGCTCGTATCTCAAAAATCTCGTATGTTAGGGCACTCGTATCTCGAGGTACCACTGTATATGTCTATCATTTTTTTATCCAATTCCAGGGGTTTCTCTCCCTCTCCTCCCCTCTACCCCCTCCATTTTGCTTTCTCCTGCCTCTCTAATCTATCACCAATGGATTTTATGTAACCCACCTATGTCCCTTGCTTTGATTGCAGTGTATAAAAATAGATGAAAAAAGGAACATTATCTCAATCCGTTGAGGTTCTGCTTCCTGGCAACTGTCGATAGTTTGGCTCAAATAAACTCACAAAAATTCTTTACAAGTTTTAATGTTTTTATGTTAACATCAGCATTTAGTGAGGACTTATCATGCTTCAGTCAATTGCATTTTTATATGCATTCTTTTACTTAAACATCGCAGCAGTTTCAGGACGAAGATATGACTAGCTTCATCATACAAATGAGGATATGAAGGCCCAGAGAAGTCATCTGTCCTCAAGTCACACAGCAAAGGCAGAGAGTGGGACACACGGACCCAGAGTCCACACTCTGGGATTACCTGGCATGGCAAGGCTGCACTATGTTGAAACACAAGGAAGGACTAGTGTGGGGTCCTTGAGGTCTTCAGATGACAGTTTTGGCATTGTGGGATATATGGTCTTTCCGTTTTAGTGGAAAAAGCAATGCACAGATCTGAGACATCCCAGCCACATCAGGAACAAGAAAGGAGGTTATCTGACTCCTTGCTTGTCAAGAGGTTGCTTCCCTTTTTTCACCAAAAGGCAAGGTGTTGTCACCACACGCTGCAGACGAATGAGCTCTCCGATGAATGACCAATTCTCAAACCTCACAGAGCCAGAATTTTGTTTTTATTCTTCTGAAAATGCCTTGAGTATCTGAATTGAATACCTTGATTTATCCAGCAAAATATGCTTATATGTTCTTAATAAAAAAGAAAACTTCAGAAATTAGCTTTTTTGGTTCTTTGTTGTCAGACACTTAAAACAAACTTGCCAACTACATTTCACTGATGTGGAGTCCCTCAGGGGACCTTAGATATCCTTTTTCACCAGCTGACTTCATCCCTGAGAGAGTGCTAATGATGCTAATCTCAAAATGGAAGGAAGGGGAGATCTGAAGTCCTGGCTCCTCCCCAGACACCTGACTCAAGGTGGAGAGGCTTCTGGGAAGGATGGCCTCTGTCAGCCAGTGCTCAGGTCAGGCTTTTGCAAAGGCAAAAGGTGCCCAACTGTCCTGTACTTGTACTTGGGTATCTTGCTAAGTCTACTTACTCCCAAGAGACGACTACTTGTAAATGGCAACTCCTTTCACACACACACAAAAAAAATCAGGTTCACATCACAAGACTTTCTTGGGTAAGAGTTGTTTAGGTGACCATTTTTTTTTTTTAAGTACACAGCCAATGTGCAGGTCCTTAGAGGGTGGAGTCTCCTGGATAGCTAACAGCACTTACTGTTTTGATGTAAAATAGGTTGGAGCTGCTGATATTGGTTAAGCCCTGATGTGCCCTGTAATGCCAACAGGTTTCCCAGATCTGAGAATCCTATCTAATAAAAGGGTAATATGCAAATTAACTATCACTCCATCACAAAGATGGCAATGCTCATAGCCACAAGATGGCACCATCTAGTCCTCTCAGCCCTGCCAGAGTCCCCCAGTTCCGCCACTGAGAGTGGGCAGCATAAGCGGCCTGGTGAAATGCTGGCTTCGTCACTGCAGTGACAAGGCAAGTGTTCCATGCCTGGCCGTGGATAGGCCTCTGGGCTGTGGAGAGCCTTTGGGCAGCAGGCATGGAGTGGCCAGGCCCTGCAGAGAGCTACTGATGCACGGATTCGTGCGCAGGGCTACTAGTCTATATAATAAAAGCCTAATACACCAAATGTCCCCTTGACCAGGAGTTCAACCTGGAGTTTGACCACTTGCTATGATGTGCACTGACCACCAGGGGGCAGCGTGAAACATGGTAGGTGGTGATGTGGCCCTGGCAGCAGGTGGCAGTGGAGGTGCTGCTGTCCCAATGGGCCCTAAAGAGAGTGGGACCACAGCAGGATGGTGGAACAGGTGAGTGGGCAGCACCAGGCCACGGTGGATGCAAGCAGGGCACAAATCGCCCCACTGATTGCCCACAGACAATGACCAGTGGTGACTCTGACATTTCCATTACAGAGAAAGGGCAAATAGCAATATTAAAATATTTCTTCTAATTATTTCCCTTTCAATGTACACAAATCTGTGCACCAGGCCACTAGTATATATCATAGACAACATATCACAGAATAATCCCTCTTAAGGGGTGAAACTTAAAAAAAGGAATTTCATCCCAATCCAAATGTGATCAATTTTATTATATAAAAATCTCCGTTTCCACAATACATCTATAAGAGAAATAAAATAGATTCCAAGTCCAAGGACAGGGTGCATTTTCAACATGGAAGACCAATCAGATATTCATAGAGTAATAGTAACCTGTGTGTTGGGCAGCTCTGAGAGCCTTGCTCCTATTAATTCATTCAATCCTTACAACAAGAGGATGAGGTAGGTACAATCCTCATCCCACATTCCACATGAATTTAGGCGGAGAGAGATTAAGTAATTTGACCAATGTCATCCAGCTGATGGATGACAGAGCTAAAATGGCAGACCCAGGCACAGTCTGGCTTGGAGCATATGATCTTGACCGTTATAAATATTAATTAATCCAATAAATGTTTAATGAGCACCTACTCGATTCGAGGAATGTGCTAAACACAGTAGGAATTCAAAGAAGGCAAGGTCCCTGCACTCAAGAAGCTGAATGCTGCTTGCTGCCTCCATTACAGTGGTCGGGTGTGGCTCCTTTCATCAGCCTGAACCTTCTCTCCACCCATCACCCTGCGTGCTACTAGGTTCTGGAGTTTCATGCCAAACCACAGACTCAGGAGTTGAGCAAAATCTTAAACCTCAGTTGAATCTTTTCATTTTACAGATGTGAAAACTGAAGTACAGAGAGTGTCTTGCTAGGTCTCAAGGTAAATGATAAAGTGCAACTAGAATGCAGGTCTCTCATTACCGATCACTAAATTATGCTCACGGAAGCGCATATGAGTTAAATTGGTGCAAGTTTAATTCTATTTTCTACCCCTAAATGGAGTTTTCTGTTGAAAGGATTCAGCAGTAAAAGATTCCATGAGGACAATTATTATTTTATAAAGTGAATAATAATGAGCCACCACCAGGCTGAAGTTCATCTTTTATAAATCTTGGTATTTGTATACTGAATTTGGTGAAATTAGAAAAAAAAGAACTTTGGCTATCTTATCAGCTGGTAAACTAATTAACTAATACTGCGAGAATGTAGGGAATGTTCCTTCTATAAAAAGTTGGAGTATTCTCAGAATCACTACAGGAGGTGTTTTCAAATTGCTCTTTCCCACTTAAGAGATGGTAATGAAGTATCATAATCAAATCCCACTCTATAAAGCATTTCCAAACCAACACAGTGCAGAGGCCTCCTCCCGAGCTCCAGGTGAGAATGTATGTTATGATGATGTATATATTATAATGTATACGCTTCCCCTCATGCCAAGTTTTCAATCAGATCAGAAGGTGGATGTGAGCAACATCACTGTAGATATCCTCTGACGCCCACAGAACCTCAGAGGGGCATGCTGCAGTGCTTCGATTGCTAGAGCGGGGAAGGTGCTTCCTTTTCTTTCCTGTGATAAGGACACACCTTTTCTTCGCCTGGGACAACAGGAGAATCAGCAGCATTTCACACCCAGAGCACAGCGCCACTGTGAAGGGAGCCGCGGAAGCTGCATCGGCCTGGGCCTGGGGAAGGGCGAGCTGGATGATGGCCAGGGCCAAGAAGCTGTTCAGTGCCCTGCTTTCAATAGCAACAGTCTTGCACACGGCAGGAGGCAGCCTGCAGATTTTAGCAGGACAGTAACCGAACAGCAAGCCCAGAGCAGGAACTAAAACACCCAACAGAAGCACCTCTGGGTTATCTGTTCTTAGAAACACCAATCCCATCCTGAACATCAAATAAATCCCTACCGACATTAAAATAAAACTCAGAGGTCTAATGATTCTCTCCAGGATGTTTGCTTTTTCAGGTATTCTATGCTTGATGACTATTCCAGCTGATATAGGTACAAGTATGAGAGGAGTGTTGACATAATTTTCGAAACAGGAACGTGGAATGTACTGGATAGCCCTAAGATCCTACTGTACAGGTAGGAATTGGCAGGCATCGTCATCAGGGCCAATACTGTTGATGTGCAGGTCATCAAAATAGCCAAAGTGATATCTCCTTCTAGAAGCAGTGCAAAGAGATAGCCCCCACTCCCTCCTGGGCACATGCAAGTCATTATAAATCCAAAAGCCAGTGCTTCGGGCAATGCCAAAACCTGGGTCAAAAGATATCCACAAACTGGCATCAGAAAAAACTGTGTAGCTGCCACCAAAATTACTGGCAAAGGTCTCTTCCATACCATGCAAAACACCTGCAACTCAATCTTGCAACCAAATGCGCACTTATTTAACAGGATCATTGGCAGAATAAGCAGGAGGATATTTCTATCCATGTGCATCAACACCTGGGAAAGACCGTCTGGCCTCTGTCTGAGCACTTTGACTCTCACATTCTTTATTTCTTCAATGAGTCTTTCTTGCCTACCTTCAGAGTCCCACAGCTGAATGGTCAAGTTCATCTCTCCTTCTTCCTCTGCCACTAGTTTTATTATGAAGTTTGTGGCACCTGAAGTGGCCCTGGTCACGTTCACCACCTGCAGCATGTCAGGATCTTGGAGCCGCACAGAGAGGAAGCTGGCTTTGGGCCGCTTATCTCAGTAAGTGGAGCAGACAAGGACGGTTTCTTCTGTCTTTGTAAAGAACAGTAGTTCAGTCCTCTCTGTACTCAGAAAACTGAGAAATAGCTTCCTTGCTTCTCCCAGCATCACAAAAAGCAAGAAAATAAAAAGGCATCTAATCATTTTGAAAGCTTAAATCAATCATTTATGCAAACTCATCAAAGGCAACTAGAAAACATTACTGGGAGAGGCGTCCCAATGCTGACTGAGGCTGAAGCAAGAGTTGTTTTGCTGGGTCAAAGTCCAGGAAGAGGGCCTGTACTCTCAAACAATACCTCACTACCTCATGAGTGACACAACCTGCCCAACCTGTAGTTATGAAAATGCACAAGGTCTGGCACTCTACAGCTTGAGCGACTCACAGCAGAAATACAATCTCTTCCTCATTTCCTCATTTCTGCCAAGGAGCAAACAGCCTCCTCTTCCCCTGCATTTAAAAACTTACACATTTTTTAGTTTTCTTTCTTCCTAAGGAAAATCTACACTAGAAAGAGTCACAATCCAAAAATGTATACTCCCCCCCCCACCCCTCACCAGTGATACCAACAATAATCAAGAATTAACTACAACAAGATTGTACACACAGCACACCAAGGGGTGCACCAAGAGAGTCCACCTCAAGAAACTGGGGAGGCAGAGCTACTGGGCCACATAGGATAGCTAGCACGCGAAGCTACTCTACCAACTCAGGAAGCAGTGAAATATGCAGAGACTAAAGAACAAATCACAAAAGAAAGAAATGGAGGAAAACAAACGATTGGATATAAAGTTCAAAACCACGGTTACAAGGTTTTCTAAGACTTTCCTAGAAAAAATGAATAAATTTAGCGAGACGCAAAAGGAGATGAAAAAGAACCAACTAGATATTAAACATACACTGACTGAAATAAAAAATATTATACAGAAACCTAACAGCAGACTAGAGAAATGCAAGAATCAAGTCAAAGATTTGAAATACAAAGAAGCAAAAAACACTCCACTGGAAAAGAAAAAAGAAAAAAGAATAAAAAAATGTGAAGGTAGTGTAAGAAGCCTCTGGGACTACTTCAAGCATACCAACGTCAGAATTATGGAAGTGCCAGAAGAAGAGAGAGAACAAGATACTGAAAACCTGTTTGAAGAAATAATGACTGAAAATTTCCCCCACCTGCTGAAAGAAATAGACTTACAAGTCCAGGAAGTACACAGAACCCCAAATAAAAAGAATCCAAAGAAGACTACACCAAGACACATTATAATTAAAATACCAAGAGCAAAAGACAAAGAGAGAATATTAAAAGCAGCAAGAGAAAAACAGTTCATTACCTACAAGGGAGCACCCATATGACTGTCAGCTGATTTCTCAACAGAAACTATGCAGGCCAGACGGGAGTGGAAGAAATATTCAACGTGATGAAGAGCAAGAACCTACAACCAAGATTATTCTCCCCAGCAAAGCTATCATTCAGAATTACTGGGCAGATAGAGCTTCACAGATAAGAAAAAGTAAAGGAGTTCATCAACACCAAACCAGTATTATATGAAATGCTGAAAGGTATTCTTTAAGAAGAGGAAGAAGAAAACAGTAAAGGTAAAAATTATGAACAACAAATACGTATCTATCAACAAGTAAATCTAAAAATCAAGTGAACTGAAAATCTGATGAACAGAATAAACTGGTGAATATAATAGAATTAGGGGCATAAAAAGGGAGTTGACTGATAATTCTCAAGGGGAAAGGGGTGAGGGGTGTACAGGGAGAGAGTGGGCAAAAATCAAACACCTATGGATGAGGACAATGGGGGGAGGGAAGGGCAGCGGGTTGGGTGGGAACCAGGTGGAGGGGAGATATGGGGGGAAAAAGAAAAACAATTGTAATAATCTGAACAATAAAGATTTATAAAAATTAAAAAATAAATAAATAAACATCATTGTATTGATTTTGAGAGTGAATGGAAGTAAGAGATAGAAACATCGAGAGCCCTAGCTGGTTTGGCTCTGTGGATAGAGCCTCGGCCCTAGGACTGAAGGATCATGGGTTTGAGTCCAGTCAAGGGCATGAACCTCAGTTTCAGGCCAGATCCCTGGCCCTGGTTGGGGAGCATGCAGAGGCAACCAATTGATGTGCCTCTCTCACATTGATGTTTCTCTCTCCTCCTCCCTTCCATTTTCTCTAAAAATCAACAGAAAAATATCCTCTGGTGATACTAACAACAACAAAAAGAAACATTGATGAGAAAGAAACATCATTGATCAGCTGCCTCCTGCAAGCCCCGTATTGGGGATTGAGCCCACAACCCAAGTATATGCCCTGACCAGGAATGGAACCATGACCTTTTGGTTCCTGGGTCAACACTTAACCACTGAGTCACATTGACCAGGCATTTCTATACATTCTTTTAAATTTTGAAAATGAACTATTTGTTAATAAACACTGCCTTTATAATCATTCGGTAATTAAAAAATAAAATTTTAAATTTTTAAAAAATGTAATAGAACTTGTAGTTCATAAATTGCATTTGCAAGTACCACATCAAGACATTGGCTGATGCTGAAAATGGAGAACAAAACTAATGTTTCTAATATCCCAGTTGAATTCCCAGAGAACATTCCTAGTTTAAAAAGACAAAATAAAACAAACAGAAACTTCATAAAACCAAAGCCATCTGTACAGTATGTGAGCGAGTATTTTAGCTCTGAATTTTTGTTGCCCACATCACAGGTGTAAGGACGGGATGTTTTGTCTTCCTGATTGCTATCTGCACCCTTTCCCTCCACCAGGCCCTCTACTT
This sequence comes from Lasiurus cinereus, assembly GCA_011751065.1. Taxonomy (NCBI): domain Eukaryota; kingdom Metazoa; phylum Chordata; class Mammalia; order Chiroptera; family Vespertilionidae; genus Lasiurus; species Lasiurus cinereus. The sequence continues at coordinate 24,421,404 of JAAGEH010000040.1, forward strand.
CTGCCCTTACCGAAGATCTGTAGGGGATAAAGCTGACACATCTAGAAAAGTTTAATAACATATCCGCCCCACACCTTTCCTGGCTAATAATATTTCAACGGGAGCTCATTAGTACCATTCTGTTGCTACAGCTACAGTATCTGAATTTAAAGCTGTTTGTGAGTTTCCTACTTATAATTCTAGTTGTCTGTAAGACTATCTAGGTGGAAAGATATTAGAGTCGGTTGGGAACAGACAAAACCTAAAATTTCATTGTTCATACTCAACGGAGAGCCCTAAAACTATGTCTGAGAAAGCCATCTTGTCAGTCATTGGATAGTGTGAAGCTCGGGCTTTTCTCTCACCCACAACCTGTCTCTTTAAGAGATGGCTCATGCTGGAGCCCCGTCCCTGGAGCCTCTGAGGAGTCTGGTACTTGTCTGGAAACTGACCTCTCTTACCACAGATGTGGATGCCCACTGACACCAGTCCTTCCCTCCACGCCCTGACTGTCCTTTCAGTCTGATCACTGACAGGCCAGCTCTGCTTTTGCCTCCACATGCCTCAGTTCCTGCCACCTTCCCTCCCCTTTGCTTAGCCCCACTGGGACTTTCTCTCCCATGTTTAGCCTTAGCTGAGTCATGAGACCTGTGTTGATCCCCTGACATGTGTGAGTAATTAGGGTACATGCTAAGGTATTCGTGTGTATGAAAACTTTCTGGTGTCTGGGAATAGATTTAAGGATTATTTCTACTTCTGGTCATACAGTTTATGAAAAAGAACTGTTGGAACACAGCTATACTTACTACCAACCTGTTCATTTGGTACTTGTCACACTTTTTTGCACGGTAGTTACCATGGAAACTAGAATCAAATCCTTATCCTTAGTAGGTACTCAAATAATCACACTAATAAATGAGTGTATGAGCAGCTGATAAAAGTCAGAGCTAACTCCATTCTTTGCATGAAAATTATATGACAAAAAATTAGAGATGAAATGAACATTCTAAATTTATTCCTTTAATTAAACCTAAAGTCACTCTGCAAGTCCATGACACTTAAGATAGCAAAGGGACAAAGAACAAACAGAAATAATTTTTGTTCCCTCTATATAATAGTCCTTTGTTGAGGGACAATATAGTCACTCTTGGCATGTATTTTGCTTTGGTGGGTATAAGAGACTGCAATCGAGTTGAGCTTGCCATTTTTCTTCTCACTTGAATCCATGCCCACAAACACACACAGGTGGTGACTCCCAGCAGGAGAGCCATGCCCCACAGCAGGAGGTGACAGCAGGAAAACCACTTCTCCTCCCAGGCCTGAGATTCCTCATTCAAAAACTCGGAAGAGTGAATGAGACAAGCCCTCAGTTCCTGATTCATTCACACATCAATGCACATGCCATGATGCAGGCACATGGACCAGCTTCACTCCTGGCACCAAAGTGCTATGCTTGCGTGTTATCTGCTCAAAAAAAGAAGAGATGCCTGTATCCTTAAGAGCATCTTTCTTCCTCTGCCACAGAACAGCAATATCCCAAAAAGGACATCTAAACACTTAGTGTGGATCCGGAGTCAAGGTGACACGGAGCAGTCTCAGTTAACCAACAGCTCATAACCCCACGAGCAACACACTTAATAAAAGCCAATTAAATACGGTAACCTGCTAATAACTGTCAATTCATAGTTAAACTTTAAAACAAAAAATTTAGCTGAATCCGGTTTGGCTCAGTGGATAGAGCGTCAGCCTGTGGACTGAAAGGTCCCAGGTTTGATTCCAATCAAGGGCATGTACCTTGGTTGCGGGCACATCCCCAGTAGGGGGCGTGCAGGAGGCGGCTGATCGATGTCTCTCTCATCGATGTTTCTAGCTTTCTATCCCTCTCCCTTCCTCTCTGTGAAAGATCAATAAAATATATTTTTAAAAATAATAATAAAATAAAATAATTTAAATTCAATTTAGAGAAAACTGATCATGGACATTATGACATAATGAAAAAAAATGTAAGAGCAACTTAAAAAAATACTTATATTATTTGTAGTAAAAGAAACTGACTTCACATAGAATTTTCCTCCTCATTCCTGGATTGAATCCTTGAATGACTATTCCAAGTAAGAGTTGACATTCTTTAAAAACTGTTCTTCCTCACTAAGATATTCCAAGACAACATTCCCGCCATTGTATAAAGGACAGTCCTCCTTGGCCATCCAGGCTTCCAGCGTGTGGTCCAAGGGCAGCGCTTCTCCAGAAGTCATGTGACAAAGCCTTAACTTCTGTTAAGAGAGAAGCAAAGCACACTGTAGCCTAACAAACAAATACATATGTGTAGTATAGCTTAAACCCCTATGGCAGGGCAGTTACAAGCAGCTGGTACCTTGGCCGTGGACTTGTTATTGTCGTTTCTGAGACTGGCTGAAGAAGCTGCAAAGTCAATGACCTTCCCAATGCTCCATCGGTGACAGAAGAACATGGGTTTGCTCTTCTCTTTGCTCCCCTTGGGTAAGAACACCTGCAAATAGGTTCTTTCCATCTGTAGGAACAAAACAGTTACAATAAATTACATACATGAACTAGATAACTGTTTTTGTCACTTACTCTCTTCTCCTGGTCAGCGAGGAACTGCCCTCTGATGGTAAAACTGGTGGTGGGAGTACCAGTCAGAGTTGCCCAGCAGCCACCTGAATGCATAGGTAGAGAGGACTCAAGGCCTGGCCAGCGTGACCTGTGCAAAAACGGGTTATATGACCTCGGTAAGCCAACTAAGGTCTTCCCTGGGATTTTACATTCAAAGGCTAAAGTGGAAAGGGCAGCTCTCTTTCTCCTGAGATTTTAATTGCCTACAGCTGTTGCCCAGGCCCCTCAGACATTCCTGAACCAAGGTGGGAAAAGTCCTGTTAGATGGGAAAGAATGGGCCCAACACAGAGGGAAGTCAAGTACACAATGGGGTCTTTCTACTGCATCTGCGTCCTGGAATTCAGTCATCCTGGTGACCAGATCAACGCCACTCCCATCACACAAGGGGAAAACAATTTTCATTAAGCTAGTTGATATCAAGTTTCTGTCATTTGCAAATGAAAGATCCCTGAAACATGAAATACATCTTTCTACATGAAAGACAACGTGTTTAGAGATAGCAGGGCTTTTGAGAATAACGAAGCTAGAAAAAAGAAAGAAACAATAGACAAGTTTCATAGAAGATTTGGATGGTCCTTCCAGTATTCTATACCCTATATGCTTCCTCATATTGTATTTTCATGCTAAGTTAACAAATGCAGAGGGGGAAAAAGAGTAAAAGCAAAGGTGTTCCTTGATTCCTGAAAATTGCTTTAAAAAGTGTTGGCTTTACAGACCAATTCCTGTCACAATGAAATTGTTGGCATAAGAGGAGCATCTCTAAGTCAGAGAGGAAAGATTACATTTTAGGAAACATTAGATTCAAGACCATTCCCAGCACCAAAGAATTTAAATTTGTTGAAGACCAGTGAAGTATGTTATTACAGATAACAAGAATTAAAAGAAAAAATAAGAAATCATTGGAAGCTTGAACTCCGGGCCAACTCTATAAAATCAAAATAATAAGAGTATAAATATGAAAAGAGAATATTAAGAAGATATAGCCTCACCTAAAAAAAAAAAAGACAAATATGCTTGAAAATCAAAAATGGAACAGAAATGCAGAAACGTGAGTGGGCAGAGAGACCAGAAGGAAGTTCCTATTCAAGACCAATATGCACAATCAGTAAACTGAAATTTCATAGCAAACCAAGGATGAAAAAAACTAAGTGTGAAAAAGACATTTATAAATAAGACAAGTTAAGGGATAATATCTATTTAAAAAAGGAACAAGAAGTTATGAAACCAAAAAACAGGCAGAAATAAAAGAAGCTATAAATAGCTAATAAGAAATATAAACATAAAAAAGTTTCTGAAATTAAAAGGTTAGGGATAAATTTCTCTAACCTTCCATAAGAATGCTTACTTGATGTTCTAACTGGTTTGGCTCAGTGGATAGAGCGTCGGCCTGCAGACTGAAGGGTCCCTGGTTTGGTTCCGGTCAAGGGGATATACCTTGATTGGGGGCACATCCCCAGTAGGGAGTGCGCAGGAGGCAGCTGACTGGTATTTCTCTCTCATCAATGTTTCTAACTTTCTATCCCTCTCCCTTCCTCTCTGTAAAAAATCAATAAAATATATACAGTGGTACCTCGAGATACGAGTTTAATTCATTCCGTAACCTTGAGGCGTGGGAAACTGAGACGCTCGAGTCGCGGTAAACTGGTGGGTCGTGTGCAGCTGGCCGATCCAAGCGATTACTCCTATCTCAAATATTGCTCGTATTTCAAAGCAAAAATTGCTCACTCGGCGGCTCGTATCTCAGGGCACTCGTATCTCGAGGTACCACTGTATTTTAAAAAGGCTACTTGATAGGGAAATGGATATGAGGAAGTCATCTATAATGTAGCACAAGAAGACAGCAAGATAGAAACTGTGTATCTCCAATATGTCTGAAACTAACAAGAGTTTCAGAAGAGAAGAAATGACGGAGGAGCAATAGTCAGAGAAAAATGACATAATTTTCTAAAAGTGAAGACAAAAGTTAAAATGTATCTCAAGGGCCATGTTGGGCAATTAAAATAAATCCATGCCTAGAAACATTGCACTGAAATTGAAAAATACCACAGGTAAAGTCTTAAAGGCTACTAAAAAAGACAGTTACCCATATAGCAATAAAAATCAAGAGACAGCAAATATTTCCCCTATAACACATCACAGAGGTCACTGTACATAGATCCAAGGAAGTGAGAATCTAATAGACAACCGGCTCAAGCTAAGGTAAAATAGGGCACTCTCGGACAAGAAAGACTAAAAGAGTTTATCTGCAAAGATTCTGAGTGAATCACTAAAGAATGGAATTCAGAAAAATAAATAGAAGTCCTAAGGAAAGAAGAAACTTAAAAAAATGGTAGATTTACATAGTTATTGATGACAATACTCTTTATGTGTGAACAAGGATGATGGGTGGGAAACATTAGAGTGGATAGCCATGTCAAGCTCCTTGTGCTATTTGAGAGGATGTAATACCAAGTAATTTCAATGAGGAAAATTGGTTTTTAATTTTATACATAAAAAATAAAAAATATAAACACATGCCTGTTATCACCATTACTATAATGCATTATATTGGAGATTCTAGATAATGTAGAATAAGAAAATGAAATAACTAATATAATTATTGTAAAATAAAAGCTATCCTGCTAATGGAGTGTGACTGCATATCTAGGAAATCAAAGGCACTAATGGTGAAAAAGAAACTTCTAAAATTAATCAAAAGAGTTTGATGATGTGGCTGAATCTGATGAATATACAGAAATCAAGAAGACTCTTTTCTCTATATTAGCAGTAAGTATCTGAAAATAGATATAGACATAAATATTCTGTTCACAACAGAAATAAATTCCAAAAATAATTAGAAATGAAAATAAATAAGGAAAGAGACTTAAATGAAGACAAGCATGTTACACAAGACAAGTGATCTGAATGACTGGAAGGACACGTAAGGCTCCTGGATAGGAAGGCCACGTAATAAAAACATTATTTCTCTCAAAACTGATAAATAACATGTAATGCAAGTCCAGTATGAATCCTAAAGGGGAAGTTTGCTTTTTCCTTTACACGTCTCTTAATAATTACACTTGCATAAAGTATGTACTACCTTTGCAAATTTAAAAACATTAAAATAAGATTTTTAAAAAGGAAAATACTAAGGATAATCACTAAAAGAAGAATACAATTAATGGTTTCTAAAAGAGGAGGATAAAAGAAATCATAAACAATCCAATCAATATAAAAGAAATAGAAATAAAGATGGTGAGTAAAAATCATAAGATAAAGATATACATTCAAATGTATCAGTGATCACAATATGGATTCAACTCACCTATAAAAGAGGAATACTAGCAAACTAGATAAAAAAACAAAGTCCAGCTATATGCTGCTTACAAGAGACACCCTAAAACAAAACAACACAGAAAAGGTGAACATAACATGATGAAAAAAGATATAATAGTTAAATCTTAATCAAAAGAAAACTAGTGAAGCAATCTATATATATATAAAACCCTAATATGCAAATAGACAGAACAAGTTCACTTGTGGAACAACTGAACAATCAGTCACTATGATGTGCACTGGCCATCAGGGGGCATGGGCATCAGCAACAGGTAGGAGAGCATAGAACGTGGTGGGTGTTAGCAGCAGCAGGTGAGTAGGGGCATCAGACCAAGGTGAGGTGCCAGTGACTGTCACTGGGCGAAGTCATTAGTGATTACTGAAAATTCTTTGCTCCCACACACCATGGTCCTGCCAGGAACTCACACCTGCTGCCGGCACTGACCGCACTCACACCTGCAGCTAGCACCAGAACTGCCACTCGTACCTGCTGCCAGTGCCCAGTGCCAGTCCCAATCACTCGGCGCTGTCAGTGGGTGTGAGCGGTGGCTGCCAGCTGGGATTGCCCGAGAGCTATTCCACCTCCCTCTGCTCCTGAGGGGCGATCGGGGCAGCAGCCGCTGCTCAGACCTGCTGTCGGCACTAGTCCCAATTGCTCTGCACTGTCAGCAGGTGCCAGTGGGGCTGGAGCTGTCGGCACATGAGAACAGTGGTGGTGGGAGCGGGGCTTCAGGCAGACAGGGGACCAAGGGCCACAGCAGGAGGAGCCAGGCAGGCGGGGGGGGGGGGCAGAGGATGGGCTGAGACCCGCCCCTGTGCCCACTGCAGCCCTGCAGCCCACAGTTCCTTTCAAGGTACACAAATTTGTGCACTCGGCCCCTAGTCCTATCTAATAAAAGAATAATATGCAGCCCTAGCTGGTTTGGCTCAGTGGATAGAGTGTCGGCCTGGGGACTGAAGGTTCCCAGGTTCGATTCCGGTCAAGGGCATGTACGTTGGTTGCAGGCACATCCCCAGTAGGGGGTGTGCAGGAGGCAGGAGGCAGCTGATCGATGTCTCTCTCTCATTGATGTTTCTAACTCTATCCCTCTCCCTTCCTCTCTGTAAAAAATCAATAAAATATATTTTAAAAAAATAATATGCAAATTAAACATCACTCCACTACAACCACAATCCATGCCCACCAGCCAATCAGGAGCGAGTATGCAAATTAACCCAACCAAGATGGCTGTGGCCACGGAGCGAGCAGGAGGCTTGGGTTCCCCCAGCACTGGAGGAAGCCACGCTTCCCACACATGATGGTGAGCCCAGGCCTCCACTTAAGGCTGCAAAGTTTCAATTATAGAAGATAAATATATGCCAACAAAAATAGCTGCGGCCACAGAGCAAGCAGAAGGCTTGGCTCCACTCAAGGCTACAAAGTTTCAATTAAAGAAGATAAATAAATCCCAGATACCAGGGCCTCCCCTTGGGTTGCCGGGGGGCGTGGCCAGCCTGCAAACCACCACAGACCCCCCTGCCCTACGCCCCAAGGGAACCCCTACCCTGATCTGGGACACCCTTTAGGGCAAACTAGACGGCCCCCATTTGTGCACCAGGCAGGCCTCTATTCTATGTAATAAAATAGTAATATGTGAATTGACCATCATCCCCACACAAAAGATGGCTGCCCCTATGTGGTCAAAGATCCTGCCCCATGTGGACACGAGATGGCTGCCACAAGATGGCCAGCAGGGGAGGGCAGTTCGCAGGGACCAGGCCTGCAAGGGAGGGCAGTTGGGGGCAATCAAGCTTGCAGGAGAGGTCAGTTAGAGGTGACTAGGCCAGCAGAGGAGGGAAGCTGGGGGCGACCAGGCCTGCAGGGAAGGGCAGTTAGGGGTAATCAGGTTGACAGGGGAGCAGTTAGGCATCAATCAGGCTGTCTGGGAAGTGGTTAGGGACAATCAGGAAGACAGGCAGGTGAGCAGTTGAGAGCCAGCAGTCCTGGATTGTGAGAGGGATGTCTGACTGCCCGTTTAAGCCTGATCCTACCAGAATCGGGAGTCCAGGGGTGTGTTTATGGGCAGGGAGGGTGCTGGTAACAGAGGTGTGTTCTCTCGGTGGGAGAGAGCTGGGTGCTATCTGGTGCAGTCAAGTCAGACATGTCCCCAGCTCTGGCAGGGTCCCAATGGGCAGTCAGAGATCCCTTGAGGGGTCCTATTTGGAGAGGATGCAAGCTGGGTTGAATTTCGTGCACCAGGCCTCTATTACTATTATAATTCAAAATAGCATTAAAAGCAAAATTAATAAAAAAGATATAACAATGGAGAATTCCATATACCTGATAATATACAACTCAGCAAAACCATTAGAATTACAAGAAAAACCCTGACAAAATCATAGTTCCAGGAGATTTTAATACACTTGTCTCAGAAACTGATAGATGAGCAAACCAAAAATTAGTATGCACACACATACAAACACAGGTACACATGTGTAGACATATGTACAAAGAGAGAGACTGCAAATGATAAAGCAAGTAAAGATAAAATTTAATTAACTGGTACATTTGGGTAAAAAATATGCAAAAGTTCTTTGTACTATTCTTGCTACTATTTTAGGTTTGCAACTACATCAAATTAAAGTTACCTGAAAAACATCTAAACAAGTAGGTTGAAAACAGATAAATTCACCACTGAATGAGAAAAGTTCACAAAGGATATCAGAAAAAATATGAACAGGGCTTTGCAAGTCTGGTTTCACAAGGCTGAATTCAACACAGAAGTTTCCTCGACATAGGGAAAATGCCGAGACAAAGGAAGGGATCACAAACAAAAGAAATGGAGGAAAAAAACGACTGGATATAGAGTTCAAAACCACGCTTGTAAGGTTTTTCAAGAATATGCTAGAAAAGATGGATAAATTTAGCGAGAGCCAAGAGGAGATGAAAAAGGACAAACTAGAGATGGAAAAGGTCCAACTAAAGATGATAAAAGACCAACTAGAAATTAAACATACACTGACTGAAATAAAAAATATTATACAGAGTCCTAACAGCAGACTAGAGAAAGGCAAGAATCAAGTCAAAAATTTGAAATATAAAGAAGCAGAAAACACTCAACTGGAAAAGCAAGAAGAGAAAAGAATCCAAAAATGTGAACATAATGTAAGGAGACTCTGGGACAGCTTCAAGCGTACCAACATCAGAATTGTGGGGGTGCCAGAAGAAGAGAGAAAGCAAGATACTGATAACCTATTTAAAGAAATACTGACTGAAAACTTCCCACTTCTGGTAAAAGAAATAGACTTACAAGTCCAAGAAGCACACAGAACCCCATATAAAAGGAATCCAAAGAGGACCACACCAAGACACATCATAATTAAAATACCAAGAGCAAAAGACAAAGAGAGAATATTAAAAGCAGCAAGAGAAAAACAGTTTATTACTTACAAGGGAGCACCCATACGACTGTCAGCTGATTTCTCAACAGGAATGATGCAGGCCAGACGGGAGTGGAAGAAATATTCAACGTGATGAATAGCAAGAACCTACAACCAAGAATAATCTATCCAGCAAAGCTAACACTCAGAATTGAAGGGCAGATAAAGAGCTTCACAGATAAGAAAAAGTTAAAGGTGTTCATCAACTCCAAACCAGTATTATATGAAATGCTGAAAGGTACTCTTTTAGAAGAGGAAGAAGAAAAAGGTAAAAGACAGAAAATTATGAACAAAAAATACATATCTATCAATAAGTGAATCTAAAAATTAGTGAATTAAAAATTTGATGAACAGAATAAACTGGTGAATAGAATAGAATCAGGAGCACAGAAAGGGAATGGACTGATAATTCTCAGGGGGAAAGGGGTGAGGGGTGTACAGGCAGAGACTGGACAAAAATCATACACCTATGGATGAGATCAATGGGAGGGAGCTAAGGGCAGGGGGAGGGGTGGGAGCTGGGTGGAGGGGTGCTATGGAGGGGAAAAAAGAGAAACAAATGTAATAATCTGAATAATAAAGATTTAATTTAAAAAAAGAAAAAAAAAGAAAACAGATATTTAAAAAAAAAAAAAAAAAAGAAAGAAAGAAAAAATATGAACAAAGAAAAAGGACACCCAGAGTTCGGTGAAAAAGAAAGCAAAGCAACAATACAGAGTACAAAACCAAAATATGGTTCTTTGAAAAGACTAAAATGTAAATAAATAAAATAAACACAAACATCTAGGAAGACTGGCCAAGGAGCAAACAAAGAGAGATGTAAATGAAAAAATATTAAGAATGAAATGGAATGACTAAAGACACAGTAGAGATTCTGAAATTCTCTTATTTAAGAGAATAAATTGAACAACTTATAATAATAAACAGGAAAATCTACAACAGGAATTTTAAGAAAAATATTATTTACCAACATTTATTTCAGAAGCATCAGATTATCCAGATAAACCAAGAACTATGTAACATTTTGAAATCATATTAGATATTCTCTGCTTTTTCAAAAAGGCTATAATAGTTATTACTAAAGCTTCAACAACAAAGAATCCCACCTTCTACAACTAGAAGAGGGAAAGCTGCTCAACTAATTTTATAAGTATATTCTGGCTTCTAATGGCACAAAATAATACTAAATAACACATTAGAAAAACAATGTAACAGTGCATTTCAAAAGAATTTATATACCAAAGTCAAGTGGTTTATCCCAGAAAATGTGGGTGATTCAACAACAGAAAATCAATCAACATAACTTATCATATTGATAAGGAAAAACAATAACAAAAATTTCATAGACATGATCATCTTATTAGATGTAGGAAAAAAAACACACAGAAAAATGTAATACATATTCATGACATAAATTCATAGCAAGTTAGGAATAGAAAGAAAAATTGTTAACTGGATAAAGGCTACTATCAACAACCTACAATAAAGATAATATTTAATGTTGAAACTTCAGATTCATTTGGATTAAAGTCAGAACTGTGATGAAGATGGCTGCTGTCATCCATATTATTCAGTCCTGTTCTATAGAGCTCATGCATTAAAATAAATAATGATGAAAAGCAGGAGTAAGAGGAAAGAAAACTTGGGGAAAAGAAACACCAAAACTCAAAATTGCCATTTGCTGAAAATATCCCAGAAAGCCTATAAACCATAGGAACAATGAGAGGTTTCTTTGCAGGAGAGGACAACAAACAACAACTAGCATAACCAATTAAGGAAGCATTAAATTATTTAAAAGTTAATATTTACAATGGCAGCAAAAATTATGAAAGATCTAAGAATATAATTAAGAAAAGACATACAGATATGGATGGTAAGCATTAGAGATGTTATTTAAAGACAGAAAAGAAGACCTAAAGAAAAATTGGAACAGTAGACCACAAACATGGATGGGATGAGAAAAGTCAAAATTCTAAAGAGGTAAATCGTCTAATAGAAAATTCAATCACAATTTCATAGAAGAGGACAAAGTGATCCTACAATTTTTACAAAAGAATAATGAGCCAAGAATAGACACAGTTGAAAAGCAAAAAATAAGGTGGAGAAACGTGTCCTGCTTTTACACAGCTATGGTAATAAGCCAGTTTGATATTGATGCAAAGGTGGACACACAGTCCCAAACTAGTCCCACATGTACTATATGGTAGGTGACTGAGGTGTAATTATAAGGATGAACTCTCAGTACCTTATGTTATGACCATAGATGATCCATTCAGGTATGTGTGTGAATGTAAATCTTTATTTCTACTTATAATTAAATGGAATAAAGAGCTACACAAAATAAGCAAATAAAATAAAGCTTTTAAAGGAAAATGTAAGAAAATAATTTCTTTTGAAAAGAACAAATCTTAGAGAAATCACTAATAAATTTGAACATATTAAAATTTTAAAAGTCTGGACCACTCAAGAGATAAAAAACAAAGAGAAGACAAACCTCAACTTGAGAGAGGAAAGGTGCAACACATATATCTAGAGTTAAAAGAAAAAGTGCAACCACCCAACAGAAAATATAGGCAAAGGATATGAACAAATAATTCAGAAGAAAGTCAATAGCCAATAAACTCATGTAAAATAACTGAACCTTAATTGTCAAAAGGGAAATTTAATCTTAAACCTCAGTGAGATATAGCTTCATATTTATCAGATTGGTAACAATGAATAACACCCATTGTTGGCAAGAAACAATGAAACCCTCAGATGGGAAGAAGAAAAATTAGCACTAAGTTGACAGTATCCAGGAAACCTGGGGATAAACAAAGCCCATATATTTCTCCATATATTCCTTAGGGGAGCATTTTTCAATCTAAGGGCCTCAATCCTTCAGGGTTTATAAAATCAATACTCTTTAAAACAAAACAGAATTAAAAAATACCAGTGTAACGTTAGGCAAAACTGTGTTAAGGTATGTATGTATGTATATATGTGTGTACCGGGTTGCTGTATAAAATGCAATTTATATTATGGCTTTTTAAAGGAACTGCCCTAGTGAGACATTATATACGCACAAGGACATTCACTGTTGGAAAATTTATGGTAGCAAAAAAACTTGGAAAAGTTCTGAATATTGTTCATCACAAGAATGAATACATGTGGTATATTCATATTATGGGATATACAGTTATCATAATGAACAAACTAGGATAAATGCTAAAATATGATGCCAAGTGGGGAAAAAAAAAGATCTGAAGAAAGATATGTTTGGCTCCCTGCCATTTCTATAAAGTGAAAATCTCACAAAACGATGTACCATTTTTTTGTAGCTACACACCTGTAACACCAGGAAAGATACACCATCAGGTTCAGGTTAGTTGTTATGAGATGGGACGGAGTAGTAGAGAGGGGCTTCAACTGTATGTAAACATCTTGTTTTTCAAAGTCTCTAAGACCAACCTGGGGCAGTGACTTATCCCCATCAGCATGCATCTTTAATTTCATCAGTGCTACTTTGGCAGCTGTTGCACTATTTTTTGCTCCCTTCTGTCGCTTATTCGCTGTCTCTCCTGTCTTGGAATCTAAGAAATAAAAATAAGCATATAAGCACATAATGTTTACATTATATTTCTAGACTTTTATTAACCACCAGGGGCCCAGTGTACAAATTCGTGCACCTGAAAGGAACTGTGGGTTGCAAGGCTGCAGTGGGCACAGGGGTGGGTCTCAGTCACTCTCCGCAATTAATTTTTTATAACATACAAAAACTACATACAAAGGAGCTCTACAGAGACAACATATTGTGTACGGATTATATTTAATATATTGACAATCTCCACATCAAAACCCTTAGCATGGTACTTCTTTCCAACTTAAGCTGATTTAATCTAATCACTAATACTTCTACAGAGAACTTTAACATTTGGTCATAAAAGATTTTATTAAAGGTAGTGTTCTTAACAAAGAATAAATATTTTTCTGAACTATCATGTTGGCAGAGACTAATCTAGTTTATAGATAGATATACTAGAGGCCCAATTCATGAAAGGGTATGTCTTCCTTCCCCTGGCTGCCAGCACCAGCTTCCCTCTATCACCAGGGATCCAGTCTTCTCTCCGGCACCTGGGACCCGGGACCCAGGTTTCCCTCTGGTCACCAGCAAGCAATGGGGACTTGGACTTCCCTCGCAGCCCCTGCTTCATCCAGAAAATTGTCTGGTCTAATTAGCATATTATGCTTTTAATATTATAGATTCTTTCCTGTTACCTCAGATTATAAAACAGCATTCTTAACTAAAGTACTAGGCTTAACGTTTAGTCTTTAGAGACTATAAACCACTATTTTAGCTTTGTGAAACCATCTAGCTGTGATGGTTAACAAGCTGATCTGAGTGATTGAGTAGGAAAACATCTGACCTTGTGAGAAATACTGTTACAAGAATATCATCAAAATAGATTGCAAGTTGCAGCCCACAGGGGCGTTAACAATGCCTTCCATACTGAAAAGCAGACATAAGCAGCAGTAGCTTTGAAACTAATAGGTAGATAGCAATACAGAAAGCAATGAAACAAGTTTCCTTGGTACTTGCCAATAATGTCTCTAACAAGTTTCTGAGTGGCAGTCATGTGAGGCTTAGGGAGTTCCAGTTTTTCACATTCATGATCTGACTGGTGACGGTGTCTGTGAGCAGAAGAGTGACACCAGTTCAAGTATTTGCATACTAATTAAACAGATACACAGAGTGAGATGATCTGCGTGATTACCTCAGGCAAAAGTTCTTCTCACAGTGAGGACAGGTCACTGGTACAAGCTCTTTCTCAGGACAGCCCTTGAATGCACATGGGTAAGATGCATGTGTATCTGACTTTAGCCTTTCCTTGACTATAGTCACCTGAAAATGTAAAAAAGGAGAAATTGGCATATTTCACATGGAGAATAAGTCAACAATTCTATTTTAGAAAGCAGGATTCATACTGCTGCTACTTTAATTAATAAGAGCAACTTAGATGCTCCTACAAAACAGATTATAGTAAATATTTGTGTGAGAAATGATTATTGTGTTGACTTTTCTATCTTTTTATAATCTTCCTACTGTGGTATATTTATCTTCTAAATCAAGTTTATGTGACTATTGAGTTACTCTTTATAATTTTAGTCTATATAATGGTCCAATACAAAGATGCCCCATACTAACATGCTTAGGGAGTCATCTCAACATCAGTCCTCAATGGCAAGTCTACCTATTTTCTACACCAATTTTAAGTAGTTAAGTACATATAAATGAACGCTTAAAATTATGTTTATTGCCCTAACCGGTTTGGCTCAGTGGATAAAGCATTGGCCTGCGGACTGAAAGGTTCCAGGTTCCATTCTGGTCAAGGGCATATACCTTGGTTGCGGGCACATTCCCAGTAGGGGGTGTGCAGGAGGTAGCTGATCAATGTTTCTCTCTCTTCAATGTTTCTAACTCTATCCCTCTCCCTTCCCTTCTATAAAAAATCAATAAAATATATTTTTAATATTATGTTTATCTATGATACAGAGGGTTAAAGACGGTTTTCGTAATGATATACTGCTTACAATGGTGTGCTTAATATTGTATTTCCAGCAAACATTACATCAGAAAATGATGAGATTTTATAAGATGAAAGAAAAATCCAGATCAACCAGTCTATTCTGACTACAGATGTCCCCCGCTATCCAAAAGTAGCTGAGCATTCCTACCTGTGAAACTTCGTAAACCAAAATGGTGCAATTACCATTAACTACATGGAAAATTTTTTCACTGTTCCCAAACCTCAAAATGGGTCTCCCAGATGCTCAGACACAGTTCAAAGCTAGGGAGCCCTAATGCCAAGATGCTGAGCATGATTCGGGGAAGGAGCTTGGTGGGCCGCTCTCACAGCTCGTGTGTCACTGCCTGTGCAGCAAATGGCTCACTGCAAAATAAGTGTTAAATGCTATTTTCACTTCTCCCCTTTTGTTTTGTAAAAGTGAAACCCTTTTTGGATTTCCTTAGGTTAGCACAAACAGATACTAATGTGGGTCTTACATAAAAGTGAAGGAGCTTAAAGTGAATTTTTTAAAATGGGGAAATGTATTACAATAACTACGTTTCTAGAGTTGAATGAATTTAGAAAAATAATTGCTTGAAATCCACAATCAAAAACACTCCTCCATATAAACGATAGTTGCATCTTTTTGGAATCGACTTAACTATTTTTCCAATTTTGTTCCCACAGTCTCAAGGTAAATGATTTTTCTTCACTATTTAATTGAAATCCAATTGAGAGACATTCTGTGAGAGACATTAAAAGAAAATCAAATGGTATCATAAGAAAAAGGACAGCACAGGCAGATTTACAAGTTGCATAAGAAACATCAGCATGTTTCTGTGACTTAAATGAGATTTTTCTCCCAGTTAACCTTTTGTAACACCATTAAGTTCGTTAACTTTTAGTTCCTTCAAATAAGTCACCTAAACTTCGCAGGGCCAGACCGTGACTAAAGCTATTTAACCTTAAGTTTCTTTTTCTTTTTTTTTTAATATATTTTATTGATTTTTCAGAGAGAGGAAGGGAGAGGGACAGAAAGTCAGAAACATCGATGAGAGAGAGACATCGATCAGTGGCCTCCTGCACACCCCACACTGGAGATGTGCCCGCAAGCAAGGTACATGCCCCCAACCGGAATCAAACCCGGGACCTTTCAGTCCGCAGGCCAACACTCTATCCACTGAGCCAAACCGGTCTTGGCTAATCTTAATTTTCCATAACTGAGAGAACAAGTGTAGAATCCTTGTGCTTGGCTAACAATGGGCAGGAATACGTGTCCCCTGTAAAGTGTGAGGCAAATGGAGAAAATTCAGATTAAGTCCCCGCCTCTCCTGACCCAAGGGAGGTAGGGCACTTGTCTAACTATCAAATGTGAGAAAGTGGGCTCACCATTCTGTTTTTCCTCTTGGAACTGAACTTGGGAGTGAAGGAGATCTGGCGGGTCCAGCATTGCTGAGACTGGCAGGCAGTGTGCCTAATCCTGGCGTTCTCTGCAGACCTACTGGGCTCTCCTCACCAAGTCATAACATTCTCCTTATTCTTCATCAATAACACAGATATTTTGGTTTCTGTCTGCCAGACACTTTTTAAGCCCTCCATGTGGTCAGAATTAGAATGGACCTTGGGACCGAAACCGGTTTGGCTTGGTGGATAGAGCGTCGGCCTGCAGACTGAAAGGTCCCAGGTTCGATTCGGGTCAGGGGCACGTACATTTGGTTGCGGGCACATCCGCAGTGGGGGGCGTGCAAGAGGCGGCTGGTCGATGTCTCTCTCTCATCGATGTTTCTAACTTTCTATCCCTCTCCCTTCCTCTCTGTGAAAATCAATAAAATATATTAAAAAAAAAAAAAAAAAGAATGGACCTTGGTGGGACCACAGGTTTGTTCCAGGTGTTCTAAGGCTGAATCAGAACAATATGCTGTCACCAAATCCTAACACCAGGCACTAGTGCAAACAAACGAGTGGAAGAAACCGGCAGGGGTGCATGAGGATGGCAATTCTGTTTCAGATCTGAAAACAGGGAGCCTCGAGCTGCAAGAGGCCACCCAAACAGAACTGGAGTGTAAAGAAATAAGAATTATGAGACTAAAAAAGTAAAAATACAAACTAGATCAACTTTTTTTTTTAATATATTTTATTGATTTTTTTACAGAGAGGAAGAGAGAAGGACAGAGAGCTAGAAACATCGATGAGAGAGAAACATCGATCAGCTGCCTCCTGCACGCCCCCACAGGGGATGTTCCCGCAACCAAGGTACTTGCCCTTGACCGGAATTGAACCTGCGACCTTTCAGTCCACAGGCCCACGCTCTATCCACTGAGCCACACCGGTTTCGGCTAGATCAACTTTTTAAAAAAACAAATTGAGAAAAATAATATAAAGCAAAAATAATAATTTGCAATAATTAGCTTAGTATGCCAAATTTTAATCCGCTGTACACTGATTGGTTTGAAACCTCTTCAATATTGGAAAAAGCCCAGCTGGCATGGCTCAGTGGTTGAGTGTTGACCTTTGAGCTACGAGATCACAGTTCAGTTTTCCAGTCAGTATACATGCCAGGGTTGAGGACTCAATCCCCAGTAAGGGACATACAGGAGGCAGCCAATCAATGCTTCTCTCTCATCATTAATGTTTCTTCTATCTCTCTCTCCCTCTCCTTTCCCCTCTGAAATCAATAAAAATCCATTTTTAAAAATTGGAAGAAAAGTACATAAATACAAATGTGAGTTATTAGAGAGGAAAACTATTAACATACCTTAGGACAGCCATGCGACTCTCTGCTTCTGTGCTCAAGGCTTAAATAATTTAAAAAAAAAATAGTGTTTACTTAAATGCAATCAAATAATGTAAGGATAACTGCAATAATCTAAGATATTTCAGTTGTTAGCATCCTTAAGATTAATTACATTTATGCTACATGAAGAACTCTACCAATAAGGATAAACTGAAATACCAGATAAAGATAGAGCATCTGTTGCCTCAAAAGGTTTAAAACACAGTTGTTCAACTTCCATATGAGAAAAAATAATTCGCCACTCTAAATTACCTTTACTTTGAGTGCTTTCAGGTATGTAAAGTGGATAAAAAAATATTTTGATTCCTTTTATTTATCAGGCCATCAATAATAAAAGGTCAAAGATGTGTTCTAGTTCTGATCTTAAAATATGCATTACTTTCATTTTATTAATTAAAATAAAGGGTATAATCATTAACTGGATTTTTTTTGCATATTCTTTATATTGTGGACATATTCTCTCTTTGTGATTAAAAGACGCAAATACAGCTTTTACATACAAAATCACACACAGCCCAGCCAGTGTGATTCAGTGGTTGAGTATTGATCTATGAACCAGGAGGTCCCAGTTTGATTCCAGTACTGGCAAAATTTGGGGTTTCAGGCTCAATTCCTAAGGGTGAGGAGTGCAGGAAACAACCAATCAATGATTCTCATCATTGATATTTCTCTCGCTCTCTCCCTCCCCCTTCCTCTCTGACATCAATAAAAATATATTAAAAAAAAGAAAAATCACACAAATAATGCCATCTAAGAAGTTGAAAGATTAGCTAAATATATGCACAAGTAATCAGAGACTATGACTAGTCTATTTTTTCCAAGTGTTCATTTTGCCATAATGAACATTAAATATCAATGGCTAAAGTAAGAGCTATCTGACATAATTCTGCTATTCAAAAGTAAACCTCATATTACAAACATCAAAGTTACTTTCAAATTTTGCACAAAACATAACTTACCAAAATGTTCCTGAACAACCATCACATACAAATGGAAGAAAATCTAAAATTGAAGGAAAATGTTAGAGGTACAGTTTCTTAAACATAGACAATCTGCAAGTACTGCGCCACCTCCATTGGAGAACTTTCCTTTTTGACCATATCCTAATGTAGCAGGTAAACAAACGCCATCACAACCTTATGTCCTCTGGAGAAAGTTACTAAATGATTGGAAGACAAATGTTTACTTAGCGTAGCATGTTAATCCAAAAAAAAAAAAAAAGTTCTGTTTTTTTGTTTGTTTTTGTTTCCTAGAGTTACTAGGTATTACTTTCGAGGACTGCATTTTGCAAAATTCCTGCATTTTAAGGGAAAAACCTGATTTCAATTCTGATTTCACTATTTACTAATTTAGCAATGCTAAGCAAGTTACTTAACAGTAGAGCTTTGGAGATTTTATATATAAATACCTTTTACAGTATATAGACACATATATACACAAAACCAGAGCTATTATCAGGTATGTACATAGGTCGTTATGTATATGTGTGTGTGTGTATGTATATATCTATACATAATGCTATATCTACTTCACAGGATAATTATAAAAACCAAATGATATACATAAGAGGTATGAATAGTTAGAAGCAACTATAATTTCTAAGATAATTACAACAATTAATTTGTCTTGAATAGGCTCTGAGAAAAATACTGTGGTGATTAGGCGGAGATGTTTTTAAAGAAAGTACAGAAATTCAATAGATTGATGGATTGATACTACAAAATTTAATCCTGAATTGTGTTTTTCCTTGCTGTTGAAGAACAACTAAGTTAGTATTAACTAACTAATTAACTAACTAAACAAATAATTACATTAGGAACAGAATTTTTGCAAAGTACATGGAAGTATCCATTCCCAGATGTGACAACTATTAACCACTGATACAATCAGTTATTCTCTAGAATGCTTCCAATGTACTTCATATTAAATTACAGCTAAAGTAAGGCTGGCTATATCTAATCACACTACTTTTACAAAGTAAAAACAAAAGATACTGCCTTTTAGAGAAAGCTAAAATTTCCCCCCAAAGATCTCATCGTGTAGGTCATCTAACTTGAAATAGAAAGGATCTTATAACCGAAAGGGACCCTGGGTAATTCTGCTGTGGGCCAAGAGGGCCCTTACCGTTCTTCCTTCACCTGAAAACAGGCTTAGGAACAGTCCCTGTGGTTCTGGCTGCATGACTCCATGAGCGTTTCATACCAAGAAAGCATGTATACATTTGTCAATGAGACAGAAACTGCTGGTGTCTTTTTCAAATTGGAAAAATTGTACCTATTTGCTATTTTGAGACTTCTAGTGACTATGTAAACATTAGATTCAAACAAAGAGGACTCAGCAGGGAGAGTGAAATCAAAGTAATTTCCTGGTACCTGACACCATCTTTCTATCCATCAGGAAGCTAACAAAAATTTTAGGATACTCACACTCCTAATTTTAACTGCTGTCCACTAGTCCAAGAGCTAGACCTTGGCCTCACTTCAGACATTTACACTTTAGCAGACCCCTGAAGTTGGCAAGGAAGCCGACCATCTCACAAACGGTAGATGAGGTGGACTTACCAGGGTTAATCAGGTACACCAGAGAAACATAACTCACAGTCAAACCCATTGGCTAAGCTTCCCTATGAGAGTGCAAGGAAGCTGCTGAAGGGCTGGGACCGCTGTGAGTAACAAGGACCCAGCGGGTCCACAGGAGATACACTAATCAGAGGTGGCACTCCCACTAATGGGGCTGCACCTGAGTCCTCTCAACAGTGACTCGGGTGCCTGCCACCAGTGACGCTGCAACGAGAGAGAAAACCTATTTGCCACGCTCTTGCAGTGTGAGCCACATGTGATAACGCACAGGCGAAACCCAGGGACCCGGGACGGAGCCTGCTGTGCGCTGTCATGTTTCAGGGGTTCGCCTAAGGCCGGGCCGCACGGCGCTGCGCTGCTGCCTGAAGGGCTGTGCGGACCTGGGCCTCCCAGCTCAGGGGACAGAGCTCACATTATTATTAACCTCTAAAGTGCCGCTAACTACCAGGGTGAACGCTGTTCTAGCTAACTAGCTACTTGATGTTTGCTGCCTGGTGACAATCGGAGTTCAAGAGCGACCGAGCTGGGAGGGCCATCACCTGGCGCAACAGTCTGAGCCCCCGGGGAAGCGGGTAACGCGAAGGGCCTGCGACTAGAACTCGTCACGGGAGGGGCCCAGGAACCCAGGTTAACAGTGACCTTGCCGCGGCCTACGCCTGACAGTAGCAGGTTAGACATGAAGTGGGGGAAGCGAAGCGGCGGCCCCGAGGTCGCAGGGCCAGGGCCAGAGGGGAGCGGCAGTCCCCGGGGCGCGACTCCCCGGCGAGCGCCCCTGGAAACCCAGGTGCACGCCCAGGTGTTCCCAGGAGCTCCCGGGTTCCAAGCCACGGAGGCTACGCGTTTCCCTCCCACAGAGAAGCTCCGCCCAGGCCACCCCTCCCGCCGCCACCGTCTTTGGGGCAGAGCGGAGCCGACTCCGCCATCACCTCGCTGCCGGCAATGCTCCACCTGGCAGTGCAGCCCGATGTCCAGCTCCGCCATCCCTCCCAGCCGCGGGGCGGGGTGGGGCCATGGCGCGCGGCGCCTGCTGGGAAGGTGGGGAGCGCAAGGGCGGGGCCTGCAGCTGGGGCGGGGCGGGGCCTGCAGCTGGGGCGGGGCCGGGCCCGGAAGCGGCGAAGCTTCTGTGTTTGGGGTGTTCTGAGTGTTTGCCGTTTGTCCCCACGTCAACCCAAAGAAAGGGGACGTTGTCCGTGTTTTTCCAGGACTGGAGTCGTCATGCCAGTCAGTAAGGAAATGCTCAACTCCCGCCCTGGAGGATCCGTGCTGCCTCCGGCGTCGCGGGAGGTCTCACTAGGGTTGCAGGCTGTTCTTGGTGACCGGCACTGCCGGGCACAGGTATTTGCAAGAGTCAGGTGACAGGGACGACATGCCTGTGCGATTCCTGATTTGTCCTACCAGTGTTACTTGGTTATATAGTTTAAAGTAAATGCCCTTTGTGAGGAAGACATTAGGCATGATAGCATCTGCGCTGGCATCAATGCAGCAAGTATTTGGGCATCCATTGCATATTAGGCACTATTCTAGGTCTGATACAGAAGACAGGATCCCCAACCTCAAGGAGCTCACATAGTCTACAGAGCAAAGTCTCTACTTGGCATTTAAAGTCTTTCAAATCTTGCCCTGACTGGTTTGACTCAGTGGATAGAGTGTTGTTCTGTGGACTGAAGGGTTCCAGATTTGATTCCAGTCAAGGACATGTACCTTGGTTGCAGCTTATCGATGTCTCTCTCTCATCAATGTTTCTAACTCTATCCCACTCCTTTCCTCTTTGTAAAAAATCAATAAAATATATTTAAAAACTAATAAAGTCTTTCAAATCTTGGCCCAACCTACCTTTCTTTCACTCATTATCTCTCACATGCCTCCTCTTATGCTGTGCTCCCCATGGCCACAGGCCCTTTATACCTGCTGTTCTTTCTACTTGGAATGCTCTTCCCCCATTCAATCTCCTTTGTTTCTGATTTTCCTTTAGCTGCCATCTCAAGTATCTTTTCCTGAGCAGTCTTTGTTCTCTCTTTACTTGCACAATCTGCTGTTAATGCACTTCATATCTCCTTCAAGCATTTCTCCCAGACTGGACTTGGTATTTGTTTGTATAATTTTTAAAGTTTGTTTCCACCTCTAAAATGTAAGCTCCATGAGGACAGGGACCATGTCTGCTTTTGCTGTCAATTGTAGTATAATTGGTCTGAGTCTACTTTTTAGATATCCAATTTTTATTGAATAAATTATCTTTCATAATTCTTCTATGCATGAGCCAAGTTGAATCATTACAGGTTTACTATCGATGCCTTCGGCTTTCCCACCTTTGGTTCTTGTGCTGCCTCTGCAGCCATGGAATGTCCTTTCTTTCATACTCACAAAACAAATTCCTACCCAGGCTGAGGACCACATTCAAATTTCACCCCCTCTCCAAGGCTTCCCCTTACTCCTTCCACTGTGAAGCAGTCACTCCCTCTTTTGGACTCTCATGATGGTTTATTAGTACTTCTCTGTTAAGCCCAGTTGCTGGGAACCAAGATCAACAGTAATTAATATAAATGCAAGAAGTCTGGTCAGAAGACTGAATGGGACTTTTTGATATTTCACAGGGATGAATATCTGCATTTTATTATCTATTGCTGACTCAATGGCCTAAAGCAAACTCTCTCAAAGCTGATAATCTTACTGTTTACCAAACATCACCATTAATATGTCTGTTAGCATTCCTAAAAGGCAATTGTGTATTCTACTAAATAAAAGCAGATGGGAATGGGGACTCAGTGGAAATTGGTCCCTTATACCAAGATCACAACTGGCTTCCCCATAATTTCCAAATTTATATTTCTTGTCTTGTGTATTAATTTGCACGTCAGCTATTTCTCCAAGTCTTTGGACCTGAGGCCACATGGCTGTGTCTTCACACTCAATAATTTCTAAATTTTATTATAATTGTTATGCTTATCTTCTCCCTTGGTGGCTACAGACACTTTGGTGGCTGGACCAATGTTTCATTCATCATCATAATTCTTTCAATCTATAGTGATGCCATTCAGCCTGTTCCCAGAATGAACACAGGTAGAATAGACCTAAACCCCAGCCAAACATGGAGCCAAGCTCAGTCAACCCACAGTCCAAAGAAGAGCTACCCAGGCAAGCCTTTCCTAGTCCAGCCAATTTCAATAAGCTTGCTGGTCTGTGAGCTTGAGTGTAACACTTACGGCTGTAAGTCCTGGAGATTTTGGGGTGTTTTATAACACAGTGGCTATTAGATCTGATCAAATAATTGAATAGGTACCACTTCCCCTGGGAAACTGACTTTTAGATCATTTCACAACTGAAATTCCCTTTCGCTTAGACCATTTGCTAAGACAACTATCCATTTGCACATTCCATTTGCTAAGACCACTATCTTTCCCCTCTGGACCAACCTAGAGAATTCTCTACCCAGGAAAAGCCCACCTAAAAGCCTTTAAAATCTATTCCGTCCCATCTCTGGATGCTGGCACCATTTTGGGATCATCCCATCTGGTTTCCAGATGACCTAATAAATTCATAATCCCTTACCACTTTGGCCTCATGCATTCCTCCTTTGGCGACCCTAACAGCATCCTCATAGCAATAGCTCACTAATGTACAGAGAATAAATAAAACAAGTCAAAGGTAAGATAATCCACAATTCACATGATAAATTGCTGAGGATCAGTTTATCATGCATACCATGTTCTAACTCAAAGAGCTTCCCCAGGAGTGAACAAAACAGTGTCTGGGTCAGCTTCTAGAAAGAAGAGCAGCCAGTTCAGAGGCTCTGCAGTGAGAACATGCCTGGTGAGTTCCAGCCCAGCGGGGTGTGAGGCCAGGGCAGCTGGTGCAGAGTGGACCAGTGGGGGTTGGTCAAGGAGGGACTGGTGATGTTGTAGCTGAATAACCAAGGGGTCCAGGCTACCTGTCACTACTCCAGCCAATTAAGTCATGGATAGGGTTGAAGCATATATGAGCGTTTATTCTAGTAATACCCACAGTATGAAGAGCAGTAGGTCATCCACACAAATCTGCTCTGCCTCTCCCCATAAGCCAGCTGTTTAAATTGGGTAGAAGGACAAAGATTATGTGGGGAAGTAAGAATTACAGGCATAGGAAAGCAGACACAGGAAGCTTGCAGAGGGGTGGGGATGAGTTTGCCAGAGGGTGGGCACCTCTGGTCACCCCAGAATCAGACTACAGGTAACAGGGGCTTGGGATTGTAAAGAGAAGGTGCCTCCTGGATTGATTGTTTCAGCCACAAGGCTGTAAATCTTTCCATGACGGTAAGCAGTTCTCAGAAGGAGAATGATTGCATTGCGATGTTAGCTCCCATGTCCCAAGGTGTACAAACCTCAGTGAGGTTAGAATGTTCTTTCTCTAATCAGAGCAGAACCATCATGGTTAACAGAGCAGGATTAATATTTCTTATAATTATAGTTAGTTTTTAATACTCTATTTCTGCCCCTAACATTCACCCCTGCTTTTCCTATTATCTCATAGCTATGCGATTAGTTTTCAATGAAAAATCTCATCTTGCTGGACTGTGTTTGCTTTTGTCTTGAAAGCAGTTCCCAGGTATGGAATACAGCAAATGTGGGATCTTGGGAGATGGTTTCCCTAATTTGTTGAATGTTGTTTTCTATCAATTGGAGAATTGTCAGAAAGATTAAAACAGCACATTCTTTAAATTCCTCACAAGTGTGGTTATACCGCAACAATAAATAATCTGTTGCTGCCTGATTCTCTAGAACTGTCTCTCTGACCTGGCTCAGCTCTTGCTTTAGCCCCTATATAGCCCTGGAAGTGACAAGCCAGGTCACTTCTGCATGAAGGGAGCCAGCCTACTATTATCAGCATAACAAACATGGCTAATGAAAATATGTTCAGCAGGGCTCCACAGGAAGACACTGTCATTGCAGGCCATTGCCACGGCCATGAGAAGGTCTCTTTTGGTTCAGACCATATAATGTTTCGAGAGATAAAGACAGTCAGTTGTCCTAAGGAATAGCCTCTGGTGCTGTTAGTGGGGATATATAAATAAACACCCCACATAAGAGAAACCAACCAGCCAACAGCTTAGTATATTCATGAGTTTGGGGGGTGGGAGGCGTGTAAAATTATCAGAACAATTCATATTGTAGTTATTAGATACTGAAAGACAATAATTAGAACACTCAGTAAAAGTCAGACATTTGCCACTGGGAACTACTGCAACAACATTTAGAGAAAATATCCCTGCATTCTTTGTCCCAAAGAGTGGGTCCCAACATATAAAGGTCTCAGTATGTGACTTTTTTCCCCAAAATGAATGGAATAATTTCTCTCTATAAAAGGCTAAGTGACTGACTGTATGTAAGTCTGACCATCCAGCCAACTGACCAGCTAGTACATATGAAACGCTAGCCTATATAATAAAGAGATAATATGCAAATTGACCATCACTCCAACACACAAGATGGCCGCCCCATGTGGACAAAAGATAGCCACCACAAGATGGTCAACAGGGGAGGGCAGTTATGAGTGATCAGGCCAGCAGGGGAGGGCAGTTAGGGGTGACCAGGCTGGCAGGGGAGGGCAGATAGGGGCAATTGGGCTGGCACGGGAGCAGTTAGGCGTCAATCAGGCTGGCAGGGAGTGGTTAGGGGATGATCAGGCTGGCAGGCAGAGTGATTAGGGGCAATCAGGCAGGCAGGCAGGTGAGTGGTTGGGAGCCAGCAGTCCCAGATTATGACAGGAATGTCCCAGATTGGAAAGGATGCAGACTAGGCTGAGGGACACAGCACCAGGCTTCTAGTTTAAAAATAAGTGTTGACTCACACATGTGCAATACATATAAATCTCTTCCTGGTGCCAACTGTACATGTGTGTTTCAATCAGTCATTGTCAATCATGAATTAGGTTGACACTCTATTATAGAGAAAGGGCGAATAGTGACATTAAGATGTTTCTTCTAATTAATTTCCTTTCAATATGTACGAATCTATGCACCAAGCTACTAGTTCTCTATATTAGCAATAGGTGTCTCAACTCCTACCAGGTAAAATGTAAAGATCTGTTATGCATAGATTCCTCCACTGCAGGCTTCAGAGCAGTTGGAGTAATGAGAAACATGTCTCAGGGTCCCATCCATTTCTCCTCTGGTTGACCCATCATAATAACTACTTTTGCACTCATTATCGTGATTCAATATTATATATGATGAATATTTGGTTCTGATGAAAAGAATGGGTACATTCTTGTTGAACTGCTTAACAAATAACTCTTTGATGATCATTCTGCAGTGTGTTTAAGGGGCAATTCTTCGGTTGCCTTAGAGAGTTTATTTGGCATCCTGAAAATGGATGTAATTATAAGGGGTGGCCAAAATGTATCAATTAGCCTGACACTATGGTCTTTTTAACCGATCTATAAATTTCCAATTTCCTTCACCATCTTAACCACGGTAAATCACCCTGAACAAGATCATTCTTTTGCACAACAGCCTCCTTATTAGCTGAGATCAATAGAGACTAGAAAATGAAAAATATACCAGATGCTGAGAATTCTTTATGAAACCACATTTCTGAGATGACTATTGAATGAAGATTAATGTGTTATTTTTCAGGTTCTATATCATTGATTTAAAAATGTATTTTCTATATCTTATTGCTGGATTAAGCACTGATATATATTTGGGGGGTTTGCTTGCATGCAAATATTATCTTTTCCCTACTGAAGTTATGTATTAATGGAAGGAAATGATTTTTAATTCAAATGTATCTTGCTTTGCATGCCAAATGCATTTCTGAAAGTACTAAACATTAAATTAGGTAAAACTAATTCCTTTTTTCATTGAATTTTAAATTAATGATTAAACACTGGTTTCAATTTCTGATTGGTTTTCATTTGCTCTACAGATAAAATACAAGATTCTTATTGGCACATCGTGTGGACCCTGGACTCTGCCTTTAGAGACTGTTTCACACTACTCTACTCTGCCTCCAAGCCCAGCTGTCCTGGACTTCCTTTGAACTATAAGACTTCAGATTCAAGATATTGGTATATGTTGTCTAAAACTTAAATTTGCTAACACTCCATGCTTTATTTTTTTTCCTTCACATAATACGTATAATACATTACTTCCTTAATTCACTGTCTGTCTTCCCCCAATTAGAAAGTAACCTCCCCAAAAATGCATGGTTTGCCCTGGCCAGGTAGCTCAGTTGGTTGGAGCTTTGTCCTATACACTAAAAGTTGCAGGCAAATACGGAAGGCAACCAATCCATGTTTCTCTCTCTCTCCCTTCCTCTTTCTCTAAAATCAATAAAAACATATCCTCGGGTGAAGATTAGAAAAAAAATAAGAAGAATGCATGGTTTTCAGTCTTTTTTTCTTTTTTCTGTGAATCTAGGACGGTGTTGGGCACATAGCACACGCTCAGGAAAAAGGATGTTACTGCTGTTGGCACAGGCCAGTGAGCCAGGAAAAGGGGGACAGGGAAGCAGAACCACAGCTGAGCACACTGATGGCAATTTACTGCAGAGACAGGCCATCTCAGCCTCAGTTGCATTTCAGTTCCACATCCAGAAAGGCAGTAGAACCAGGTGGGCGACACCAGGATTAGCTGCAATGACTGACTACCCCAAGCCTGACACTGACCAATTGGTGGAGACCATGCCCTGGAAGAGCACACCTGGAAAACTGATAAACCTTCTGCCAACACTCTCCCCTGAGGCCTCCTGAAGATTCCTGCCTGCAGAGAGAAATAAAAGCCTGGAGATAAAAGACCCAGTGAGCTCTCTCCCTCTGGGGAGCAGCTCCCCCATTCTCTTTTCTCTCTTCTTCCCCACAGGCATGCATCACCTAAACCTTAAAGGACCCTAGAGACTTGCAACCTGGGGAGCACTGGGCAGTGGGAGGTCATCGCAGGCTAGTGCCCTGAACCTGTTCCCAAGGCCCCCTTTTCTCTGACTTTCCAGAGAACTAGGGAAGCCCAGCCTAGGCTCTGCTGTTGCTTCTAGACTAAGCCCTTTTGTGTTTTACATCCCCAGCTTTAATAACTGTTCCCTCATGGTCACCTGGCCGCTTGTGAAACTTCCTGCATGAAGTCAAGAACCCCACACTACAGGCAGCCCTAGCAGACCCGCTCAGGGCCAGCTCCCCTGTACCAAGGCACTACCCTTGGAAGGCAAGCTCTTTCGGGCAGACTACCCTTGTACTGCCAGCACCTTATATAGAGATACACTCAGTAAAGGTGTTCAACTAACCAGCAATGTGAACCTGAGCAGAAAACGTGCTACTTCTCAACTCTCCAGGGCTTACAGCCTAACAGAAAATACATTCCGAAACAGTCACAAACATTCAGTCATAAACTACAATACTTACTGCAGTTTACAAGAAGAATAGAACAAAATATGTGTTCCAGATCACAAGTGCTTTGGATCGCCAAGGGGAGATGGTAAGAAGTGGCTGGCTGTGGTGACTGGGGAATCAGGAGTTTCTATTTTTGTGTGTTTAAGATATAAACCAATGAGCCTCCTAGGAAAATGTCTGATTTCTTTGGCAAAATTTGACGCTGGCTATTCCAGTGTTGGATAAAGCGGATTGGCCTGCTGCTTGTGTTAGTATGATTGCAGACAAATTGGGTTATTGATCTTGGGTGTCAAGGTGTATTTGTCATAGTAATGGATGCTTTTCCCCCCTGAGACAATCAGTGCTTAGCTAAGGATCACAAATAGGTCTTGATGACGTGGGATGATGTTGCTCCAACAGGCCTTGTTGTGTAGGGTACAAACAGCCCTGGAAAACCAGGCCGCAGACTTAAGTCCATATGTACTTTTGGGGGCGTGCTTGCGTCGGCTGGCTATGGTCACTGTATGCTAGTGTCCTTCCAGCTTACCACACTGTCAGGAGTCTCCGAGATGGGGTGAGAGAGCAAGTATGAACAAAAGAACATGTCTTTTCTCTGGGACTTCTCTCTCTCTCTTAATATATTTTGTTGACTTTTTACAGAGAGAAAGGGAGAGGAATAAAGAGCTAGAAACATCAATGAGAGAGAGACACTGATTAGCTGCCTCCTGCACGCCCCCTACTGGGGATGTGCCCGCAACCAAGGTACATGCCCTTGACTGGAATTGAACCTGGGACCCTTCAGTCCGCAGACCGATGCTCTATCTGGTTTCGGCGGGACTTTTCTCTTTTTGTTATTGAGCTATCTCTGTAAAGGCATTTGACACATGGGCAGCCTCTTACAGGTGATCGCTACACTAACGTTCATGCTGAAGGCTCAGCTTCAGGACAGAGCTGAACGCAACAACCACATGCACTCGGAAGTCCTGATGTTGAGACAGAATTGACCACCACCCTCCAGACCCTTCCAGCTCTTTAAGGATGATGTAAGGATGACAGGGAATGACCCATGCCCAGGGCAAAGCACACAGGCACCTGCCCACATTCCTGTCTGCAGAGACAAGCCTGGTCAGACCTGCTGCTCCTAAAGCAAGCCCCGTGCCTCCACACTCATACCCACGGGACAAACACCTATATCCACATACCTGATGTTCTTATTCACAAGGGCAGAGACTGTGCAGGGACACCCTGCACACACACACACACACACACACACACACACACACAAGCACAGGCATGGAAGCATTTTGTTTATCTGGGTGTCCCAGCATACACACTCACACACACAAATGCACGCGTGCACCCGCAGACCCCCACAAGACCCTGGAATATGGGTGTGCTGATCTCCACCCCATCCACCCCAACACGGACAAAGCCACAACTTCGTGTTGGCACCTGGGCACCCGGGAGTTTTGTCTTTCCTCCCAGCCGTCCCCAACTCCCCAGGCCTGCGGCGCCCGCGGCCACGTCCCAAGGAGGCGTGCCCCCTCCCCGCCCCCTGGCCGCCGAGGGCGGGGCGGCGCCAGGAAATGCCCAGGGGCGTGTGTCACCTGCCTCGACGGCTTGTTGATCCCAGAGCTTCGCCTCGGAGGTCGGAGCGCAAACTCAGTTCGCGGCTCTGGCCCTAGCCCCGGCCCAGTATGAGCAAGTTGGGCAAGTTCTTTAAACGGGGGGGCTCTTCCCGGAGCCGCGCGGCGCCCAGCCCGCAGGAGGTCCTGGCGCGGCTTCGGGAGACGGAGGAGATGCTGGGCAAGAAGCAGGAGTACCTGGAGAACCGCATCCACCGCGAGCTCAGTCTGGCGCGCAGGCACGGCACGCACAACAAGCCAGGTAGGCTGGCTGGCTGCCTGGCCCGCCGCCCTCTGCCCCGCGGGGCACCTGCTCGGGTGCACGGGCTCACGGCCCTAGAGACGGCCCCCTGTGCTCCCCCAGCCTTTCTAGGCGCGGGCCCCGGGCTGGGACCGCCGCTCCCGGAGGGCAGGCTGATTGAGATGAACAGCACTGTAGGCAATATTTAAAACTCAAAATGAATGCAAAAAAAATTCACGGTGAACAAAACATCAACATTTTAAATAAAAACAGGACTAGTGTTATTGATCTCCCGCCCCTGGCCCTGCCTTTTTGTTTTGTGCTCTCACTTCTTTATTTAAAATTCATTTTTAAAAAATGTCTGCTTTATTCAACATGGATTTTTTTATTCATTCATTTTGAGTTTTAACTATATGGCACAAAAATATTATTTATCTCGATTACTGCAATTTTTGGTGGCCCCTTACATTTTGCTCCTGACTGGCCTCACCCCAGTCCAGCCCTGCTGATTTCAACACTAAATATCAGGTTTTCTCCCATGTGTTTGCATGTGAAATCACACCACTTCAGCTTGCATGTAAACCTCCACCGAAGTGCATTCTAGTATGTTCTGGTGTACAGGTGCCTCCGTTGTCATGCAGTTGAGACATTATAACAACCACAAAAATAAAAGTCAGGGAATTAATTATTAAATTTGTTATCACTAGTTTTTGCCACCCTCAAGGGACTTTGAGTCGGTAACAATATCTAGTGTTTCTGTTGCACCTTGATCCTTTTATTCTTTGCCAGCGTTCATTGGTTTCTCATGGTACAGTTCTCTGTCTAGAGATCTCAACAGCTCCTATGAAACATATAAAACCAGCGAACGATGAAGGGATTTGCTTTTGTTAACTCGAGGTCAATGGCAGACCCAGAACTAGAGGTGGCCGCACAGGACTCTGCTCACCACCAAACCCTGGACTTGCCTTTTAAGTCATAAAGAACCTTGGGAGATGGACTTCGTCCCCCAAAGTGATGCTGCCATCGTTAAACCCAGGACAGGAACTCTGTCTCCTGGGCGGACCTTGAAACCCTGCTGCTCCCATAAAAATGCTTCCTGATACATGTATGCCCATTATTATCAACAATAAAAAGGCCAAGTTTCATTTTTCTCTGCTAATTGTCTCACTTTTCACCACAATATAGTTTGTTTTCCAGTAAAGTGCTGGTTTCTATTTTTATTTTATGCCTAAACATATGTGGGGAGGTTATTAAATTTGGTTTCTACTCGAGACTAGCCCCCTGGGGCTTGCTGAAAACTCACCACCCTTTTGTCCCTTGGCCTCCTCTCCCATGTGGCATGTACCTGCCATTTCCTTAGTGTTATTCAGGAGGTTTCTTTTCTTTTTTCTTTTGTCATCCATTTGGATCTATAGAAAACTTATTTGCTCAGGAAATACTGGCTTAAAAATTCCGAAAAAAAAATTGAATATCTGCTTCTCGGAAGTGATAAAAACATTTTGTTTGCTTTCAGAAACAAACATGAGAATGTTCTCCAAATGGCAATTCACTAAAGTGTATATGACTAGAGGTGACAAAGACAGCAAAAATATTAAAGGCAACACTAAGAACATCAGCCCAACTTCCTTAAGTCAGAGACGTTTCAGACAGATGCCAGTGCCAAGTGCAAATCAGCGATTGGTGTCAGAAAGCCATTTCCTCTTTGTCCTGCCTCCTTGGGAACTTTTATTTTTGGTGCTATCCAGACTATCATAGCCTTGGGAACAGGAAAAGGCTGGTTAGCAGAGGTCATCTGTAATCTGAACTATGGAAAGAATTCGATCAGACCCAGTTTTGGAAGCACTGTCAATATCCTCATCACCAAACAACCCAGATCATTTCCTATACACATAGTTACAGACTTCCATTAGCCACCAGGGAATATTGTCACACACATAGTAAGACCCAATATACTTGGTGCTAAATGGACTTTGTTCGCTCAGTGTCAGTGCTAGAATGGCCATAATTTACATGACAACCAGAGTGATATCACATATGTGTCGTTAAGCTTTTACTTCTAGAGGTGGTTGGCCAGCTAATGTGCTATCAAGAACACTAGTTGAATAGTCAACTAATATTGTATGAGGAAGGACCACACTCCTGGCTGGTACAAATTCTTTAGCAATCTATTTCTCTACAACAAGAGCATTCTGAATGTTAGAAATGGTTTTCTTGGTAAAATGAGTAACAGACATTAGCATAAGAAATGTGAGAAATGGAAAAAAAATAGAAAAGAAACCAGATTAATTGAATATGAAAATATGTGAGAAATGGGGTCTCACTGGCGAAGTTGTGGGCACTCTATGTGGACTGGCGAAAATAGTCAGAGAGCCTTCCTTGCTCCCCAAGGGAGAACAGGTGATAAGAATGTGTCCGGTGGATAACTAACCTAACATTAGGTGGTACCTGAGGCCCCACTTCAGCTCGGAGCCCTGTCACATCCTGGTTCGGGTGGGTCTCTGACCTCCCACAGGGGACAGCATCCTGCCAGGGGCCGGGGCTGTGACTTCAGTGAGCCTTTCATTCTCAGTGTATTGAACCTAAAGAGAAAGAGTTGGGACTTCACTGAGCTCATGGGACAGATTGACAAACTGTTTTTTGCCTGCTTGGCCAAGATATATTTGTTTAATGTGTGTACCTGTAAAACTTGGCCTGAGACATGCCTTCACCATAACATGTAGCAAGGCTGTGCAATAGTAGTGAATTCTCACTTCAGATTTCTTTAGCAGTTACTGTAGTCCACCAGAAAGCCCCCTGTTACTGTAGTCCACCAGAAAGACCCCCGGTCTGCATCACCAAACTGGTTTGGCAACAGTCATGATGCTCCCAGCCCTGCTGATATAAAAGAGGAATGCATGGAGCAAGACTTATAATTTGGTTAGAAACTTGAGAGGTCAGACATCCTTAGATGGTGACCTAACTCTCCCATGTTATAGCTAGTCATCTAAGTGTGAAAAGCATACTTTGTATATGTCACTGAAGTGTTTTCTATTCCTGCTGAGCACCATCCTCCAGAGCAGTTTTCAATCCTGGCTGTGCATTCAAGTCCCCGTGAAGCCTTGGGCCCCACCCCCATGGATGTTGATCTAATTGGCTGGGGTGCGGTGTGGGCACTGGGTGATTCTTCCTGTGTCCTGGGGTAGGTAAGGGTTAGGATCCTAAGACCACAATCATGTTACTGAGGCAGAAGGACAAGCTCTCTTATCTTAAGTTGTGTCCTCACCTTTTTCATAGCATGGCACCCACAGGCATTGATAATATTTGGATGCTTCACTATTGGTGGCCTCTGCCATATGGATTGATGGGACACCCTAGGGCTCACTGTTCTAACCTCCCTATGGGTGTGTGTATATGTATACAGTGGTACCTGGAGATACGAGTTGAATTCGTTCCGTAACCTTGAGGCGTGGGAAACTATGAGTTGCTCGAGTCGTGGCAAACTGGTGGGTTATGTGCAGCCGGCCGATCCGCGCGATTACTCCTATCTCAAATGTTGCTTGTATTTCAAAGCAAAAATTGCTTGCTTGATGGCTTGTATCTCAAAAATCTCGTATGTTAGGGCACTCGTATCTCGAGGTACCACTGTATGTAAAGGACATCATGAAGAGCTAGTCAGAGGGATTTTGCTGAAATAGAATATCCTGGTCCGATCTTTTCACATTAAGTGACTTAGTGTTGGAGTGAAGAGCCAGGGTGTTCCAGCAGGCAGACTGGGTTTGAGTCCCAGCCAGGCCTGCCATTGAGAAACCCAGTAACTGTAGACCAGGCTCAGAGCCTCGCTCTCAGTTTCCTCATCTGCTAATGATGATGACGAGGCTGATAGCGGAGTGGGGAGGGTAGATGACATTACTATTGAAGCCTTTCTCTACTGCTCAGGAAATAGCAGCCAGTGTGACAACAGTAGCTGTTTTTGTCAGGCTGAAATTAAGTTCTACTTACAGCCCAAACTGTGTCTTCTGGAATAACAGGGACTAACTACCCCCTTGTGCGACGTGAAGACTGTTTGCAACAGAAGACAGCAGCCCTCTGAGTCGTGGGTTTGCAGCCACCTTTGTGGCTTCCTCAGGCACCTCTTCCTGGCTGAACAGTCCTCACCAGGCTGGGTCTGGGGTGAGCTGGTGAATCTCTAAGACACCCTGCAGGGTCTCACACTGTGCCTGAGGATGAACGCCCTTTAATTCCCCCCACAGTGCCTCTCTCCCTCACTCCAAGCCCGCGCTGAGCAGCAAATGCTAATGTGTACCCGGCCGGGTATGCTGGGCCTCAAGGCTGTTAGGCTGACAGAGAAGAAAGGTTGGGGCAGCGAGGAAGCAAGTTTGGCCCAAACCCCTACATTACATTCAACCTCAGTGAAAGCCGGGTGTCGAGGCCTCTCCCTTCTTTAGCTTCTATTTGAGTAATAGGCCTGCTTGCACCTGGGCGTCCTGGGGGCTCCTGGGCATTCTGTTAGGAGGCTGAACTCCCTTTCAGACTCCTGGGCGCCATGTTGGACCTTTTTCGGCTTTTGAATTTGCTTTTTATTACCTTTGTGGAGTTGAATTCTGCAATATGGACCCTGGGGACCGGAGGACTCGTGTGAGGAGAACCAGACCTGTATGGGCAAGTACAGTGTCAATGCTGTGAGGGCAGAGCAGCTCAGGTGACCAGCCAGACCTGGACTGCAGGCCCCTGCGCACGAAGTACCCCTGGGAGAGGGATCACTTACCTGACGGCCTCCTTTCTAAGAGTTTCCAAAATGTGCGCCTCGGGCCACCTGGTCAGCAGGAGGAAGGCTGGTGAAATGTGCAGCCACCAGGAGCCCCTAAATTCTGACTTGGTGGAAGATTGAGTGCAGAGCCCAAAAAGGAACGAGTAGCTCCATGTTCTGATGTGCACTGCCCTCCACATCCCTCTGCCCCCACCTCCCTCTGCCCCCGCCTCCACCCTCAGGGTGGGTGCCTGGACCAGGAAACTACCTGCCCTCCCCCTCTGTTTATCAGTGAACAACCTGTTCCGACATCCTCCTCTAGTGGTACCATGGTCCCAATCCTCTTGCCGGCCAGTTCTCCAAGAGCAGTGACAACCAAGAATCCTAATGAAGTGTTCTGTGCACCTCCTCTATCTGGTCTTTTGTACCACACTCTGTACTCCGTGGCCTGGGAACAAGGTGAGGTTTATTCCTGGCACAATAACACAGCCAGTGTCTGAGCATTGTCTCTTCTGGAAAAGACAGATCCATGGAAATGTTACCCTCCTCAGCCCCAGCCCCTGTTCCCTCCCTAACCTGGGGAGCTACTGCCTCCCACCTCTCAGAGGGAGGACCCAGCCTGGGGGCCTATCACTTCCTTAAAACTCCTCACTTCCTCCCACCTCCCTCTCCCCAGGGAGCCAGGGTGCCCTGTGGACTTGCCTGTCACTCACACTATAGCCTTCTCTGCATCTGCTTATTCAGAGGCCCCCTCACTTGCTTTCCCCTTTGGATTTGGAAAGAGTTTAAAATGGCAGCCAGATTGCCCTTCTTCCTCTTATGAAATCCATTTGTTAAGCTGGCACTCGGGATTTTACAGATATTTCTATGAAATATCTTATTTTCGGTTGCCTTAAAATAAAGATTTAAACATTTTAATTGTATGATATAAGCTGATTCTTTCAGTTGCATCAGACACAGATTTGATGGGCAGTCTCTCTCTCTCTCTTTTTTTTGTGGCTATCAGAGTCTGTTAAAAATATTGAAGAAGGCAGAACTGAAAGGAGAGCCTCCTGGCCTGGAGCCTAGTACAGGCCCAGCCCCACATGAGCAGGAGGCTTGTCCCAGGTGCACGGGCCCACAGGTCACAATGAGAGGGGTAAGCGATCACTAGCTGTGAATACAGCTGATCTGCATCTGCAGCCCAGGTCACCTCAATCTCCCAGCCACTTCTCTCTTCAATATATCCTGTGAGTTATTCTTAAAACTGAGCTGTAGTCACATCACTGATGTTTTATGAGCTGGTGGGGTGTTTAGGGTGCCAGGTCACCTGGGGAGCTTTTTAAAATTCTGTTGTGAGAAACCTGAAGGAGGTTCACAGCTTTCCTGAGGGTTTTGCTGAGAGCAGGTTCGCAGGACAGCGTGGGCTGCGGTGTTTCCTTAGTCGGCACACAGGAACCCACAATGAGGATGTCCGCGAGGTTAGTTTGGTGTTTCTCATCTTTGTGAACTCATCATGGCTTTTGGTTACCATCGTCTTCTTGGCTTTTCCTGGGACACCGCAGGCTAGCGTGTTTCTAGTCCGTGCGCCCAGGGTGGACAGTTGACTGACAGTTCTAGCCGCTTCCAGAAGGGTAATGGTACTGCATCTTGTGTGACGAATCTTTTCAATCTGCCTCTCTTCTCCATAAACTTGGAGCAGCATTATAAATATTGGAGCATTCATTTATTCTTCTAAACGTAAATTTCCAAAACTGGGTAAGAGAGCACCATATTTGCAAAGGATAGGATTTTCCTCGATTTACGCTATTTTGCTTATAGAAACAGAGTTTGTATGGTCCTGTTTTAAAGCAGTCAGAGCTCCTAAACCTGGACCGTGGCTGCTTTAGCCCGCGGTGAAGCCATTTACCCAGGTATCTAACTCATGGGTATTTCCAGGGAGGACGAGGCATAGCTAGAAGCCCCATCCCCATCCATTCAGGGCCACCTTCATCAACCCTTCCTCAGCCTAGCAATCTACAGACCCTTAAAATGAAGGAAACCCAAAAAAGCAACAACAAGAATGGGTGATTTTAAAAGTACAGGAAATGAAAAATTGATTATTCTCTGTTAAATTAAGCCAGGAATCCTTATAGTAGAAGTTAAATTCTTTATTTAAAAATTAAAATTTAATGCCAATCATTTAATTTAAATAAAATAAAGTTTACAGTTTTATATTTAGCTTACCTATAAATTTAGAGGAATAAAATTATGCATCCAAATATTTTACAGGCTCTTAGGACATTTTCTTTTTTATTTTAACATGAATTTCTAGACTCTCTTTATTCTTCCACATAGGGGTATATGCCACATGGCCATACTGGGTATGTCTTATTTGCTCAGCAATAACATTGTTCAACAAGCCTGTTTCAGTGCACAGCGCTACTTACATGACCAGTTCTCTCCATGTATTTTATGCATATAAAGTGAAAGCAAATATAGCTTTGGAGCTTGAGTATTCTAACTCAAAATTTCTAAAAAACCGCAGCAAGAAAAATTATGGTTATGTTAAATCAATATATACATATTTTAAAGATCACAAATACAAGCCTATGATTTTGTGAGCAGTTTGAAAAATTCTATTTCTATAAGCACTTTTAATTTATTGGGTATTATTCTCCTACGTATATTTGAGAAATTAAAGTATATCATAGTTCATCACCAGTTTCACCCTTAACCTCTTCTTAAAGAATGTCAGATAGCAATAGTCATCATGAGGTCAGGAGCCATGTATGCATTTCTTGAGATTTCAGTAATAGGATCTCAAAGGAATAATCAGATAATTACAGACAGTGAGAGCCACAGGCAGGGGCTCTAGGGTTTTCATTTTTTGGTTCTCAGGGGTCCTTGCACAGTTGTAGGAATACCACTGAATCACATGAATGTTACAGAAAATCAGAGAAGAACCAAGTAACACTTAGAGAGATGGAGTTACATTTATTACACATAGGTCCAGAGAAAAATGTCTATCAAATTCTGGGCCCCAACATGGAGGAAATTTCCCTCTTTATATGTTTTTATCTTATATCTCTCCCAAATATGGGGTGTTTCCAGCCCCCTTACAAGTTCATAAAGAGCCTCTATGTGCCGGGGCCTTGAGACCTCAACTAAAGGCCCGGCCTGGCACCAGCACTGATAATTTTGTCTGGGGAAGGTTTAATGGCATCTGTGAAGTGGGAGTAGTCTTATTTTCCTTATTATTTAATCAAGCAAGCATTTACAGAAGCCAAATATCAGGGTTAAAATTTCAAACAGCAGTTTTTATATGAGATGGATGCTTCTTGAACAGGAAACGTTGTTTACAAGTAGAATATCGAATCATATTCTAGAACACACACATGCAAACATACATGTATACATATATACATACACATACACAATATAAAATTAAGCATAATCTTTCTGGAGATGGGAGGGGTGCTGATCACTCTTCTTCTAATCTTTTATACTTTATAATATTAATAATCACCCTTGCTTTCTTTTTTTGGTAACATTTAATTTATTAGTTATTGACTCAATTTTCTAACAAAGATAACATAATTGAAATATTTGTTTTAACATATGTCCATATAAAAATGGTTTTCCATTCCAGAACAGAAATCCAAGTCATTTTATGACTGGTTGAATTTATAAGATCAAATCCTGTTAAAGATTTTAAAAACATTTTTATTGACTGAAATTTTTGTTCATTAATTTCATCAATTATTATTATATTTTGAGGGGAAGAAATTTCATATTAAATTTAGATGTGTTTGCTGAAAAAAAATTTTAATATTGTCTACATTATATCTGAAGGAGTTTATAATATTTTATGCAATGCAATAAATAAATTGCATTGCATAAGATATTATATTTATTGTTTGCCACAACAATTTGCTATTGTCATTTCATGAAATTGTTGCATACCTTTTTCCTTCCTTCCTTCCTTCCTTCCTTCCTTCCTTCCTTCCTTTTCTTCTTTCTTTCTTGCATATATATATATATATATATATATATATATATATATATTTCTTGTTGATAGTATTACAGATTTCTCCCCTTTACACTCCTTCACCCAGCCCCTTCTTACCCCCAGATCTTCACCACCCCCTAGATCTTCACCACCCTAGTGCCCCTGTCCATGGGTTATGTATATAAGTATATAATCTTTTCTGGTACCCCCAACCCCACTTTGAAATATGTCAGTCTGTTCCATGCCTCCATGATTCGGGTTCTATTTTGTTGGCCAATTCATTTTATTCATTAGATTCCACAAATAAGAGAGATCATATGATATTTGTCTTTCTCAGATTGACTTATTTTCCAGGCCCATCCATGCTTTCCCAAAGGGTAAGAGATCCCTCTTTTCTATAGCTGCAAAGTATTACACGGTGTAAATGTCCTACTGCTTTTTTACCCACTCATCTACTGATGGGCACTTGGGCTGTTTCCAAATCTTAGCTATTATGAATAATGCTGCTATGAACATAGGGGTGCATATATTCTCTCTGATAGGTATTTTGGGGTTTTTAGGATATATTCTCAGAAGTGGGTCAAATGGAAGTTCCATTTTTAATTTTTTGAGGAAACTCCATATTGTTCTCAACAGTGGCTGCAACCATCTGGATTCCCACCAGTAGTACACTAGGGTTCCATTTTCTCCTCATCCTTGCTAGCACTTGTCATTTGTTGATTCATTGACATTCTGCACTTGATCTTAGCCAAAAGGCCGAGAAGCGATCGTTGACATTCTGAAAGATGTGAGGCGATATCTCGTTGTGGTTTTAATTTGCATTTCCCTTATGATCAGTGACTTTGAGCATCTTTCTTTCTTTTTCACACAGAGTTTAGCCCAGTTCCTGGCTTGCTTACAGCAGTAATTCTTTCCCAAATGCCCTTTCCTCAGAATGTCCCTCACCGCTCTGCAGGCCCATTGTCACTGTTCTCCAGGCACCTGCACCTGCTGTCTAGTCACATGCCACTGCTGCGTCTTCCTCTAGCTCCCCATTTTCCCTTCTCTGGCATTCGATATTGATGACATTGCTGTGACCAGCTCAGTTCTGAGGATTGAGTCTCTGATTCCCAGTAGCACTGGGATTGGAACTTGCGGGCTTCAGTGTGGGAGGTGTGGACTGGTACCTGCGTCATCAGGACCCGCTGTGGCACCTCCCCTCACTCTCCAGAGCGAGCTTCCACATCCTCTGTGCATCCACTGACTCTGGCTGGTCCTGCTCCTCTCCTCTGCCCTGGAGGTAAAGGGTATGACTTGAGCACATAGGCCTCTTAGGATCCCTGGGCTCAGGTTCTGAATCACAGCAGGTACTTAGCAAATGTTCCTTGAATGAGGACTGGAACTGAAGACCCATTTCCTCCTTGGTTCCTGTAGCCCCTGCCTTCGTCCCTGCAGGGGCCACAGGTGCTGGGCCTGAGCTAGATCCTCAGTGTACCCTGTCCTGTGACTGACAGGAAATGATAAGGAATTGTTTATAAAAGTGACGAGGATCAGGGAAATTCATAGCAGGGTGAAGCCAGCCAAATGTGAATAGAATTTTCTAGTATTCCCCCAGCTGTTTCCATCTAACTGTGACTTTGAAACACTTCGGTTTTTATTCCTTTTGTGAAATGCTCACCTAAAACAAGATGGTGAGACTTCCTAGTTAAAAGCTAAAGACGATGAGGTGTGATATATGTATTTTAAGCACCAAGGTTGCTCCTATGAGCCTCACCTTTTAGTCCTTCCGTGGAGCTCATCCTGCCAGGAGCAGGAGAGCGGTCCTAACAGTCTCCTCTTTCACAGACCGGGTGTCTGCAGTCTTGGGTGTGATGGCTCCTAAAAGGTGCTTGCTTTTTGCCAACGAATGCATCAGCAATGCACACCTGTACACACCCTGAGTGAGAGTCAGCAGGTTGACCTTGAAACCCAAGATGCCCTACTCATTATGTGAGCAATTAAGCGCTACACTTTTCTGCTTTTGTTGTTTTTTTCATCGTTGACTGAAGCCTTCCTCTGGCAGCACTGTGGAGGAGAGTTGCATGGGGTTGGCTGGATTTTCTCAAGGGGGTAATTCTCAATTTTCATCCCAATCCTCAGGGGGTGGGGGTGGGGGTCAGGGGATGGAGGTGGGGGGGGGGGGGCGGGGAGGAGTGAGCAGCCATGACTCCATTGTTCTGGGACTCCAGTGCAGAAGGCAGCACTGGCAGGCCGGGAGACAAGCCCCACCCCTGGCTGCTTCTCCACCACAAAGGAATACAGTGTGTTCCTTTGTTGTAGGAAAAATGTGGGCCAGTCTCACCTGGTGCTTTCATGCCACACAGGAGCTTGGAGGATTAAATTGCACACTGTCCACAGGCTAAATGACTTGACTCCAGAGGTGTCCCTTTTTGCCTAACCCAGAGCGATGCTGGATTTGCAGAGTTTGTTGCATGTCTTTGGGAAAGACAGTTATACAGTTGTTACTCTCCCACATCATTTATTAGAAAACAAGTCAGACAGAGCCTGTCCAGCCTGGGGTGATGGCATCATCGTTTCAAACACAGCAACTCCCGGAGGGCACCCTCCCGGACAGGTCTTGCTCTTTGGAACAGATGCCTCTTGTCTGAGTGTTTGTGAAAGGCTTACTGTGCCTGGCAGATGTCGCCAGACACATCAGGTGTCCTCGGGCCAGGTCCAGCTGGCAGGAATCATCGGTTTTGCTCACACACGATTCTGTTTGAAAATTGTAGATCAGTTTTTGAATGTGGGGATTTTTCATGCAAATCTGGATCTCAGGCTTCTTTGACCAGGTGGAAGCCACAGGAGCGTGTTGCCTCCAGGAGCTCAGGCTTGTATCCTCCAGTCACCGACTTCACATCAACGCCCTCCCCGCTCCCCTTCTACCCTCTCTCAGGTGGGAAGACAAAGAAGGCCTCTCCCCTAGCCTCTTTCTGTCCCCTCACCCCTCACCACCTGCCTGGCCCTGTGAATGGAGAACTCCCTGGAGCCACTCTGTAGTTTGTGGTGTGGTAATCACAGTGTAAATCGAGATCTCAGCTCTAAGGGAACCATTTAGTTTTTCTCAAAACATTTCGAAGGGCAGAAACTATCTATTAACATAGGTGTTTAAAACTGTGCCCAAACCAGGTCTGATTATGATTTATAACAAACACTTGCAGGGGCTCCCACACTCTGGGCTCTGACAGCCTGTGGAGGAGGGGCAGGTGATGCGGAAGCCCCTGGCATTCAGTGGTCACTCACCATGTGCGGGCCACTGCACTGGCTACTCTACATGTTAATTTCATTTAAGCCCCAACAGCTGAATGAGCTATAGCTCCATTTCCCAATAAGTGACTCATGGAGGCCACAGAACTAAGGCTACATGGAGCCTGGATTTGAAAGGGGGCAGCTGACTCCAGAGTACAGTGTTCTACTGTGGTTTTATAGATGTTGTTGTCATTCAAATGGGAGAACTCCACTAAAGAAGAGTGAAGGTCCCACACCAAGGTCACTGCACACAGTGAAGGTTCCCACACAAGGTCACTGCACACAGTGAAGGTTCCCACACAAGGTCAATGTGCACAGTGGAGGTTCTACAGCAAAGTCAC
Organism: Lasiurus cinereus; assembly: GCA_011751065.1. NCBI lineage: Eukaryota > Metazoa > Chordata > Mammalia > Chiroptera > Vespertilionidae > Lasiurus > Lasiurus cinereus. The sequence goes on from JAAGEH010000040.1 coordinate 24,464,176, forward strand.
TGCACACAGTGAAGGTTCCCACACCAAGGTCAGTGTGCACAGCAAGGTCACTGCACACAGTGAAAGTCCCATGTCTAGGTCAGTGTGCAAAGTGAAGGTCCCATGCCAAGGTCACTGTGCACAGTGAAGGTCCCATACCAAGGTCAGTGCACACAGTGAAGGTCCCACCCCAAGGTCACTGCACAGTGAAGGTCCCATACCAAGGTCAGTGCACACAGTGAAGGTTCCCACACAAGGTCAGTGCGCACAGTGGAGGTTCCACAGCAAGGTCAGTGCGCACTGTGAAGGTCCCACAGCAAGGTCACTGCACATAGTGAAGGTTCCCACACCAAGGTCAGTGCGCACAGTGAAGGTTCCCACACCAAGGTCAGTGCGCACTGTGAAAGTCCCATGTCAAGGTCAGTGTGCAAAATGAAGGTCCCATACCAAGGTCATTGTGCACAGTGAAGATCCCACGCCAAGGGCAGTGTGCAGTTATTAATTGATAATGGTGGTATGTAAATGTAGATCTGGTGACTCCAAAGCCTCATCCTGTATGACAAATTGGATTCCTTGATTTTCAGAAAGTAATCTAAAAGGAGTTCTTTTTATGAAATGTGGAATACTTTTTAGTAGCGAACTTTAACATTTTTATAAAAAAAAAATGGATCAATCAATAGGTCCAACTAAGTATAGATACCGAGCCAGCTTGATGAGCCCAGGAGGGTACACACTTCGCACTTTTGTTTCTGGGTGTGGCGGGTGGAGATGCACACTTGGAGTTTAGTTGCTTCGACTCTGCCCAGCAGCACTGTGTCTCGTACCTACTGAAGTGTGGAGCTGTCTCGTTATGTATGTGCCTGGTAGGATGAGCTCTGGTGAAAAATCCCGGTGACCTGTGGCTCAGTGGTCTCAGAAATAAGATACACAATCTCATTAGTGAAGAAGTGTTATATGAATTGTTATTATTAATAATATCTAGTTTGCTAAGACCCTGACATGCACAGGGACTGTATAAACAGTTTTGCATAAATTATCACTAATTCTGAACATCACCTCACCTGATGGGGATTACCTCCCCATTTCCAGAAGAGCAAACTGAAGCTCCAAGAAGGGAAGGACCCACACTCTGGCTCTGAGCCCACACTTTTTCCATTAGGCCATGTTGTCATCATGCTATGTACACAAAATTACCAGACTTATTCACTTAACGTTCACTCACTTCATTTTTTATAATAATGTCTTCTCTTGGAGCTTGTGAGTGTTAATGACATAAATCACATTATGTACATGAAGCACATCAGCTTGGTACACAGCAAAAACTCAATCGATGCTGGTTTTTGTTTATGTACTTTGTTGGCCATGTGCTAAGGATTGGGGAATTGGGAAAATAGAATATTGTCTCCCAGGACTTATAATCAGTTTGGGGAGGTGGAGGAGAATAGATTTTACAAATTATTATAATACAGTAGGATACATGCAGCTGTAGCTGTGGGCCCAAGCAGGGCATTCGCACAGGGGCCAGTTGGCATTCCCCCTGTGTGGGGAGAAAACCCACAGCTCTGATCACTGATGTGAGGAACCTCTCTGCAGAGTGAGATTCTGAAAGGCCTTCATGCCAGATGACTTTTAAAAGACTTGTTTTTGTTCTTTCCTGGAGGAAAGGTTAAACAAATAGAAACTGTTCTATAAATAAAGGGTAAGTACTGTTTAGCGAGAACTTAATGGTGGTGTGGCATCTGGGAGGGAGGTAGAGCAGAGCCACCGCAGTCCGCAGGTCAGAGAGGATGCGGAAGCAAAGCCACCACTCAGAAAAGTGTCCACCACCCTGATGAAGGCCTTTCTCTGGCAACTGTGGGAACCCCCAGCCTGTCTGCTTGCTCCCTGCCGCCTGAAGGCAGCTGCCTCCGGCATGACCCACCCACTTCTACAGAGCTGTGGGCAGCCTTCCCTTTCAAGAGAGAGGCCACAGGGGAACACACTTCTGTATATAGAAGAGGCACATCTATGAGCACTAACTATCCTAGTCTTTCATTTTTACATATCAACCTATAACACAAGTTCAGAAGAATTTTGAGCAAAGGTAATTGCATAAAGAGAAATATCAAGGTAAGCAAAGCAAACAGCTGAATCCAAGAGAAGAGAGATATGTAAGAAATTTTTTAAAATGTTAAAAACAAAACATATACAGTGGTACCTCAAGATACGAATGCCCTAACATACGAGATTTTTGAGATACGAGCCGTCGAGTGAGTGATTTTTGCTTTGAAATACGAGCAAGATAGGAGTAATCACACGGATCGGCCGGCTGCACATGACCCACCGGTTTACCTCGACTTGAGCTTCTCATAGTTTCCCACGCCTCAAGGTTACGGAACGAATTAAACTCGTATCTCGAGGTACCACTGTATTAATATCTTCAGGGAGGGTCCAGAGGCCAATTATAAGATAAGAATGGCTGCCAAATAAATGAACAGCTAGAAGAAAAAGTTCTTAGAAATTCAAAACATAATTAAAAATAAATAGGGTAAAAGAAGAATAAATAGAACTGAGGACTAGTTAGTGATCTAGAATATAAAGTTACAGAATTCTCACAGAACACAAAGAGAGATATGTTAAGAGACCAAGGATGAGACCCAAGGAATCTAGCATCTGTTGTACAGGGAGTCAAGAGGGAAACAGAAAGAATGGTTTGGGTAGAGTCATGGTATGCATAATAATATGAAAATAAACAGGGATTTCAGAAGAAAGTAGAAATAATGGAAGGGAAAGAAGTAATAAAAATTATCCTTTATAATAAAGAGGTAATATGCAAATTAACCCGCATGCTGTCACAAGTTGGCTGCACCCACAGCAGAGGCGGGGTTCCCGTAATGAGTGATCAGCAGGGACCTGAGGCTGTGTGGCACGAGGCTGGGGCAGGGGACCTGAGGCCACGCCCCCAGCCTGGTGGGGCTTGACTGGGGACATCAGGCTGCACTCTTCACCCCAGCGCCAGGTCAGGGGACCTCAGGCTGCACACTCCACCTGGTGGAGCTTGACAGGGGACCTCAAAGTGCTCCCCCCTGCCCCAGCCTGGACCAGAGGACCTCTGGCTTGCCCCCTGCCCTGGCATCAGGCTGGGGGACTTTAGGCCGTGCCCCCCGCCTGGCGGGGATTGACAGGGGACCTCAAGACATGCCCCCTGCCCTGGTGCCGGGGAGGGGGACCTCAGACCACACCTTTCGCCCTGGGCCAGGGAACCTGAGGCTGCACCCCCTGTCTGGTGTGTGCCAGGGAACCTGAGACTGTGTCCCCCCACCTGGTGGGGCTTGACAGGGCCTCTGAGGCTGTGCCCCCCAACTCAGCAGGGCTTGATGAGGGACCTGAGGCTGTACCTTCCTCGCCCTGGTGGGTCTTGATAGGGGTGGGGCCAGCCGAGTCTTGGTCTCACTCAATTTTGAGGCATGCGCATGGGGAGAGGACTTGACTTTGGGTCCCATGGTGCACCCCAGACTCAGTGACAGGAGGAATATTTTCATATGCATTTTACTAATTTTCTTTCATCTCTGATACTTCTATTATAGAGAAAGGGCAAATAGCAATATTAAAATATTTCCTCTAATTAATTCTCTTTTAATGTGCATGAATTTTATGCATTGGGCCACTAGTAAAGAATATAGTTTCCATAAGATGAAGGAAGATTTGACTCTTCAGAATAAAAATATGAATAAATGTTTATTTAAGAAAAGGGGTAAAAAGGCAAATGCCTAAACCTACACTTATGCAATTTCCTAACTACAAAGTAAAGTGTCTTAAAAATTTCCAGAGATGAAACAAGCAAATTGTTGTTGTTTTTTCTACAAAGGGATGAGAAGAATATTATTATAGTATCAAACTTTTGAAATACTGGATACTCAATGGTAATAGAATAATGTCATAAAATTTAAAAAATATTCTGAATTCTGTAAAAATTCAACCTATCATTCAAATTTGAAACAAAATGAAGATATTTTCAATCCTTTAGGAATTTAGAGAATCTATACACCTTTTCTGGAAGAAAAAAGAAAACACTTCAGGAGTTATTTTGGTAAAAAAAAAAATAAATAAAAATCCAAGAAAGGATGATGTAGGAAACAAAAACAGTAGTAAGAAAATAAGCCAGCAAACATTATAGTTGAGTGCAAATAACTTTTGAAATTTTGCCTACCAAGCTTAATGCATCGCTAAGAAAAGTTTCCTTAAAAATGAAAAAGATTAAAAAAAAACAATTAGTAATCATCTGGAACTAATAACATTGCAGATTATTTTAATCAAACATGGGAAGGTTTTTGGGGAAAGGAATCTTTTTGAGAACAATAAATTATATACTGACTGGAGGCCTGGTGCATGGATTCGTGCACCGGTGGGGTCCCTTGGTATGGCCTGTGGGGATCGGGCTGAAACCAGCAGTCCAATGTCACCTGCTGCTCCCACACATTCCGGCCCCACTGTACCTGCCGTGGGCTTGCAGTCCCAATATGAAGAGACTTGCGCCCCCACAGGGGCACTCACCAGCTGTGAGCCCTGCCTCTGGTGCCCGTCAGTCAGCTGAGTGGCGCTCCCACTGTGGAAGTGCACTAATCACAGGGGGTAGCTCCCGTGTTCAGCGTCTGCCCCCTGGTGGTCAGTGCACGTCATAGCAACTGGTTAACAGGTCGTTTGGTTGCTTAGGCTTTTATATATGTAATTTTTAACATGGATAGAAAACTTAATTTTAATTATATATGTATATTTTAATACAAGGATATTCATTAGGAGAATAGATTCAGTATATGTAACTATCCAACAAATTAAAGGGGAGAAATGTACAAAGAAAATTGGACCAATTCACATAAAGACAAGAAAAACAAAAAGAAAACAAAAACAATAGAACAAAAAACACACAAAAAGGATGACAGTAAAAAAGGCTATTAGATAACATATCAGTTATAACAATAAATAAACATAAGTTAAAATCTTACATTAAAAGATAGAGACTATCTGACTGGTTTAAAAACAGTCACATAAATACCCAACTATATGCTAACTGTAATAAGTTTACAGAAAGAGCCAAATATAAAACACTTTTGAAATAAAGGTCCCCATAAAAATTATTAGAGGCAAATTGTAACAAAAAGAATGCTAAAAGCTTGATTTAAATATAAAACAAATATAAGGCAAAAAGAATGTGTTAGAGAGTGATATTTCTTTACATTTTTAAATTATTTATTGGTTTGAGAGAAAGAGATAAATAATGTCGACCAAAAGATTTGTTGTTCCACTTCTTTATGGGTTAATGCTTGAATGTGCTTTGACCTGGGACAAACTGCAACCATGGCAAACTGCGACCATGGGTGCATATCTGACCAGTGCTCTACCTGGTCAGAGCAATATTTCATATTGATCACCAATAAAACTCAACAAGTATAACGACTATGTGCACCAAATAAAAGGCATTAGAATTAAATAAACCAAACCTATTGTAATTCCAAGAAAAAATTGACTAAAACTGAGTTAGAAAAGAGCCTTTTCTCAGAAATCTGTTGCAATAACTTACATGTTTCACTCCAAAACTATTATTAATCTTTGAGTTCTTTTGCCAATTCCATTTAATTATCTTTATGGTAACATTCCTCAGCCATGCTTTTCCTGCACCCTCTCCAAATATCTTATCACAACTCACATTTTAGGATCTGTTTTTGAGTGCCTTCCAAGTTGCGTGGTCAAAAGGACTCTGTTTTGTAATTTCTGAATGGAGGTAATAAGGTTATTTGTTAAAATGCTAATGGCAGAGTATGTAGAGATTCTTTGTCTGAAGGCAACATTCTTTCGCTCATCAATATGCCAGCTAATCCTTGAGTGGGGTTCATAGTTCCTTGTAACCTTACTGGCCATCGCATAACCATTTCAGACCAAGACAGGCAGCTCAGCATTACTGTTTACCTTCAAACAAGCCATGTCACTTATTTAAGTCTCCATGAACTTGTCTTTGAAACAAGGAAGCAGGGCTAGAATAAACAGCCTTTAAAGTTCTATCTTCCTCTTAAGTTTTATTTCTTTACTAGAGGCCTGGGAAACAAATCTGTGCATGGGTGGTTGGCTGGCCAGCCCCGGCTCCTGGTTGAACTGCCGTTTGAACTCCTGGTAGACTCCCTGTTCTGGGGACAATTTGTATATTAGCTTTTTATTATATAGTATTGCATGATTTCTATTCATATTTTTAGGCCCCCCCTTTTTTTTTAAATCCCAGTGTCTGTGGTCTATTTATGGAATGTGAAAATGGACTTTTCACCCTCTGACACTTGCCTGTCTTGGGAAGAAAAAAATAACATTGAAAATGTTTGAGGGGTGGCCCTTGGTACAGGCAATGGAGGGGTACTTTTACCCCTCCCTCTGGTTGTCTCTTGTCCATAAGTGCCAACAATGCCCAATCCCCGGTTGGTCTCTGGTATAAGTGATGGGGCTCTCTCCTTATAAACATGGCTTCTCCCTTATTTAGCTGCATTGCAGGCCCTGAAGAGAAAGAAACGATTGGAGAAGCAGCTCTCACAGATCGACGGCACTCTGTCCACCGTCGAGTTCCAGCGAGAGGCCCTGGAGAATGCGCACACCAACACTGAGGTGCTGAGGAGCATGGGCCTGGCGGCCAGGGCCATGAGAGCGGCCCATGAGGACACGTGAGTGCCCCTCCCTCCGTGTCCTACGCGCCCGCAGTGTTGGGAAAGCCAAATGGTGATTTGGAATGGCCTGTCCTGTGAAGGCTCTTGGACACACCAGAATGGAATGGTCCTTCAGAGAAAGATTAGAAGTTCCAGTAGTAGAAAACAAAACAAAACAACAAAACAAAACTTCATGACAACATGAAGGACCTTCCTTCTGTCCATTAGATTTCCCAGTCGTCTCACTATTGTCTGACACTCCGCCAGTAACTTTTCACCAATAAATCACAGAGGCTTAGACGTCAGCATCTGGAGCTGATAGATACAGGATGGTGGTGGTCACCCTGGTGGCATTCCGGGTCTCCCGGAAAGCGGCTGATGAGAAGGCCGGTGCCAGGCTCCTGGAAGTGGATAGAAAACTATGTTAGATAACATATCAGTTACAACAATATAAAATATTGTTACAACATATTGTTATACGTTATAACATATGACATATGGTCTCAGAGCTCGGCCCGAGGGCTGGGCCTTCTGTTCTGAGCAGGTGCACCAGGTGACTCTGACACTAACTGACAATTGAGAGTCATAGCTACTGGCATGTGTAGGGGGTTCTGGCTTTCAGAGTGAGGGTCCCAGTTCCCCTGCTGACTGTCGTGGTCAAGTTATTTCACCTCCCCTGTATTCCGTTTTCTGGCTTGTAAATTTGGGACATTACTACTCCTTATGGTTATTGTGAGATTCAGTAAGATACCAAACATCAAGTGCTAAGTCCCTGGTACCAAGTAGGCCCTCCATAATCAACAGTCATTGTGGGAGTGGGCTAGCGGCAGTTTGCTGTACACGGAAGTCAGTGTGGGAGTGGGCTAGCGGCAGATTGCAGTACACGGGAGTCAGTGTGGCAGTGGGGCTAGCGGCAGATTGTTGTACACGGGAGTCAGTGTAGGAGTGGGCTAGCGGCAGATTGTTTTACACGTTAGTCAGTGTGGGAGTGGGCTAGCGGCAGTT
>JAAGEH010000040.1:24471828-24493253 GCA_011751065.1 Lasiurus cinereus
GATTGCTGTACACGGGAGTCAGTGTGGGAGTGGGCTAGCGGCAGATTTCTGTACACAGGAGTCAGTGTGGGAGTGGGCTAGCGGCAGATTGCTGTACACGGGATTCAGTGTGGGAGTGGGCTACCAGCAGTGTGCTATACATCGACACTGAGAATTTAGTGCCTGGGACCTGACCCTTGCTGAGTAGACAAGATGTGAGGTCTGAGCCCCCATACGTGAGAGCGGTGAGCACCGGGCGATGCAGCCGTTCCCACTCACTGCCAGTCTGAACCCCTGGGGCTCCTGCCAGCTGGGGCCAATGTGCATCCCTGCCGGGGGCTCAGCAGCCTCACCCACTGAGCTCGAACTTGCACTGCCCGGCCCACACTCCCTTTCCGACATAGATTCCTTACATATTTGTTATAAAATGAATTGGGAATAAGGGGCGGTAGCACCTGGAGAGTCTGGGAAACTTTCAAAAGGTTTATCTCACCTGGAATGAAAATGTCAGAGAAGAACCCACTTTCCTGATATCCAGTCAGTTCGACCTCACTTCAGAGCCGGAGTGGTGACTTGGAGACAGGGTCTTAGAGTGCAGTCAGAGCCTGGCACTGGGCCCCTGACCGCTCAGGTCGGTGGTGGGGGGTGGAGGGGGGCAGGGGCTCAGCGTCTTTGCGGCAGCCCCTCGCCTGGCCCTGTGGCGCTGCCGCTGCACCCGGGGCTGCAGGGGCCAGTTCTGCTGAGGGCTTCCCAGGCCTGTGCTGCCCTCGGGGGATGGCAGAGCTGCCAGGTGTCTGGCAAAGGGTCCTCTGGTCTCAGAGCTCGGCCTGAGGGCTTCTGGGAGGTGGGGCTGCTGAGAGCTGCGGGTCTCAGTCATGTGAGCATGGGGTCCCCCGCACCATTTCTTGCTGAGTTGATACAGAGCAGCATATATTTAAAGTTTACATATGCCCTTACCAGAAAAAATTTCAACATGGGTCTACAAATATTGTAAACTATAAAATAATTTGCTCATTCGTTATTCCCAAATGTGATGGCTGTTTATTTAATATTTAAAATGTCTGTGCTTATGCAGGGTTATCATTTTTGAAATGCAAATTATTTTTAAAGTTGATACATAATATCATTTTTGTTACCCTACAGGATTAACTAAGAGTTTATATTAACTTGATTCATGTTTTTTCATATGGGAGTATATCTAACTAAATGTATAATTTTAAAGTGAGATTCTAAAATATTTCCACAAAATATACTTTCCCAGGGATTTGAACAAAATAGATGATTTGATGCAAGAAATCACAGAGCAGCGGGATGTCGCCCAAGAAATCTCTGAGGCATTTTCTCAGCGCGCTGGATTCGGGGAGGACTTCGATGAGGTGGGCAGTGCGTGTGTAGGACAGAGTGCGGGGAGGATGGGACGTGTGGAGAATGGAGAATGGAGCGCATGGCTGCTGGGCAGGGCAGTTCCCACCGTCCACAACAGACTGGGTGCCTTAAATTCTTTCTTAAGTCTCATCAAAGAGTAAGTGATACTTGATAGAAACCTACTTAAGAAGGAAATGAAGTGTGGGTAGCTTTGATTTAAAGGAAAGATTAATAGAGTTTGGCAGACAGCCCCCCAATTAAGTTTCTAGCTATTAAGGAAGAACAGCCCGTGATTATGTGAAGTTAGAGGCGCAGTGACGGCGCCTAAATAACCCATTAGAGGAGGAATGGCGCTTGCACATCTGGCAGGACATAGCAGATGCCGCTCTGCGAGGCCGACAGCACAGTATGGCTGGGATATGGGAGGTGAGTTTGCTGCCTTTCACTACTCGGGCTGTGAAACCCATGAACGTGGACGGGCATTGAGAGCACTCGTTCCATTTGTCCTCATCAGTGAAGTGAGACACTCCCAAGAGGCGGGGCTGTGCTGGGAAGGGCCCTAGCTCTGTTCCAGTGCACACACCAGCACAGATCTGGGACCAGCTCCCGTTGTCAGAGTAGCACAGCGAAGACCCTGGCTTCCTACATCTCCCTGGTTCAAAAAGGAAGCATGTGGTAAGAAGGTGTGGTTCCACGGGACCCGAGAAAACGCTGTAGCTCAGCAATTGGGAAAAGTTGGCTTTCAGGCCAGATTCTTCCCACGACCTGTGTTGGTAAGATCCGAGTACCAGGATGGTTTTTGCATGTTTATGGATTGCCAGAAACTGGTACCACCAAGAATAGCAGCAGCAGAGAAGGTGGTGACCTGTGAAGCCTAAACTAGGCTGTGTGGCTCTTGGAGAGAGCTTGCCCACCCTGGGGAGATGAACAGGCCTCCTCAGGCTTTGGGCTCTTGACGCTGGGACTCGGACATTGGTTACTCAGCGTTTCACCCATGAAGGGACAAGTGGTGGGTACCTGCCATCTGGAAATGAGAGAGGAGGTGATGATTCTGTCATCTCATTTGCTAAGGAAAATGTCAGTATCTTGGTGGTGCCATTGATACCTGCCGAGCGCAGTAGGCGATTCTGAGCACATACTCTGGGTGGCATAATGTGTTCTGCTATGGCCGCATTTGCTATATTTGTTCCTGATTGCTTTGTGAGCAGAAACAGGACATGAGAGTATTCATTCCAAAGACACTCTATTCACATAGCCTGTGGAGAGCCACAAACCACACAGCTCCACTGGCCACCCCACCCCACACTTTCCTGCTTCGTTTCCTTCCCACAAGTATATTCCACAGTGGTCAGCTTGCTTCCTGTCTGATGCACACTGTCATCATCAAATGTTTCGGTTGCTTAAGTATCTCCTCTGTGGCCCCTACTATTATTCCTCTCACTTTAATGCAGGATAATTGTTTGTTTATGTGCCTTTCTCCCACATTTAATAATAAGCTCCTTCAAGGTAGGAACTCTTGGTTGAACTTTGCATCCCCAGCTATGAGTTCAATACCTGGCCAGAAGTAGCTTGCAATCAGTTTGTTCAACGAATGAATGAGTAAATGAAGACTTTCTTTGGTTGGATGTGAGAGTGTTTTGGGTCATTTCTAATGGGGACAAACTCAGAATTCTAATGGAGACAAATTAATTCAGCCTCTCAGCTTCTCAGAGGCTGGGTCTGCCTGAGGACACCTGGAGCCAGGTGACCTGGACAAACACAAGTCACCTTCTACCTGACATAGGAGACTTATACTCAAAGTATCCCAATAGTATTGTGAATCGAAGGTTCTTGGGACAGAGAATGGTTTAGGATTGAACTAGCTGCTCTGAGATTATTGCTAACAGAAAGAAATGCACCACAAATATAGCAAATGCAGTCATAGGATTGAACTGGCCACTCTGAGATTATTGCTAACAGACAGAAACTTCACCCTTGGGGGTTGAAGTTTGCTTAACCCAAATATCTACTGGCTTCAGTAATTTAACAAAGAATCATATTACTTTCGGTTCTTTTTACCTTCTGCACATTCTGCTTTTGCTATGCCTGTTGCTTATTTTTAATAACATTAACCCAAATAAAAGGTTTCACAAATTCTTAATTTTCCACAGTAGAAAGGAAAAGCCGCATTGGAAACAGACAGGTGAGGTGTAAATTCCCTGGAAACTGGAAGCTTTATATTCCGCCTGCACACATTATTTGCATAACAGTTTGCTGAAGTATTGTAAGATTAGCTACGACAAATTTGCACAACCCCAAATATTCATTTTTTAATCATTGCTCAGTGTTGCAAAAGAGCCTTAGTCTTAAAATAAATATTCCGTTTCACTGAGCTCTCATATATCAATTAGGTAGCAGATGTTCTTGTTATTGTGTTTGAGGAAACCCATGGCTTGAAACACAAACTCTATAATTCTTTCTCCCTCTGTGTTCAGGATGAGCTGATGACAGAACTTGAAGAACTGGAGCAGGAAGAATTAAATAAGAAAATGACAAATATCCGACTTCCGAATGTGCCTTCTTCCTCCCTCCCAGCACAACCAGTCAGAATGCCTGGCCCCTCAGGCACGGCCCCCAGTCCCCGAGAAGGTGTGTCCCCACCTCCATGACCTAAAATAGGAGCCTGACCCATATCCCTGTCAGCATTTACTTTTATTCCCTTTTTATATATAATTCACACCTGTTTTCTGTGCCAACGTGTGACTGTCACCAGTTACTAACTTTCATCCACTTTCTGTCCCAGCACCTCCCCGGCGGGCACGAGGAGAGGACGAGGACATCAATCACCTGGCAGCGTGGGCCTCTTAAGCAGATGGCGTTGTTTTGACACCTGAATCAATGAGCTGTACATAAGACATAAAGAATATTTTTGCCTAGTTCAGAAGTGAGCAGAGACCCTGTTTTATATTTATGGATGATGATTGTCTTTCAGCCTCATGAGTAAAAGTAAAAGAAGGGAGTGGTGTCAGAGGAAGAAGGGGAAGGGGACTGCCCAGGGCATCTAGGAAGACCTTGCACGGTGGGGGGCCTCTGCCTGCTCCCCACTGAACCCCAGGCTTGGGACATGCCGGTGCTCGCTCTATATCTGTGGACAGGAAACGGAAGTCTGTTCACATATCAAACGCAGAACCGTTTAAAAGCCACCAAGGAGTGAGGAGCGAGGCAGCTGGCAGAGCTAGGGAAAGGGATTTCTGCTCTGCGCGCCCACCTGCGCGGACTGTGGCACCATGGAAGGTGCCAAGGCGCCATGTCCTGGGGAGAGGCTGAAGGTGGAGACGACCTGGCGAGTCTACCAGACAGAGTTTCACTGGAGTTTGGCAGTTTGAAATCTTAAAGGATTGTTAATTGACATTTATTCTGCCAATGAAGCTGGGAAGGGCCATGGATGCAGCTCCCGAATGTCTAAAAGCCTAAGAGCTCCCACTGACAGCTGACTCGCCTGCTGTGACTCAGGCACTCAGGCAGCTGCTGATTCCCCAGTGCTAGTGTTCACACTCGTCTGTCCTACGCTCTGCACATTAATTTACACTGCAGCCTTTTCTTGTAAATATATTAAAAATATAGGCATTTTAAATATATCTTGAATGACATTTTGGCCTTTATTATTATTATTATTCCTAGAGGCCCAGTGCACAAAATTTGTGCACTGGATGGGGGGAGCCCCTCAGCCTGCCCTGCATTCTTTTGCATTCTGGTACTCCTTGCTCCTTACCACCCACCTGCTCACTGCTCCTTAGCGCTGCTGCAGATGTGGGAGAAGCTTCCACCCTCTGCTGTGTTCACCAGCCTTGAGCCTGGCTTCTGGCTGAGAGGGGCAACTTCTGCATTGAATATCTGCCCCCTGGTAGTCAGCGCACATCATAGAGCCTGCTGGTTCTAGTTGTTCTGCCTAATAGTCACTTAGGCTTTTATTATACAGATTTTTAATCTTCACCCAAGGATATTTTTCCATTGATTTTTAGAGAGAGTGGAAGAGAGAGAGAAAGACAGAAATATCAATGTGAGAGTAACACATTGATTGGTTGCCTCTTGCTCGAGCCCTGACCAGGTCCCAGGCCAGGAACGAACCCGCTACCACCATAAATGCCCTTGACTGGAATTGAACCTGGGATCCTTCGGTCTGCAGGCCAACACTCTGTCCAATGAGCCAAAACTGCCAGGGCTGATTGTAATTATTTTCAAATAAAAGTATATTCCATAATTATGTATTGCCCATACTATGTCATGGACCATAAAATGACAATGTCATTATATAGGATGTTCTAGTGTTCCCTGCATTCCCTTAGCAGCACAGTGAAGTGAAGAGAGGTGGGCGTGGAGGTGGGGTCCTGAGTCCTGCACCTGCCCTTCCACTAGCACCTTCAAGGATCTGGGCCTCTGTGTTTTCATGGGGAAACCTAAGGGCTGCATGCGATGACTTCTAATGGTTCAGACCTGCCACAGGCCCACATATGCAGTTCTTTTTTGCTGTATTCTCATTCTACAGCACAGGTACCAAACCTGACTTAAAATGTCCATTATCTGAGGAAATGTTTCTTGATGGCACAGACTAAATCTGGTCTCCCTGTTACAGTGTCCATAGCACTTTGCTTTCTTGCCTATCACCTGTCAGGGTTCCCATTGTATCTTTACTTGAATTATTTCTCAGTTATTGCTGTTTCTCCCTGAGGTCTGGCGACCACGAAGCCGAGCTGCCTCTCTCAGTTCACTGGGCCTCCTGGGCGGTCTGCAGAGCATCTTGCAGGCCGGAGGGAGACATCAGTAAACATTTAGTGAAGGAACAGAGGTCCTTCTGGGCCCTCACAGGAACTTGATTGACCTTCTACCTTCAAAACTGGACAAAGGACATGAAACAGCAGTTTCCAGACATTGGACAACAGGCATCGCTAGACTGATTCCTGAGAGAGAAACCAATGAGGGGTCCTCAGTGTTGCAGGTGCCTTAAAGGGGAGGGGAGCCCGAGAGCTCGGTGGCCTGAGTGGGGGAGGGAAGGGGAGAGAAGAGAGAGAGAGAGAGAGAGAGAGAGAACACGAACACTCTGGGGACCAGATGGGCAGAGGGTCCCTGTGAGTTGGGCTGGGCACTGACCTGCGTCCATGTAGTAAGAAATGACTGAGGCGCAGGAACCATCAGGAAGGAATAGGCAGGCCCCTCCCAGAGCTCACTCAGCTTCAGTAGAAAGACCCCCTAACCTGGGGGGCATTAAGGCTGAGTCCTCAGAAAGGCGTGGCTCAGTAATGAGGTCAAATTGTGCTCCTCTGGACCCACCCTGAACAACGTAAAAGCAAACATCAAAAGGATGAAATGATTCCAAGTCACCTAATACATCCCAGGACAAACCCCCTGCAACTTAAAGGAATATAAAAGCTAACAAGTAACAAGAACAAAACAACTAAAATAAAACACTGGCACCCAGATCTTTGATTTTCAAAGACAGTATAAGAGGAGCATGGACTACCTCATTAATACTTTTTTATTTTTAAGAAATATTTATTGTTCAGATTGCATTTGTTTCTCTTTTTCCCCACCATAGCTCCCCTCCACCCAGCTCCCACCCCTCCCTCTACCCTTACCTTTCCCCACCTTCTGGGCCTCATCTATAGGTGTATGATTTTTGTCCAGTCTCTCCCTGAACACCCCCTTACTCCTTTCCCCCTGAGAATTGTCAGTCCACTCCCTTTCTATGCCCCTGATTCTATTATATTCACCAGTTTATTCTGTTTAGCAGATTTTTAATTCACTTGATTTTTAGAATCACTTGTTGATAGATATGTATTTGTTGTTCATAATTTTTATCTTTATCTTTTTCTTCTTCCTCTTCTTAAAGAGTACCTTTCAGCATTTCATATAATACTGGTTTGGTGGTGATGAACTCCTTTAGCTATTTCTTATCTGTGAAGCTCTTTATCTGCCCTTCAATTCTGAATGATAGCTTTGCTGGGTAGAGTAATCTTGGTTGTAGGTTCTTACTAGGCATCACTTTGAATATTTCTTCCACTCCCATCTGGCCTGCATAGTTTCTGTTGAGAAATCAGCTGACAGTCGTATGGGTGCTCCCTTGTTAATTCACTGTTTTTCTCTTGCTGCTTTTAATGTCCTCTCTTTGTCTTTTGCTCTTGGCATTTTAATTATGATGTGTCTTGGTGTGGTCCTCTTTGGATTCCTTTTGTTTGGGGTTCTTCTGTGTGCTTCCTGGACTTGTAAGTCTATTTCTTTCACCAGATGTGGGAAGTTTTCAGTCATTATTTCTTCAAATAGATTTTCAGAATCTTGCTCTCTCTCTTCTTCTGTCACCCCCATAATTCTGATGTTGGTATGCTTGAAGTTGTCCCAGAGGCTCCTTACACTATCTTTTTTTTTTTTTAAATATATCTCATTGATTTTTTACAGAAAGGAAGGGAGAGAGATAGAGAGTTAGAAACATTGATGAGATAGAGACATCGATCAGCTGCCTCTTGCACGCCCTCTACTGGAGATGTGCCCACAACCAAGGTACATGCCCTTCACCAGAATCCAACCTGGGACCTTACAGTTTGCAGGCCGACACTCTATCCACTGAGCCAAACCAGTTTTGGCTCCTTACACTATCTTCACATTTTTGGATTCTTTTTTCTTTTCCAGTTGAGTGTTTTCTGCTTCTTTGTATTTCAAATCTTTGACCTGATTCTTGCCTTCCTCTAGTCTGCTGTTAGGTCTCTGAATAATATTTTTATTTCAGTCAGTGTATGTTTAATTTCTAGTTGGTCCTTTTTTATCTCTAGTTGGTCCTTTTTCATCTCCTCTTGTGTCTTGATAAATTTATCCATCTTTTCTAGGAAATTCTTGAAAAATCTTATAACCGTGGTTTTGAACTCTATATCCAGTCGTTTGTTTTCCTCCATTTCTTTCATTTGTGATTTGTTCCTTTGTCTCCACATTTTCACTATGCCAGGAGACCTTCTGTGCTGGAATCAGCCTTATGATACAAGACTTCCAAAACTGCAAAAGCCTCTCTGTTGAGCTTGGATGGGGTGGAATCTCAGGGCTTAGCAGACAGCCTTGGCTTCCAGTCGGCCCTGCCCTCCATGGCCCCTGTGTCTCAAGTGTCTTTCAGTAATTGCTGTGGCCTTCTCTGTGCACATGTGCGTGCGTGTGCCTCTACACCTCTGCCTTTCTGATTCCCTTGCACTCCAGGACCTGTGTAAGTCTGGGTCCTCAGGGTCTTGCCCAATACTGGGGTTCAGTGCAGTCAGAAGTGGCACAGTTGGGAGGCTCTGTCTCCCACCCACTAGAGAAAACCAGCAGCATAATCAGCAGTCTGTTCTCTCTGTGCACAGTGGTGTGCACGCCCCCAGACTTCTGCCCTTTTGGGGCTCCCCTACATTTCCATGCACTCTTCCTTTTTCACAGTCCAGACTCCCCCTGTATGAGTCTTGCCCAGAACTGGGGTTCAGTGCAGTAGGATAAAGGGTTCAGTGCAGTTGGGAGCCTCCATCTCCCTCCTTCCAGAGGAAGCCAGCCAGGCACTCTGCCACCTGCTCTCTCCACACACACGTTTCTGTACCTTAGCTTTTTGCAGCTCTTTTGAGTCTCTGTGAGCCCCTCTTTTTCTTTCTAATTGTAGAATTTCCACTCAGTCAGCTTTCCTGTGGTTCTAGATGATGTCTGTTCTGTCTTTTAGTTGTAGTTTTGAAACTGTTGTGTGAGGCAGCAATTTAGGTTTTCACGTATGCCCCCATCTTGGTTTCTCCTCTCATTAATACTTTTATAATGTTTCATGTTGAAATATTATTTTAGATATATTGGGTTACATAAACTATTCACATTTATTTCAGCTGTGTCTTTTTGCCTTTTTAGACTGTGGCTATTTGGAAATTAAATATTGCATATATGGCTCATTATATTTCTGTTGGTTATCCTTGGGCAAGAAGAGAGATTCTTCATTATCCATGAGTGCACAGATAATTTGAAGTACTAAAATAAAAATTGTTATAAATAAAAGATATTTTTCAAAAGGTGACATCTGATTTTGAAAAGAAAAATGCTTTGAAATAAAATCATAGCCGAGACCAGTTTGGCTCAGTGGATAGAGCGTCGGCCTGCGGACTGAAAAGTCCCGGGTTCGATTCTGGTCGGGGGCATGTACCTTTCTTGCGGGCACATCTCCAGTGTGGGGCATGCAGGAGGTGGCTGATCGATGTCTCTCTCTCATCGATGTTTCTGACTTTCTATCCCTCTCCCTTCCTCTCTGTAAAAAATCAATAAAAATATATTTTTTAAAAAGTCATAATATTGCATCTCTTTGACAGTGAAGAGAATGAAACACAAGAGGGAAAAGGTATAAATCATCCATAGATGGAAGAGTATTAAAAACAACAAAGTCATTAATCTGACTCTAAAGGTGTTTCCAGCAAGTCAGCCTGAGAACAGAAGGGCTTTTGTACATCTGGAAAGTTTGCCACCAATTGGTTTCAGTACATCACCTGTTCCTCAGGGCAATGCTGCATAGCTACTCTGTTGTATTTTGTATTTTTAAATAAATGTTTTCCAATATAGCAGTTGGGTTCTTATATCCTTTTTGGCTGTATGATACACATTCCAGATAACTTAAGCAATAGACTTGGATTTCTTGGAAGCAATTTGGGATGCTTAAAATGCAAATCAGACCAGAGAGGCTCTGGAGCTCCTGGGAGCCAGAATGGGACGGGGGAGGAAGGGGGGAACTCTACCTTCTGAGGAGCCAGCCAATTGTTGGAAAAGTGAGCAAGATGTTATTCTTCTCCAGAGTCAAGTTCTAGAGCCAGAATATTTCATAGGCTGAGCTTGGCTCGTAGAACTACCTCTGGAGTCAGCCATCTGGGAGAAGCAGGGAGACAGGTTTGCTAAAGCATAATCTAGGTGTTCCGACCCAAGAAGTGGGGATGGATGTTGTCCACCTCAAACCTGAGAACTCCACTCCAAACAGCAAGTGTCCACTCCACACTGAGAATAATTAAAGCAGAACTGCCACTTTTTCTCATTCTTGGCAAACAGTCTGAGTGCTCGTTTACTTAGTAGAAATTGGAGTAGCAAATCCTTTATACCACACAAGAAAACAAACTGGATAATTGTCTAAGTTAGCAATCCAAACAACATCAAGCAGAAGACAAAAAGAAAAACCCGGAAAAGCTGAGACTTAATGAAGATATCTTGGTGCCATTGCATTACGGCCCTAGGGAACAACTTGATGAAATCTAATTCAATTTCAATTTCATCTCCCCACATTCTTTCCTCTGTTCCCCTAATTTAAGATAGATATTAACATTTGTGCTGGAGAAAGCATTTCTTAAAATAGCTAAAAATCCTCTTCGAACTTCAAATGCACTTTGCATAATTTGTTTTTTGGCTTAGTGGAACTTTTACTGAGTTATGGACAAGACATTTGGACTGCTTTTCAGAAAAAAATGACTTTGTATACATTAAGGGAGTACAAATAAGGCAAAGCAGTAAAGTTGTTATTTAGAAGAGAGACGTCCAAACACTCAGCAAGTAGGTAACACCTCTGATGATGAATGGTTCTGGAAATCTCTAGTATTCACAGGCTATCAAAGGTTATATATACACTATTCTTCAGGATATCAGGAGGATTCCTTTCAGCAGAAAAAACATGCCAATCCAGACCTCTCTGAAAGGGTGACATGTATGTGGCTGATGGTTTTTACATATGTAATTTATCTATAATCATATCAAATGTGTGTATACTTATGTACAAATCATACATATTCTGTATATGGATACCTGTCATGTACTCTGAAAATTTGCCACTCATTGCCCTTCTAACATTCCTATATTTCCATAATCCCAACTCTTCTTTTCTTTTTAGATGACTCAGTCTTCTTCCTTCTTCACAAGTGTGAATCTTTTCTTTTTTAATCTTTATTAAAGTATTACATATGTCCCCCTTTTTCCCCACTGACCTCTTCTAGCCTGCCCTGCACGCGTCCCCCCTCCCCCACCCCCCGCCGCACTGCCCCAGGCCTTCACCACCCTATTGTCTGTGTCCATGGGTTATGTATATATGCATACAAGTTCTCTGGTTTATCTCTTCCTACCCACTCACCCTCTCCTGTCTTCCCTCTGAAATTCCAGTCTTTTCCACATTTTCCATAGTTTAGCTATTTGCTATTCTTTTCCACATTTTCCCTAGTTTAATTATTTGCTGTCTCTTCCATCTACATTCTTCATAGACCTCATTTTAAATTATAGCTTCAACTATTACTTTTATGGAAATGAAGTTCATATATAAATGTATTCATTCAGTCAACCAATATCTAATAAATATACTCTGAGCTCTGAGGTAGTGTGGGAATAAAGTTTAATAAAAAATGGTATATTTCTTTCCATGGTCTCTATCTCAGGCTCCAGTCAATTGGAAGTTAGAGGTTTTCTCATCATTTCAAAATCAACATGTTTGTCTTAAAGTCTATTTTGTCTAGTATAGGTATAGTCACTCCAACTGTCTTTTGGCCAAAATTTGCCTGAAGTATTTTTCTCTTTTTTTTAAAAATTTTCAACCTTGCTCTGTGTTTGCCTCTAAAGGTAGTCTTTTGTTAACAGCATATAATTGGTATTGCTTTTTAAATCTATTCACCAAACTCTTCCTTTTAATTGGAGAGTTTAATCATTAACATTTAATGTAGTTACTGTATTTGCCATTTTGCTTTTTGCATTCTATGTTTTATGTTTGTTTTTCCCTCAATTCCTCCATTATGTACTTCCTTAAGCAAGTTAGTAAATAAATGTTAAATATGTCCTAGTGTAACATTTTAATTTCCTTGTAGTTTCTTTTAAAATATAATTTTGAATTACTTTCTTAGTGATTTCCTTGAGAATTACAAATACCACATTAATGTATAACAAATTAATTCAGATTAATACCAATTTATTTCAACAGTAAACAAAAACTTTGTCTCAATCCCCTTTTATACTGTATAAATTACATATTTACACATATGTGCCCATCAACTTAGATTTACAAGTATTGCATCATATACTTGTCTTTCAAGTAAAATTGGAAAAAAGAGGAATAACAAGTAAAAGCATAGGTATAGTCACTCCAACTGTCTTTTGGCCAAAATTTGCCTGAAGTATTTTTCTCTTTTTTAAAAAATTTTCAACCTTGCTCTGTGCAAATGTTACACTAGAAAACATATTTAACATTTATTTACTAACTTGCTTAAGGAAGTACATAATGGAGGAATTGAGGAATTGAAGTTACCTTTTATATTTACCGATGCAGTTATCTGAACTGGTTGGTGTTCTTCATTGCTTTGTGTTGGTTCGAATTACTATCTAATGTCCTTTCATTGAAGCTGGTAGGACTCCTTTAAGCATGTCTCAGAGGGCAGATTTACAGGCAACTAACTCCCTCCATTTCTGTTTATGTGGCAATGTCTTAATTTCTCCTTTTTTTTTTTTTAAAAAAAAAAAGCAATTTTGTCAGATATACAGTTTTTGGTTGAGAGGGTTTCCCTTTTTGAATATATATGTCATTCTACTGCCTGCTGGCCTTCATGGTTTTGATGAAAAATCAGATGTCAATTTTGTTGATAATCTTTTTTGCAGGAGGCTTCTGCTGCTTTTTCAAGATTCTTCATCTTTGGCTTTTGACTGATTGATTATAAATGTGGATCTCTCTGAGTTTTTCCAAGTTGAAGTTCCTTGTGCTTCTTGGAGGTGTTCATTCATGTCTCTAATCAGATTTGGAAAGTATTTGGTCATTATTTCTTCAAATATTTTTTCTGTCCCTTTCTCTCTCTCCTCTCCTTCGGGGGGGGGGTCTCTTTACATATATGTTAGTATGCTTGATGGTATCGCACAGGTCTTTCAGGATGTGTTAATTTTTAATTCATGTTTCTTTATGCCCCTCAGACTAAATAATTGTAACTGATCTATCTTTATGTCCACCAGTTCTTTCCCTGTCCACTCAAATTACTGTTGAATTCCTCTAGTGAATTTTTCATTCCAATTATCATATTTTTCAAGTTTGGAACTTTCATTTAGGTCTGTTTTAGAATTTCTTTCTCTTTATTTATCTTTCCTATATCAGTTGAAGGTGTCCTCATGTCACCTTGGGAAGTTTCTTAATCTCTGTGGGGCTGAAATTATTTAGTGATATAATGGGGATACTATCATTGATCTCAGTGGATTGTCATGAGAATTCAATGAGAATATATATGTAAAGTTAGAGCAGTCCTGGGTACAAAGTTAAGGCTTAATAAATTTCTCCTGCTCTTGTCAATTTTCAAAGCAACAGAGGCACTTTTAGTATCAATTTATTATCTTCTGTCATATCCTATCTTTATACCAATCGAGTGCAAAGAGTGTCATTCAATATTTGATTTAGTTTTAAAAACATGGCTATGAAAGAGGTATTAACTAATTGAGACAGATCATAGAGAGCAGGCAGACAGTTCTTGTGGGGGGAGTGTTAGGGTGGAAGGATTGATAAAAAATAATGCAGAAACAACTAATCGACATGGACAACAGTGTGATGATGGCAGAGCGAAGTGGGCTGGTGGAGATGGAAGAGGGCAAGGGGGGAATAAGTGGTGATGGAAAGAAAGGAAGAAAAAAAGGAAGGAAGGAAGGAAGGAAGGAAAAAAGGAAGGAAGGAAAGAAGGAAGGAAGGAAGAAAGAATTAATTTCAATCTTTATTCTCTCAAAAGAAAACCCCAGTGTACTAATTCATTAATATAAGTAGTATTAATAGTAAAATTGAAAGTGGCTCAAAGAAATTAAACAATTTGTAGAGCCACACAATTCCTAAAACAAGGTTGAGAATTCAGGCTTCCTTCCATCCAGTACCCATGTCCTTAATCTCTTCCTGCATCTCTGCTAATCCCAGCACTTCCTTCACTAAATGACACAGGCGGCGCATCCCTAAGGAAGTGGTTCCAGAGCAGCACCTAAGCAAGAAGCACTGCTGCACTATCTGTAGAGGGCAGCAGTGAGGCAGATGGTGAAAGGGATGAGCCCTCCACAGTGTGGAATCAGGCTTACCTTCTCCACTGCTGCTATTTCTAGGTTATGTTAATTTGTACGATGAAAACTCACATGGGCCTAAAACTGCGGCATGCGTTATGGGAAACTGGGCCAGATTGATAGGTTTTCCAATTTTAGTTATTATTTATTTATCTACAGTTTAGTGTTATTGTTGTTAAAGAACATTCCTCCTTTTTTTTTCAGAGAGAGAAAGAAAATCTGAGCCAAAAAGATAAGCTAATAACAGTCCACATGTGGTGAAGAATGCTCCCCTCAGTCGCCATTTGAAAAGTCAGCCCTTTTGTTGCGTAGCTCTTAGAAGGAAGAGTTTAAGGTCGTATTTTCCAGCTAAGGTTTACAGGCGATGGAGCTATTTTATGGCTGTTTCCCCTGATGTTGGTGGGCAGGACCAGTGCACCTACCACAGTCCAGGCCTATGGCACTGCCAGCTCCGTCCAGCAGAGTGACCCATGCAGAAAGCGCCCCCTTGGGCCTGGGACCACTGTGCACATGTGAGCTCCTCGCTCCTAAAATGCTTTGCTCTTTAATGACTTTAAAGATGTTTAGTAAAGTAACACCAGACTTGGGTCAGACTTATGTTTTAAGGAGTAAAAATATAATTGCTAAAATTTTAAGTATTGATAAAGAAAATAAAGTCCAAGATAAGAATATGTCTGTGTACTGAATGTTTAAAGAATCATTTCTTTTTTTAAAATTTAATAACTCTTTATTGTTCAGATTATTACAATCGTTCCTCTTTTTTCCCTCATAGCTCCCCTCCACCTGGCTCCCACCCCTCCCTCTACCCTTACCTCCCCCCCATTGTCCTCATCCATAGGTGTACGATTTTTGTCCGGTCTCTTCTCACACTCCCCCCTCACCTCTTTCCCCCTGAGAATTGTCAGGCCACTCCCTTTCTGTTCATCAGATTTTTTTATTCACTTGAATTTTAGATTCACTTGTTAATAGATATGTATTTGTTGTTCATAATCTTCTTCTTCTCCTTCTCCTTCTCCTTCTCCTTCTCCTTCTCCCTCTCCCTCTCCCTCTCCCTCTCCCTCTCCCTCTCCCTCTCCTTTTCCCTCTCCTCCTTCTCCTTCTCCTTCTCCTTCTCCTTCTCCTTCTCCTCCTCCTCCTCCTCCTCCTCCTCCTTCTCCTCCTCCTCCTCCTTCTAAAGTACCTTTCAGCATTTCATATAATACTGGTTTGGTGGTGATGAACTCCTTCAGATTTTTTTTTATCTGTGAAGCTCTTTATCTTCAATTCTGTATGATAGCTTTGCTGGATAGAGTATTCTTGGTTGTAGGTTCTTGCTATTCATCACTCTAAATATTTCTTGCCACTCCAGTCTGGCCTGCATAGTTTCTGTTGAGAAATTAGCTGACAGTTGTATGGGTGCTCCCTTGTAGGTAATTAACTGTTTTTCTCTTGCTTCTTTTAATATTCTTTCTTTGTCTTTTGTCTTGGCATTTTAATTATGATGTGTCTTGGTGTGGTCCTCTTTGGATTCCTTTTGCTTGGGGTTCTGTGCACTTTCTGGATTTGTAAGTCTATTTCTCTCACCAGGTAGGGGGAAGTTTTCTGTCATTATTTGTTCAATTAGGTTTTCAATATCTTGCTCTTTCTTTTCCTCTGGCACCCCCATAATTCCGATGTTGGTATGGTTGAAGTTGTCCCAGAGGCTCCTTACACTATCTTCATATTTTTTTATTCTTTTTTTCTTTTCTAGTTGAGTGTTTTTTGCTTCTTTGTATTTCAAATATTTGACTAGATTCTTGCCTTCCTCTAATCTGCTGTTGGGTCTTTGTATAATATATTTTTTTATTTCAGTCAGTGTATGCTTAATTTCTAGTTGGTTCTTTTTCATACCCTCAAGAATCTTGCTAAATTTATCAGCCTTTTCTAGAAAATTCTTAAAAAAACTTATAACTGTGGTTTTGAACTCTATATCCAGTTATTTGCTTTTCTCCATTTTTTTCATTTGTGATCTATTTCTTTGTCTCCACATTTTGGCTGCTTCCCTGAGTTGATAGAGTGGCTTTGTGTGCTAGGTGTCCTATAGGGCCCAGTGGCTCAACCTCCCCAGTTACCTGAGGTGGACACTGTTGGTGCGCCCCTTTGTGGACAGTGTGCATAGTCTTGTTGTAGGTAAGCCTTGATTATTGTTGGTATCACTGGGAGAAATTGACTTCTAAGCTAATTAGGTGTGAGGATCAGCTGTGTCTACACTGAGAGAACTTCTGTGCTGGAGACCCCCTTAAGGGAGAAGACTTGTAAAAACCTATGTGCTTAGCTTGGATGGGGCAGAGTCTCAGGGTGGAGCAGACAGCATTGGTTTCCCATCAGCCCTGCCCTAATAGGCCCCTGTGTCTCAGTGTCCCATGGTAATCACTGCAAACATCTCTGAGAGAAAACCACCCTGAAGTTCTGCCTGCTGCCAGACAGTCCAGTTTCTCCCCAAATGAGTCTGGGTCCCCAGAGTCTCGCCCAGAACTGGAGTTCAGCACAGTCGTGAGCTTTTATCTCCCTCTTCCTTGAGAAAACCAGCAGCGCACTCAGTTGCCAGTCCTCTCCGTGCACTTTTCAGTACCTCTGCCTCCTGCAGCTCCTCTGAGTCTCAGTGTGGTTTTCTCTTTCCTTCTAGTTGTAGAATTTCCACTCAGCCAGTTTTCCTGTGGTTCTGGATGATATCTGTTTTGTCTTTTAGTTGTGGTTTTGAAATTGTTGTGTGAGATAGCAATTTAAGTGTTTACCTATGCCGCCATCTTGTTTTCTCCTAAAGAACCATTTCTTGATGGTGAAGTCATGAACTTCAGAATATAATGAGCCTGAGCCTTCAGGTAATAGACTGGATTGTAAGGTTGTCGAGGGTGAAAATGGTGAAGGAATGATCATAATCACCCTCGTCGGAGTTGGTGGTCTAGGGCAGTGGTTGGCAAACTCATTAGTCAACAAAGCCACAGTTTGCTGACCACTGGTCTAGGGGGAGAAGGCCACAGCTGTGTACTTTGATCCTCTGGTCCAGGTGTTCTCATTACCACGGCTGCGTGGCTGTCACCTCGGGCTCCTAGGGAGGCTGAGGATGAGAGCACGTGCGGAAGGCTCCTCAAGGAGTGCTTTGGGCATCAGCTCCACAGGAAGAAAGGGCAGAAAGGAACAGTGGATAGGAGAGGTTGAGCTCAGCGACCCCATGAGACACTCTGAGGTGACGTCTGGTGAAGGTGTGCCCCTGGGGATGGGGCATGAAAGTGGCTCCCCTGCAGAGAGGACATGGCCCTGGGCGAGGCTCCCCAGGCCACACTCCTAGCAGGCGCGGGAATAAGTCCTGTCCTAGGGGTTTGGAAGGTCCCGTCCAGCTTCACCGCCCTGACCTCAGATCATTGTTTTACTTGTTGACCCTCATTGTCTTCATTTGTAAAATACGCATTTAAATATGTCTGTATAGGGTCCACAGAAGGGTTAAATCTAACAGTCTTTGGAGTTCGCAAATTGCAGCTGCAAAGAGAAGAGCAAGGCTGCCTACCTGGTGGGAACTGCAGCTGAGGCAGGGAGTGGGAGGAGCAGGGGCCATCGGGCGGGGTTCCAGCTGCTGTGCCGTGCTCACAGTGAGGAGTGTCCATTCCCATCAGCCAGGGAGCTGCGATCCTAAATCACTGGGCAGGGCCTCCTCGCTGAGACACCCCAGTTCCCTGGAAAGGAAGGTACCCGAGAGCTTGGGGTGGGCTACGAGGGGTCAATGAGGGAAAAAGGGGGACATATGTAATACTTTCAACAATAAAACATTTTTACAAAAGGAAGATATGGAGGAAAGGGGAAGCATTTTTTTTTTCAAAATAAGGTGATACGAAATTACTAAACCTACCACTTTTAGAAAACTAGCTGAAATAAGAAAAGGAGTTAAGGAAGAGAAAAACTTTCCGTAAAGTATATTAGGGAGCATTTCAGGTGGAACCACTCAGGTCATTTAAAACAGACTCCCTTTTGTGTTGTGTACCTGGCTTCCTAGTGAAACAGGTAAGATAATGGAAACAAGTAAATTGAAAAGCTGATTACCATTCAAACATAGTTGATAATAACATGGAGCCTTTCAGCTATAACAGTGGGTCAGGCGAGGCTCAATTTCATGTTCCTACCTTATGAAGGTAAAGGGGAAACTTCACAAAATAGAGCAAATGAACGATAGGCCTGCTGAGGCCACCTAAGAGCTATTCTGATGAGCTAGGTCCTAGCTGCTAGGACACTTCCTTAGATGAGCGAGGACACGCCTCTCTGGGGTGTGTCTCCCTGACTGACAGTCTGGGGGTCACAGCCCGGTTCCAGGGTGTGGCTTTCCTGACATCCCCTGGTAGTTTCCCCGGCCAAGCGTCAGCAAGGGCTGGCATCCATTGCGGCCACTAGGGCGCGCTCTAAGCTCACCGCAAATACAAGTTCACGCACCCCTAAAAACTGCCAGAACAGTGTGGATTCTATTAATTGAAAAATTTAAATGGAATTTTGTTCTTTATAAACCAGACAACAAGGCAGGCCTCATGCTTTAACGGCGCCTGAGAGGCAGGCGTTTTCGGAATCCTTGCTTTTGCTGCGACTCACTCTGTGCCTCCCATGGACGGGGGGAGGCTGCCGGGCAATCCCAGGGTTGCTGTGCAGCCGGCGCCCTGCCTCTCCGGGGACAGGGGGCCGTTTGGGGACTGTAGTAACTGGGAGAGCCGACTACTACTTAGGAAGGAACTTATAGGGCCCAAGGACCTCGCTGGGCCACTTGCGTACAAGCCTGCGTGTTGGGGCGGCACCTGGACCGCGGTGAGGGCTGCTCAGTCTGCGCGGTGGGTAGACTCACAGCAAATAGAACCCGGAGCAGCAAGCGCCGTTGTGGAGTAGCGGGTTCCAGACCTTTCATCTCACGACACACACAACTCATTACTACAATTCTGCAGCACACCAAAAAATATAGTATACAGTGTTTTTGCCGATTTGACCTCCAAAAAAAGGTGTAATTTCAATTTATTCACACGATGGCTATTGTGTTGACTGACATCATCTTTAAAAATTAGCCATATGTTTTTTTAAAATATATTTGTATTGATTTCAGAAAGGAAGGGAGAGATAGAAACATCACTGATGAGAGATAATCACTGATTGGCTGCCTCCTGCACAGTCCCCACTAGGGCTCCTGCTTACAAGCCAGGCATGTGCCTTTGACTGAATCAAACCTGGGACCTTTCAGTCCACAGGCTCATGCTTTACCCACTAAACCAAACCAGCGAGGGGTGCCATCACCTTTTTATTTGAGGGTCTAAGGTAGTGGTTCTCAATCTTCCTAATGCGGCGACCCTTTAATACAGTTCCTCATGTTGTGGTGACCCCCAACCATAAAATTATTTTCGTTGCTACTTCATAACTGTAATTTGCTACTGTCATGAATCGTAATGTAAATATCTGTTTTTTCCCCCAATGATCTTAGGCTCTGCAGCAGTGGTTCTCAACCTGTGGGTCGCGAGCAGGGCTGCCTAAGACCATCGGAAAACACAGATATTTACATTACAATTCATAACAATAACAAAATTACAGTTATGAAGTAGTAACGAAAATAATTTTATGGTTGGGGGTAACCGTAGCATGAGGAATTGTATTAAAGGGTCGCGGCATTAGGAAGGTTGAGAACCACTGCTCTAAGGGAAAAGAGGTCAGAGGCCCTAAGTAGTCAGGTTCTGCATGCTTAAAAAATGTTTGTGACACACCATTGAAAATTGCCACACTAGAGAATGTACACGAAGATGTGGGCCC
This sequence comes from Lasiurus cinereus, assembly GCA_011751065.1. NCBI lineage: Eukaryota > Metazoa > Chordata > Mammalia > Chiroptera > Vespertilionidae > Lasiurus > Lasiurus cinereus. The sequence continues at coordinate 24,491,998 of JAAGEH010000040.1, forward strand.
AACTTTCTGGGCATCCCCTGGGAATATCACACCCAGAGCTGGGATACAGCATGTCTGCCGGGCAGGCTCCTGGTGGGATGGCCTCTCAGGAAATGGCCAGTGCTTGAGGGATGCAGATGAGACAGCCTTGGGTCGTTGAAAGCGATGCCTAAGACATCTGACCTCTTTCTGTTGACAGAACTCAAGGCCAGCACAGGCTGTCTTAGTTGCCATTGTTTTTCCAGAAAGGTCATGGACTTGGGCAGGAATCTCAGCATGGATGGGGCGTATATTGATTGCATTTAAAGAAATTTCCCTATCTCAAAATGCAACTTCTTAGAGTGTATCTCCTTCTACTTCAGCAGCAGCGTGTGAAAAAATGTTTTCTTTCAAACATTTCTAGGTGTCAAGCTCTCTGTGTAATTGAATAAGGAACCAACCAAGGTGCAGGCACACACATGTCAGGGTGACGATGAATTTAGGAAATGGCTTCCATATCACCGATGGATGCCTGGACAGCACAATGAATCAATATTATTCCTTTGATATATTTGAGACGTGAGATGGAGTTAAAAGAAAAAGTGTTTCCAAGAACAAGTTTAAGGAAATTTGATATCTGACACCATTAGATCAACTTCCTTAACTTCCCTCTTTCTTTATGTCTTATATAACATGCCTGTGTGTTTCATGCATTCGCACTGAAATTTCACTGGAACTTTCAGTGTTTATACACGATGTGCAGGCCGCCCTCAGGAAACAAGACTCCTTGTAAGGACAGCAGAGGCATGAAGCTGAGCGTTCTCTGATTATGCTGGCTTTGTCCTTCTATTGAAAGAAATGCCCGGGAATGCGGCTTGCAGGTTGTGAGGTGGGAGAGTTTTGGGAACGTTCCGTGAACTGAGAAAAGCTTGAATGGCTGGTGAATGACCAGGGAGTGAGTGATGCTGGAGGTTGAAGAGGCGAGCTCCAGTGTCTGGTCACCTTGTGTGCAGTAAAAATGCTTTTCCATGGGAATACTTCATCAGACCCCGCCCACACTAAGACTGCAAAGACAGGAGTGTGGAGGGTTCAGTCTGCAGATGGCTCTTTCCTCTCTTTAGGCTCCTCATGGGACTTAACAGTTATCATCTTAGAAAAGAGCCCCGTGGGCACGGACAGGCACTTACCTTCATGGTGCAGAGTGCGGTGGCCACAGACAGGCACTCACCTTCATGGTGCACAGAGAGCAGTGGGCACTGACAGGCACTCACCTTCACGTGCACAGAGTGCGGTGGGCA